>JBBHAA010001988.1:0-477717 GCA_037953035.1 Aquarana catesbeiana
GGATCTGAGGTCTATAGAATCCCAGATCCCTCCTCTGACCTTAAAAGCATGTGGTCACACCAAGATCGGGGTGATCAAATACTTCTGATTTTTGAAAATGGTGCTGTTTACATCCAGGTAAACTGAAGTGATGTAAGGTCATCGCTTCCGGGTTACCATATCACAGAGCCAAACAAAGCCAATCCAGTCTTTGTTTGGCTGTGTGATCAAACAGAGGTGATAGCTGGTGAATTGGGACTCCCGGTGGAAGGGAGATCCCGCTGCTTGTAAAAGCAATCCAGTGGCTAGAGAGAGAGCCAACCATCAGCTCTAAAAAAATGGCAACATTCTGGTATAACTACTCAAAGTCCAGCGACGCACCAGGGACATTATTTGTCGGCAGGTAGTTATACTGTTTAAATATTGATTGTATTTTCCAAACTGAAGCAATGTAACTCTTCACAACAAGTCATATCCAAACCTCAACTTTATAGCATTTGTAAAGGCTTTTTTTATATTAAAATAACAAACATGTTATACTTATGAGGTGGTATCAAAACGTTTCAGGACTAGTTTTGTAACAAGCCAACAGATGACAGCATAAGGCTGCATGCATAGACACAGGGAGAAACGACCATCATAAGTCAGTGTGTCAAAAGATATCATCCTGTGTACATCGAGAGCTGTGCAACTGGTGCTATTCTGACAATGTGCGTTACCACATCTGCTATTTCATCATTGACAGCAAGTTAGAACAAAGAGCAAACTAACAACAACAAGTTGGGAAATCATATTGGTTATACTAATGATGGTTAATTTTTAGGATTTCTGGAGACAGAGGTAGCAGAGAAACTGGCTCCGTTAAAGCTTAATAAAGCAATGGGCTCTGATGATACTCATCTCAGAGTTCTAATGCCGCGTACACATGACCGGACTTTACGGCATACTTGGTCCGGCGGACTGGAGTCCAGACAATTCGATCATGTGTGGGCTCCAGCAGACTTTTTTCCCCCAAAAGTTTGACGGACTTAAAAATTAAACAGGTTTCAAATCTTTCCGACAGACTTGAGTCCGGTCGAAAAGTCCGCTCGTCTGTATGCTAGTCCGACGGACAAAAACCGACACTAGGGCAGCTATTGGCTACTGGCTATGAACTTCCTTGTTTTAGTCCGGTGGATTGTCATCATCATATCCGTCGGACTTTGGTTGATCGTGTGTAGGCAAGTCCGTTCATTAAGAAATTCTGTCATAAAGTCCGTTGAAAAGTCTACCGTACAAAGTCTGCCGTAAAGTCCGCTCGTGTGTACGCGGCATAAGAGAACATTGAGATATAGTTGTTGGACCATTAATGGATCTTTTTAATAAATCTCTTCTAACAGGAGAAGACAGCTAATATTGTACCTATCCTCAAGAAGGGCAGAAAGGTAGAAGCTGGCAATTACAGGCCAGTGAGTTTAACATGAATTGTAGTCAAGTTAATGGAATCACACCTGAAAAGGAGGATCATTGATCACCTAAAAATACACAGCTTGCTGGACCCAAAGCAGCTCATGTCAGACTAATCGGATTGCATTTTTTGACTATATTATCAATGTTTTGGACCAGGGTGGTGCTGTGGACATATCTTGATTTCAGCAAGGCATTTGATACAGTTCCACATAATGATCTAATAGAAAAGTTGCACAAGCTAGGACTTAAGCCTTGGGTGGTTCAGGGGATATGTAGTTGGCTAAAGGATAGATCCCAGAGTGTGGTTGTAAATGGGGTTCACTCAGAACAGAGACCAGTCACTAGCGGGGTACCACAAGGCTCTGTACTGGGTCCTGTTCTATTTAATCCCTATGTAAGTGATATAACTAAAGGTTTGTTGGGTAAGATATGTCTTTTTGCTGATGACACAAAGGTGTGTAATAGGGTTGATATCCCTGGAGGTGTCTGTAACATGGAACATGATTTTGCATTGCTGGAAGATTGGTCAAAGCAGTGGAGACTGCAGTTCAATAATTCTAAATGTAAAATAATGCACCTAGGGAAAAATCCCCTGAGAGAGTATAACATTGGGGGTACAGTGTTAGCCAGCACTACAGAGGAAAAAAAAAAGATTTGGGGGTACTTATTTCAAATGATTGCAAAATGAGCAAACAGTGTGACCGGGCAGTGGGAAAAGTGAATAGAATTCTAGGATGCATCACTAGAGGGATCACCAGCAGGAGGAAGGAGGTCCTGATTCCTCTATATAGATCTTTAGTTAGACCTCATCTAAAATACTGTGTTCAGTTCTGGAGACCTCACTTACAGAAAGATGCTGATAAGATAGAACGAGTCCAAAGATGGGTAACAAAAATGTTGAAAGGTTTGGGGAGATAAAACATATTGAGAGTGACTTCAGGAACTTAATGTGTACAGTCTGGAGGAAAGAAGGGACAGGATAGACACGATTGAAACCTTTAAATGCATCAAGGGGGTGAATAATGTTCAGGAAGGCAGTTTTTTCAAGACGAAACCAAAATCAAGAACACAGGGACATGACCTCAAACTAACTGGAGGAAAGTTCAAAACGAACCTTAAAAAATATTATTTTCCTGAAAGGGTAGTTGATGCCTGGAATAAACTAACTGCAGAGGTAGTGAGACAGTCAACAGTAAATGGCTTCAAATATTCTTGGAATAAACATAGATCTATACTCGGACAACACAGTTTAAAAAAATACCTCCAAAAAACTCCCAGAAAAACAAAAACAAAAATGGGCAGACTCGATGGACTACTGTGTTTTTCAGCCCTCAATTTTTTATGTTTCTATATAAACATAAAATTCTGCATGAAACTGGGCAAATCTGCCACAAAGACATTTGACATGATTTGGCAAGTTTACGGCGATGCTGCAATGAGTCATTCGAGGTGTTTTGAGTTTGCGGTGTCCCCAGACTGCTGACCCAGGAGCAGAAGGAACACGGCGTCAAAGCCTGCCAAGAATTCAGTCAGCGTGCCGTGGGGATGAACTTGGCAACAACACGACGCATGTTCAAATCACAAGTGGCTGAATGGTTTCAACATTTTGGGGGGGGGGTCTAGCTCATTGACGGTCTTCCTGATCTCTCGTAGTCTTCCTGTGATGTTCTTCGGCTCTTGAAGCATGCGTGCCACTCAAAACACCTCAAGCAACTCATTAAAGCATCGCTGTAAATTTTCCGAATCGTGTCAAATCTCTGTGGCAGATTTTTCCCAGTTTCATGCAGAATTTCACGTTTGCTCTTTGTTCTAACTTGCTGTCTATGATGAAATAGCAGACGTGGTAAAGCACGTGGTCAGAAAAGCACCAGTTGCACAGCTCCCGATGTACACAGGACACATATGAATGTCGGTGCTCCCTGTGACCGTGCATGCAGCCTTGTGCTGCAATCTGTTGGCATGTTACAAAACTAGTCCTGAAACTTTTTGATACCACCTCGTACCGGCTCTGTGGAATGGTATTGCAGAAAGCGTACCTGTACCTTCTCTTCTGGGCTCCCTTGTTGGGTACTCTAGGCTCCTCCTCTTCTCTGTGCACCCCGATATGAAGCCACTTGCTATAAGGGGGACTCATGCAGGCTTGCACACAGGATTTGATTGACAGCCTTATAAGTCAATGGCTCCTGCCACCTCAGCAAAGCCTGTGAGAGCGGAGAGAGGGGAGAGACCAGATGCAACTGGGCACAGTGCTGGATCAATACAGAACTAAGGTAACTGTTTGGGGGGAGCACAGAGCAAATGCTAAAATCTTTTTATATTAATGCTGGGAATGCAATAAGGTAAAAAAAAAAAATCTGCATCCACCTCAGAGCCTGTACATGCAGCAGCTGCATGGACACAGTTGTATATCATGATCTGACATACATGCATGTTTGAGTACACTGATGGAAAAGCAGACACTGTGACTCTGCATCCATGCGCCCATTCCTAAATGCATGTCAAATTTTCACATGCAACTGTCTGTGTAGCCCCTGCGTCTCCAGCTACTTCTATAGGCTGCCTGTGTGAAGCTCCGAGGTGGATGCAGAGGACAGAGGCTCATCACACAGGGCGGGTCTCAGCCCTTCTAAATGAGCCCTTAACTGACCTATCAGTTTTGGGTAGGATTACACTGGCCACAGACATAATGGTGATGAGCCATCTTTCCCTGCATCAACAATCTGGAGTTTCGTCAGATTAGGTGACCCGTCAGAATGTGTAAATGGAAGTGACATTTTGTCACCGCCATCTTGCTACACCTCCACCCCTCCACAGTAACGATATACTGAAAAGGGGACAAGCGGTCATCTTGTTACACCCACCAGAGTTTTGCATTTTACACATATTTTTAACAGTAAACTGAGTTTATATAGTGAAATACAGTACTTAGAACTCCGTGTAAATGTTTAGATGTTGAATTTTAAACGCAGCGATCTTCTGTCTGATTAGCAAACCTGTGAGATCAGCAGGCTTGCCGCTGCTTTTAAAATTCAACATCTAAACATTTACACGGAGTTCTAAGTACTGTATTTTACTATCAGTGGTGTAACTAAAACCTTCAGGGCCCCGATGCAAGAAACCATGAAGGGCCCCCCTGACCCCCGGACAGGGCTCTTTTCTCAGGGCCCGGTCGCAAATGGATGGCTGCATATAAAGGAATAGATTTCTCCATCCCCCCCCCTCCTCTCCCTCCCACAGGCATTCAGCGGCTGCAGGAGGAAAACTAAGAGATGGGTTCCTCTATGTCGGTGTTTCTCAATCTTTTTCCAGTCAGGGCACCCTTGAAGTATACCCCTAGGTGAATGGGGCTGCACTGCAACCACCCCGCAACTGTGTGCATTGCATGCAGTTGCAGGATAGTGATGATGCATTTAAGGGGTTAAAACAGGCGGTCAGTAGGCAACATATTGCCTCTTTACCGGCTGTCAAATGCCTCTGAAAAGCGAATTAAGCATGGATCGCTTTTCAGAGGCACAGAATTTTTTTGCTTGTACTATGAACAAGCAAAAATAAAAAAAATTGGTTCTGATTGTACACATATAGGGGGTCAGGATTAAAAGCGTATACCTAAAACATGCATACATACATGTAAAACACACTATATATATATGTATATATATATATATATATATATATATATATATATATATATATATATATATATATATATATATATATATATATATATATATATATATATATACACACATATACACACACACATATATACATATACATACATATACATATGCACGAACATATAGAACATATAAACCAGTGGCGGCTGGTGCTCAAAATTTTTTAGGGAGGTGCAAGCAAACAGAAATTTAGAAAAAAAAAAATCAACAATTGCAGCCACTGTGCCCATCAAAGTCCGCCACTGTGCCCATCAAAGTCCGCCACTGTGCCCATCAAAGTCCGCCACTGTGCCCATCAAATGCTGCCACTGTGCCCATCCAATGCTGCCACTGTGCCCATTGAATGCTGCCACTGTGCCCATCAAATGCTGCAACGGTGCCATCAAATGCTGCCATCAAATGCTGCCACTGTGAATTCCCGCCCACTCGCTGTCTGCCCAGCACTTACCCTGTCTCGGTGGGGCAGCAGGTGACGGCCACGAGCGGGGTCCTTCATGCGTCTCCTGCCGTCCTCATCTCCCGTCCTCTCCTCCTGATAGGCGTCCAATAGCTGTGCCTATCGTTTCAGCCAATCAGGTGACAGGTAACAGACCCGCACACCTGATTGGCGGAAAGGTGGTTCAGTGTTAGGAAAGTGAATATTAATTCGCTTTTCTAACACACCTGGGTGGACTGTGAGCGCCAGGCATGGTACTTGCAGTTCACCTATTTTGAAGCCTATTAGAGCCTATGGCTCTAATCAGGTGCTTAAAACACCCCCCGCTGCTGTAATTCAGGCACCCAAATAGGGGCAGAACACCTACATATGGGGGTGGCAGCGGCTATGCATGAATCTATCCATTGGTCATAAAGGGAGGGGGTGGCTGGAGAGAGGGGGCGGAGCCTGTGCACCCTTATGGACGCACCGCTACTGATAAACACATGCACACTCACATACATACACACTCGCATACATACATGCACACTCGCATACATATACATACACACATAAACACACATACAGTAGATAGATAGTCTTATAAAATCGGCAGACCTTCTTTACCTTAGCTCTTCCTGCCGGCCGGGTACTGCACTGTAGGGGGAGACAAAGAGCACAGCACACACTGCTTTCACTTTGACAAGCTCCCTGCACAGTCAGTGCCAATTACAGTTTGGCTGACAATTGGGGAGCTCGGTCTCAGCCGCCCCTGCAGTTCCTCCTATCGAAGAGTACAGGGGGCCCTCAAGGGCCCCCTGCAGCAAAGGGCCCGGTCGCCATTGCAATCTCAGCGACCCCTATAATTCCGCCACTGTTCACTATATAAACTCAGTTTACTGTTAACAGAAATGTAAAATGCAAAACTCTGGTGGGTGTAACCAGATGTCCGCTTGCCCCCTTCTCAGTGTATCCTTATTGTGGAGGAGTGCGGGGTGTAGCAAGATGGCAGCTATGAAATGTCACTTCCGTTACACATTCTGACAGGTCGACTAATCTGATGAAACACCGGCATGGAAATTGTAATTCCACCAAGGAAACATGACTGGAAAACCCAAAAGGAATGAAGGACAATCACATGGGAGAAGTCTGTACAGCTATGAGATCACTGAGAAGCTGCTGATCACTATTTGAATGCTCTGAGCTGCCAATCACTCGAACATCCAATCAGATGGTACATCTTCAGGCAGCTGATTGGCTATTGTTTCCCCTCAAGCAAACAGCACCAAGTCTGTCAGGAAGAACGTTCCATCCCATAGCGAGGGATATGAGGGGGATGAATCCATTGTACAACACTGAGAAATGATAATATTGTACAAGTAAAAAGTATACTCACTTAGAAGAAGAAAGTATTAACAGCGCTTAGTGTAAATAAAGTATTCACCAATATGCACTCCGGATGGATTAGAAGCCCACCCTTAAATCACTGTCATTTGCATGCATGGAATTGGCAATAGAAGGACTTGCTATATTACATTTGTTATGCGATATAGACATTTTAGTTTTTCATTTTAAAATTTGCATTTTAAATTTTATTTATGCTTTGATCAGTATCATCGTTGAATTTTAAGGATCGTTTGTTATAAGGTTGTATCATCTGATTCTACATGCTTGATTTACATCATCATTGAATTCAAGGATTCATGGACATTTTAGTAGTAGATGTTACATTGTTCAATATGGTTTGAGTTGAAATAGGTGACTTTTGCACTATATGAAGTATCATATTGGTGAATACTTTATTCACACCAAGCGCTGTTAATACTTTCTTCTTCTAAGTGAGTATACTTTTTACATGACTTTTGATTTTATAATAGCGGCTGGAAGTGCATAATTAATTTCTTTTCCATTTTGGAGCGCTGGGATCAGAGACCCTCATCACCTCTGATATTTTGTTTTTGATAATATTATAGAAATAAATGATCAGTCCCAGTAAGAGAAGTGATGGAGTCTGTGCTGATCACTGACTGACACACCGACCAGGAAAGGTCATGTCATGCCGAGTGTATACTGTCAGTGCACACAGAGTTCAGGTTCATGAAATACAAACTATTATCCTCCCATCATCTCATACCATCCCCCCATCATCTCATACCATCCTCCCATCATCTCATACCATCCTCCCCATCATCTCATACCATCCCCCCATCATCTCATACCATCCTCCCATCATCTCATACCATCCTCCCCATCATCTCATACCATCCTCCCATCATCTCATACCATCCTCCCCATCATCTCATATTATCCACTCATCATCTTATATTATCCTCCCATCATCTCATACCATCCTCCCATCATCTCATACCATCCCCCCCATCATCTCATACCATCTCCCCCATCATCTCATACCATCCCCCCCATCATCTCATACCATCTCCCCCATCATCTCATACCATCTCCCCCATCTCATACCATCCCCCCCATCATCTCATACCATCCCCCCATCATCTCATATTATCCTCCCATCATCTCATACCATCCTCCCATCATCTCATACCATCCTTCCATCATCTCATACCATCCTCCCGTCATCACATACTATTCCCCATCATCTCATACCATCCCCCCATCATCTCATACCATCCTCCCATCATCTCATACCATCCTTCCATCATCTCATACCATCCTCCCATCATCTCATACCATCCCCCCCATCATCTCATACCATCCTCCCGTCATCTCATACTATTCCCCATCATCTCATACTATCCTTCCATCATCTCAAACTATCCCCCCATCATTAGTAAAAGGTCCTCATTGTAGAGAGGAAACCTGAACACAGAAATATGGAGGCTCCACCCTCCTCCTCTCACTGTCACAATGATACTTTCCTGTCTGTCTGTCATGCTGATCCTGAGGATTCAGTACTTTGTGATCACAGAGCTGGGGGGAGATTGTAGATCCGGAGCTCTCACATCACTCCGACTTCTAATCTGACTTCTTCTTCCAGGTCAGTGACCCCAAGGATTTCATCTCCACCCCGGGGACACCCGCCATGTCTGTACACCATCAGATGGCAGAGATAAGAGATCTCTAATGCCGTGTACACATGAGCGGACTTTTTGACCAGACTTGTCTGACAGACTGAGTCCGGCAGACAATCCGACCGTGTGTGGGCTTCATCGCACCTTCAGCTGACTTTTTCTGTAAAAAATCTGACGGACTTTAGATTTGGAACATGTTTCAAATCTTTCCGACGGACTCGAGTCCGGTCAAAAAATCCGCTCGTCTGTATGCTAGTCCGACGGACGAAAACCGACACTAGAGCAGCCATTGGCTATTGGCTATCAACTTCCTTATTTTAGTCCGGTGTACGTCATCATGTACAAATCCGTCTGACTTTGGTGTGATCGTGTGTAGGCAAGTCCGTTCAAAAGTCCATTGAAAGTCCGTCGGAAAGACCATCGGACCTTTGATGCTGAAAAGTCCGCCCGTGTGTATGCGGCATAACACTTCTACTATCTATTGTTGGACAATCCATAGGAGAGGGAAGATGGAGCTGGAAGATGAGAGCAGTAAAGGAAGGAGTGTGACCAGGACACAATCAGAGGGGGGTCAGCAATGGCGGCCCCATATTTCTACACTGGATTCCTCCCATCCCCCTTCATAGACAATCCAATCCCTCATCACAAATATTCCTCCGTTCTGTACTCAGGAAATCCTTCCCATCCTCTGCTGGATTATAGAACACAACTACCCTGATATCTTCTATATCTGTCATCTCTCATCCTCAGTCTGATCTGATGAAGTCACAAGTCATGGAGTAATGCTCATCTCCTGGCCACTTACCTCTGTACAGTGACAGGATCCTCCACACACAGCACAGCTCCAACTGCTGGGGAACTACAAATCCCATCACTGTCCCATACTCAATGAGGGAAGAAAGTCACCAGGGAGATGGCAGTGCCTGCTGGGACTTGTAGTTCTACTGCAGCTGGAGATCTGCTGTTCTCCTATCACTGATATAAAGGAAATATCTGCTGTCACTGGGATTCCTGTCTGCTTGGATCTGTTTATGTAGTAACTGTCCTGTGCAGCTGACGGGTTTTACAAGAACCAGGACCTGTTATCCCAGATCACATCCATCACTATTTATAGGGAAATTTGTATTGTATCATACAGTTTCTCAAGTGCTAAAGTGAGGAGGTATGCTGCCATATTGTCTGTATCCTATACCAACCAAACAGACATAGGGGATATGTGTTGCTCTGTGTACATGCAGTCACCATTTAAATGAAATTCTACTTAAACCATAACTAAACCCATAAACAAAAATTAAATGTAGTAACTGCATGTGTAGAAATATGTACATACATTATTGAACAATATAGCACATTATCTGTCCTTATACAGAATTGTCACTTCTCCCCAACAACACACACTGACAATATGGCTGCTGTGATCCCACCATTTTATAGTGAGGGGGCCGGGTTATCCATTCCTTCAGATTATTGGTTTCAGTTGATCATTACGGGATGTTCTTCATTTCTGGCAGTGAGCCTTAGGCTCCATGCATACCGGGCTTAAAAAAATGCCAGGTCCCTTGGCAGAAAAAAATGCTCACATAGAGCATTTTTGTACAAAGTTTAGAGGAGTTTCAGAGTTTTTCGTTTTTTTCTGCCAGAAAGCTCCAATCAGAAACAGAAGGGTTTTTCCTGCCTCTAAACGTTGAGCTTAAAATACGCCTGTAATGATCCTAATGTGCATGGAAACATAGGGTAACACTGAGCTGCTTCTACAGGCAAAATACAAAACTCCCGTAGAAACAGCATTTTTTAAGCCAGTGTGCATGGAGCCTTAAAGGTTTTTGGGCAAACATTTGCCATTGTTGAACCCATTATAACCCTGAAAATTTGCTGTGAACTAATGGTAAACCTGAACCTCATCTCCACTAATAACCGCAATCTTCACACGGCACATGTGATGACATGACAACACTCCATGTGAGATCATTGCTGTGTATAATACATTGAGGTACATTAGTGAGTGCCGTACAGACATCATACTGGCTATAATGGTATGGTAACCTTCCAGTACTAAACTCATTTCACTATCTATATATACTGTGCAGAGTGAATTTGTTTTGCACATAATAATATTAAATAGAACTTTGGTTTATATTTATCATCAAATCCATCAGTAAGTGTAAGAATTCTCTCACCTCCAGTCTGATTGAATCGACTCATCGCTATCTGTACATTGTGCTTGAAAACAGGCTCATCACCCCGATTGGTTTGTGTGTTCCTCTCCCAGTAATCAGGTCCCTCATTCTTCATCCACTCAGTCTTGGGAAGATACTGACGGGTGTGACTGTTATAATTTGTTATCTCCCGATCATTAACATATCCGACTGAAGAGTACACAGGGAGTCCGGATCCCGGAGAGGAGACTGCAGTTCTATAATACTGCAGAGTGTGACTGTCTGAGAGAGAAAGATATACACAGATGGTTATATAATCACACAGCATATAATATGAAAAATAAGGGTCACCACACACACAGGCAGATCTGTCACTGACTACAAACATTATACCATCTCTATATACAGCGATGAGCTCTTTCATCAATTGGAGACGGCAACCAATATCTCAGAATTTAATTTTAAGGCCTAATGGACACCTAGAGCTGCACGATTTATTGTTAAAAGATCATAATCTTAATTCGACCCCTCCCCCACACAATCTTAATCCAGCATTTCTATGATTCAGCCAATTATATTTTCAAGGACAGGAGAGAAGCATAGGATAAATACATTTGGTGCAGCGCTTTACATAAATAAAAAAAGCCCATGTGTTAGATAAATAAAGTCCTATGTGTAACCAACTGCCATGAAATGACGATCCTTTCTTGATTCAAAAGCCCCCTGTGACAGAATACTCACCAGAGAGCCAATAATATCCAGCTTTCAATTATAAACACATGCGCCCAAAGTGTTGCACAGAGCTCCTTATCCGGGATAATAACCCTCCACCATTCTATACACTCCCCAGACAGTAAGCCATTACAAGCCTTGAGCCATCACCATAGAAACTGGTGACTTCATATCCAGAACTGTAGGGGGTTAGGAGGACTTCACGAGGAAATGGCAATAGATGGCTTATTAGGTGGATCCCTTAAGAACATGCATGTGCATGAAATGCATCAGAAGGGGCCTTCACACTGACGTCATTGCTACCATGACCTTGTGGTAGGAGTGGCAGCCATCTATCGCCGGTTCCTCGTGAAGTCCTCTTAACCCCCTGCAGTTCAGGATCTGTCATCACCAGGTTCTATGGCGATGGCTCAAGGCTTGTAATGGCTTACTATCTGGTGAGTGTATAGAATGGTGGAGGGTTATCACGGATAAAGAGCTCTGTGCAACACTTTGGGCGCAAGTGTTTATAATTTAATGCTGGATATTAATATCTGGTGAGTGTTTTGACACATCGCACTGTCACAGGGGGCTTTTGAATCAAGAAAGGATCATCAGTTCATGACAGTTGGTCACACATAGGACTTTATTCATCCAACACATGGACTTTTTTCCAATTATGTAAAGCGCTGCACCAAATATGTTTATCATATGGTCTATTGGAGGTTGTATATTCACCTTTGTGTGTGCTCGCTGCTACATTATCATCTTTTCAGCCATCTTGTTTAATTGAAGCAAACAGTATTTTGTCTTATTTTATTGACATAATGATAGATAATCTAATGTTCAGGGGTTGTAAATCTTTGTAATAAAAAAGTTCTTCAGAATCGAGAGAGAATTGTGATCTTTATTCTAAGCAAAATAATTGTGATTCTCATTTTATCCAGAATTGTGCAGCTCTATGGACACTCAATTTAATCATTTACACATCTAAATATACAGTATATGTTTAAAGTGCATGTCAAGCAAATAAGGGTTAGAACCCCTCTCAGGGTTTTCCTACTATTCAGGGCTCAGTTAGAGGGATTATCTAATCTTCCAGTCCTGCTGACAAAGTTTTATCAGAAAGCGGTGAGGGGAACACAGATAGAAATATAAATGCTTTATTTAGTAGATTAGAGGAACCCCGTCAGATTTTATTTCTGTCCGAGTACCTGTTGCAGAGTTTCTCACACTTCCTGTTTGATCAAATGTTGTCAGCAGGACAGGAAGTGAGGGAAAATCTCTCTAATCGATAGCAGTAAAAACCTGCCAGACAATCTAATCCTTACCCACTCTATCCAAAACTGGAAACAAGGGTTTGGTTTGAATATTCTTTAACTACTCGAGAACCAGCAACCGCAGTTATACTCGGACGCTTTAAGAGCACTAGGGGGTGGGACGACGGAGCCAATGCTCGTGCCCGGTGGTCGCGATGTCCACCGGGCACCCACGATCACTCTAGAGAGAGAGAAACAGAATGAAGGTCTGTCAATGTAAACAGACAGATCTCCGTTCTGTCAGGGGTGAGGAGACTGCTCTGTTGTTCCTACTGGTTAGGAACAACGATCGTTTTCCTCCCCCAGGCAGTCCCATCCCCCCACAGTTAGAAACACTCCCTTGGACACACCTTTAACCCCTTGATCGCTGTATAAGCCTCCATGCACACTGAAGCTCATATACAGCCGTTTGGAAGTTTGGGCGTTTTTTTTTTTTTTAACAGCCCATAAACTTCCCTATGTTATCCAATGTGTCCATACACACATGGACGTTTTTGGACGTTTATCAGCAGTGGAGTTTATGGGCTGTTTTCTAAAATCGCATTCAGGAGTCATCTTTCAGACCACAAAAAACGCCAAACGCTCATAAACATCTATAACCGCTCAAAAATGCAGCTCACCAGCATTTAACATTTTTGATACATTGAAAAAAAAAAAAAAAAAACAAACACTAAAAAAAGCCAACGTGGAAAAATGCTACAAAAAAAGCAAACGCTATTGCAAAAAGTAAACATTGAAAGACTCACTGCAAAGCTACTGGTGTTTTTAGAATGTTATTTTAGCGTCCAGTGTGCATGGAGCCTAAATGTCAATGGTCCCAAAAAAGTGTCAAAAGTGTCTCCGACCATCCGCTGCAATCCCGATTTAAAGGAAAAAAATAAATAAATAAAAAAAAAAAACTGATCACTCCCATTACTAGTAATAAAAAATAAAAAAAATGCCGTAAATCTATCCCCTATTTTGTAGACGCTATAAATTTTGCACAAATATACACTTTGTAGAACAGAAAAAATGTATGTACCGCGCTACCTGATGGGGAAAAACAATACAAAACAGCTGCAGCTCAAAGATGTGAGATATACACAAATCAAACAGTAACTACAAAAACATGAGCAGCGCTACAGAAAATAAACATAATATGTGAAATAAGGATCAGAAGTCCATGACGGACCAGATTAAACAATATAAGTGCCAAAAAAGTCATAAAAAAAGTGTTATCAACAGAAAAAGGTGGTAAAAATTAGTCCCAACAGTGAAAATGTGTAAACAATGAAAGCTCCGTGGGAAAACTCCTCCAAAAAAATATAAAGTGAAGTAAATCGGTCACACCAAAAGCAACTTGTGAGAAGATCCACCACCGTATGTGCTAAACGCTTACCAGATGGCAAACTTTTAAAAGCTTGTAAGCAGCCTGACAATCGATGGTAAGTAACGTCACACCAAGACCTCTCAATGAAGGGCCAAAGACATACAGGGTTGCTCCATCCAATGGACGATCAGTAGGCAGGACCCAAAAAGATAATGAAACAACGGCTCAACTGCAATCAACAGGTGGCCTGGAGCGGTTCTTCTTTATTGGTCGGCTCCAGGCCACCTGTTGATTTGTGGGGAAAAAAGGACGTCAATTTTGTTTAGGTACAGCGTCACACGACCGCGCAATAGTCAGTTAAAGCAAATCAGTGCTGTATTGAAAAAAATGACCTGGTCATTAAGGAGGCAAATCTTCTGGGGCTTAAAGCAGGATTCCGGTGGTAAAAAAAAAAATTTAAAAGTCAGCAGCTACTAAAACTGTATCTGCTGACTTTAAATATGTACTTACCTGTCCTGGGTGCCCGCGATGTCGGCCACCCGAGGCCGACCCATCCCTCGGCTCTCGACACCACCATCCTAGGTAGGGGAAACAGGCAGTGGAGCCTTGCGGCTTCACTGCCAGTTTCCTACTGCGCACGCGCAAGCAGCGCGGCGATCTGTGAATGGCCCCGTGATGTTCTGGGAACACACACAGTTCCCAGAAGACAACGGGGCCACTCACCAAGGAGAAGAACACGCAGCGGAAGAGGAAGAGGCAGATTAGGAAGACTGCCTAGCAACAAGGGTTTAGGTAAATTTAAAAAAAAAAATTTTCTTCAAATATTTTTTTAAAATTTTTTTTAGTATTTTTGGTGATTTTTTTTTCTCAGGGTGGCCCTCCACTTTAGGTGGTTAAAGCTGAAGTTTAATTTGCTTAAATTCTACCTTTCCTAGTTCCTCCTCCCCTTACCAAAAGATAACTAAAGGCAAAACATTTTAGTTTTGGATAGGTTGGAGAGGGATTAGAACTCCTGTCAGGTTTTTATTGCTGTCTGTCTCCCTATTACGGAGATTCACCCTCTCAAATTGTCCTGTTTATTGTTATCACCAAAAGTTAAAGAAAATCCCAAATTTTAGGTTGTCACCAGAACAGGAATAGAGGGGAAATCTTCCAATGGGGACACAAGTTCTGGTGACAAACAGGGATTTCCTCTAACTTTCTGTTTTGACTATAGGACAGGAAGTGAAGGGACATCTCCCCAATAGAACACAGATGACAATGAGAAAAATAAAACTGAGAAGGGTTATACAATGGAACCTTGGATTATGAGCATAATCCGTTCCAGGGGAATGCTTTTAATCCAAAGCACTCGCATATCAAAGCGAGTTTCCCCATAGAAGTCAATGGAAATGAAGATAATTTGTTCCGCACTTCTATTGCATGCAATACCGCATGTGGCCAGAGGTGGGGGGCGCCGGAGAGCCTTGGAAATGCTGGGCTGAACTTGGAAGCCTTCGGAAAGGCTCAGAAACACTCGGGAATGGAGAATTGCCGAGTGTTTCCGAACGCTTCTGAACTGTTCCAAGTGCCACCGGCGCCCCCGTACCTCTGGCCAAATGCGGTACTGCACACCCCATTGGCATGAATCCTGCTCGTTTTGCAAGACACTCGCAAACCGAGTCAGGATTTAAAAAAAAAAAAAAAAAGTTGCTAGTCTTTCAAAACGCTCCTTACCCGCGTTACTTGTCAACCAAGGTTCCACTGTAACTCCCTTAACCGCCTTACTCTGAAATTAATAAATTCACCTTCGGTTTTACTTTTACAGGCTAATTACATTTTTAACTAAAACCTCTACACACCTTATTGTAAGTCCAGAAAAATCATTACTCGGTCTCAGTATTTGAAACTTCCCTCTTAAAGTGAAGGTGCGCGTTATACACAGATAAATACGGTATAGCCAAATAACACGCCAGAGCTCATCCTTAGACTCTTCACCATACACAGCCACAAAGGCGAGAGAATTCTTGTTGGGCCGTGTATTCATTAATTTGCATTTATTTTTAATGGTTTAAAGAATGTCAGGCAAAATGGTCGGCCCTCACGCATGTTCACTTCATCAAATTTGGCCCTCTTTGAAAAAGTTTGGACACCCCTGGTCTATATGGACTAAGGACTTTTTTTAACTTATGTGTATATTTATGTTTTAACCACATGCCGACCAGCCGCTGCAGTTGTACTTCAGCAGAATGGCACGGCTGGGCGAAACAACATTATGTAACGTCGCTTTGCCCTGTGGCCACTAGGGGGCGATCACCGCCAGGCTCCCGAGATCGCTGCTGACACACGGAGAACCCGGATCTATGTGTGTAAACACACAGTTTCCAGTTCTCTGAGGGGAAGAACTGACAGATCCTCTGTTCATACAGAGTATGAACAGCGATCTGTTATCTTCCCTGCACAGTCCCCATCCCCCCTCAGTTAGAACACACACTAGGACACACTTAACCCCTTCACTGCCCCCTAGTGTTAACCCCTTCAGTAATCAATGTATTTTTAATCGCACTGATCGCTGTATTAATGATCTGTCCGCCATAATGTCGCAGTCACAATAAAAATTGCAGATCGTCGCCATTACTAGTAAAAAAAAAAAAAAAATAATAATAATAATAATAATAAAAATGCTATAAATCTATCCCCTATTTTGTAGACGCTATAACTTTTGCGCAAACCAATCAATATGCTCTTATTGCAAATTTTTTTACCAAAAATATGTAGAAGAAGAATACGTATCGGCCTAAACTGAGGAAAAATATTTTTATATATTTTTGGGGGATATTATAGTAAAAAATAATGCGTTTTTTTTTTTTTTAAATTGTCGCTTTTTTTTGTTTATAGCACAAAAAATAAAAACCACAAAAGGTGATCAAATACCACCAAAAGAAAGCTCTATTTGTGGGAAAAAAAGGACGTCAATTTTGTTTGGGTGCAACATCGCACGACCGCGCAATTGTCAGTTAAAGCGACGCAGTGCCGAATCACAAAAAGTGCTCTGGTCAGGAAGGGGGTAGAATCTTCCGGGGCTGAAGTGGTTAATTAGCGGCTGCTTTTATGTACATAGATTTAGGTCTATACATCATACATTATATATGCTTTCTACATATATGTTTTTTGGGAACTTCATTTTGTCCTGAGCACCGAGCGGTGCAATTAGGCCTTTTAGACACTGAGATTATTATTATATTGTGTGTTTGCACTAAAATGCATTTTATTATATTTTTTTCCTGAAAATAAGCACTTAATAAACAGTTGCACACATATTAATGCAACATAAAAAATTGCAGCAAATATCTTTTTTTGTTTGACAGGCCTCTGCTTTCAGAAAATATATAATGTTCTGAAGGTTTTAAGTAATTTTATAGCCAAAATTGCAGACTTTTACATGTGTGCAAGAAAAAAGAAAAAAAATGTTCTAGTGCCAAAGCGGCTAAGAAATGCCGCCTACCTGAAGAAGATATGATCCCCCATTCAAGATTGTTACAATGAAAAAGGAAAATATAATATTAGAGAATGAAGGACACGTACTATCATCAGAGACAATAATACATGTAGGGATGTAGGTCCCTAGTGCTCTGTTTAACCACTTCACTCCTGGAAGGTTTCATCCCCTTCATGACCAGGCCATTTTTTGCGAATTGGCACTGCGTTGCTTTAACTGACAATTGTGCGGTCGTGTGACATTGTACACAAACAAATGTTTGTCCTTTTTTCCCCACAAATAAAGCTACAGTAGGTGACCGTGATATTGTGTCAATCTCGCCGCATTTCTCGGCGAGATTTGACACCTGCGAGCCCCGTCGCAGGAGCCAGCGCCGAGATGGCTCACTCATCGGGAAAGGAAAACTTTGTTTTCCTTCCCCGATGAGTGACAGGCAGTGCTGACAGCTGTCTGGTATGACTCCTGAGGCGGGAACACCGCGCCAAATTTTAGATGAAAAAACCGGTGTGGGTTCCCCCCCAGGGGCATACCAGGCCCTTAGGTCTGGTATGGATTGTAAGGGGAACCCCCTACGCCGAAAAATTGGTGTGGGGGTCCCCCCCCAATCCATACCAGACTCTTATCCGAGCACGCAGCCCGGCCGGCCAGGAAAGGGGGTGGGGACGAGCGAGCGCCCCCCCCCTCCTGAGCCATACCAGGCCGCATGCCCTCAACATGGGGGGGGTGGGTGCCTTGGGGGAGGGGGGCGCCCTGCACAAATCTCTTACCCGCTCACCAAGCAGACCAATTGTCTCTGCCATCAAAGGACCTTCGGTGAAAACTGGTAAATATGTGGACTTTATGATTAAACACCTTGTTAATAAGCTTCCCTCCTTCATCTGTGATAGTCGAGATGTTCTTACCAGGTTGTCGCAGTTTGAACTCCTGGCGGATGCCCTGTTGGTGGGGATCGATGTGGAGAGTTTATATACATCGATACCCCACCAATGGGGCCTTGATGCCACCATGTTCTTTCTGGACCATCACCACCCATTACAGAGTGCTCAAAATGAATTAATTGGAGAACTTCTTGCTAAATAATATTTTTTTCCAATTCATGGGTAATTACTATCAACAGGTGAGAGGTACAAGTATGGGGGCACCTTGGGCTCCCTCTTATGCGTGCCTCTATCTGGGCCTTTGGGAAGAGGAGGTGGTCTATAAGTGCTCGATGTACCTTGGCCACCCTCTGCTGTGGCTAAGGTACATCGATGACGTCTTTATGGTGTGGATGGGATCAGTGGAACAACTCATGGAATTTATGTCCAAATTAAATGCCAATAATAGGCACATACGCCTGACCTATTCACACCATACTGAGACGCTTCCCTTCCCTGACCTACTAATATCGGTAAATCCGGAAACAAAATCATTACAAGCACCTTCCGTAAAAAGACAGCAGCCAACACTTTACTTTTCGCTCAAAGCCATCATCCAAAGTCCTTGATTAATGGGATACCCACAGGACAGTTCCTGCGAATTAGACGGAACTGTTCTGAGGAAGAAAACTTTCATAAAGAGGCACGGGAAATGTACCAGAGGTTCAGACAGAGAGGTTATGCCGCGTACACACGAGCGGACATTACGGCGGACTTTGCCCGGCGGACTGGATTTCGTCGGACAATTCGATGTGTGTGGGCTCCAGCGGACTTTGTTTTCTCAAAAGTTGGACGGAATTAGATTTAAAACTTGTTTTAAATTTATCCGTTGAAATCGAGTCCGGTCGAAAAGTCCGCCGTCTGTATGCTAGTTCGACGGACAAAAAGCCACGCTAGGGCAGCTATTGGCTACTGGCTATGAACTTCCTTGTTTTAGTCCGGTCGTACGTCATCACGTACGAATTCGACGGACTTTGGTGGATTGTGTGTAGGCAAGTCCGTTCATTCACAAAGTCCGTCGGAAAGTACGTCGAAAAGTCCGCCGGGCAAAGTCCGCCGTAATGTCCGCTCGTGTGTACGCGGCATTACTCTCACCGTTCACCTAAAAAGGCACAGAAAAAAGCCCTTTCCAAAAAATGTGATGAGCTTCTTACTATTTCCAAACCTTCATGTCAGGAAAGCAGTGAGCAGAACTATCCTAGGATTATCACCAGATATGGCTCCCAGTGGAAAGTGGTACATGGGATTCTTGAGAAACATTGGCATATCCTAAAATCTTCCCCACTGATTACCAATCTTGTGAGCCCTAGACCACTCATGACAGCCAAAAGATCACGGAATCTCATGATCTCTTGGTTCACTCTGAGTACACATTAGTAAAAATTGGCTCACTAGCTCTAAGCCCCCTCCCGGTATGCACGCTTGTGGACACTGCAATATTTGCAAATATGTACACCAGACCAATGTGTTTGCCAATCCACACGGTGGAAAAGACTTTAAAATTAAACAATTCATTAACTGTACAACTCGGGTTATTTATATGCTTACATGCCCATGTAACAAAAACTATATAGGCAAAAACAAAAACATGCTCTCCGCATAAGGATTGGCGAACACATTGCCGGCATTAAAAAGAAGGACGATGAACGCCCGATTCCTCAGGATTTTGCGAAGTTCCACAACCGTGACCCAAAGGGACTGACCGTGAAAGGAATTTATAGACTAAATCTGCCTGCTAGACGTGGCGATTTTGATACTATTCTCCTCCAGAAGGAAAAAATGTAGACATATTACCTTGATTCTATGGTCCCAAAAGGGTTAAACACTGAATGCAGCCTTCAGCCCTTCTTGGAGAAGTAAATTGTCCTACCTGTTGTTTTTACTCAGTATGTGAATATATGAATTCCGTTTTCTATTTATATCTTTTCGGTACCCCTGATCCTTTTGGGCGGCCGTTATTTACTTATTTGTTCATCTCTTAGTTTTCATCCGATTTAAAATATTCACAACAAACTATGATCGATCATATATAGCCATCTGCGGTTTTTTATTTGAATTTCCCTTGCTGAATGTTTGCAATGAGAGGTGATCTTGGATGACATCTGGTGGTAATGGTTAGTAACTTCACTATATTACTCTGCCTATTTAAACCCAACCCACGGACTCCTCCCTGCTCTGAAGAAACCAGCGTCCATTGGCTGGTGAAACACGTCAGCACGTGACGTCAGCACGTCATCCCGGAACCACGTGCACACTGTGGATGGAGGATCAGCTGGGACCCAACAGCTGATGACCGACGTTTTCGATACACGCATGACTCGTGACTAGCGGTGAATACTATGCAGCGAGGACATTGATCTATAAGCAGGAAGGTGGCTCTACACGGACGCACTCCCCAAGCCATCCCTTGGAGTTAAGCACGGCGGTCTGCGGATGCTGAGAGATGCATCGCTTCAATGTTTGTTAATATGCCTCCCCATGCTGCTTATACTCCACATGCATGCTTCTGCCACTAATACCGCTGCTTCTTTGCCTATATGTAAGACTTGCCAATTTTCATAGGCTAGCTTTGCCGGTTACATCTATTGTCTTTTTGGACTAATAACTACTGGTCCCGGTTTGCTCTAGTACCAACCATTGGGCTGAACTAGCTCATTATATGGACTTCCATTATTATTATTTTCTTCCCATCCATACATACCCACATTCCCAGTATACCACGCCTCTGAAGAGTGATTCACAAAACTTCATCAACAGCTGCTTTGAAAGTCTGAATTTATACCTTCAGTATTTATGAGTGGTGAATGGTGTCTGTATGTGGTATGCATTGCCGTGGCTTCCTTGTTTTTAACGACAACATTGTCATTTATTTTTATAGGGTCTGTGATAGTCACCTACCATAGCCCGTCTTGTGTAATTTTTGTAGTATTTAGCTGTGTGGTGTAATATTTGGTACAATACATTTTGGCTTGCTTTTTTCAGACAGTGTTTCGGGTATTTTTGCCCTCTTGAGAGATCCTTATTCTCTTAGTTTTCCAAGTGATACTCCCAGTCAGCGCTATGTACCACTATGTCATCTAGATAGGCTGCTGCATATCATCGGTGGGGTCTTAGGGTCCTGTCCATGGCCCTCTGAAATGCTTCAGGGGCAACCCAAAAGGCATTTTTTTTATATTGAAAGGAACCCTCCGTGGTCACAAATGTAGTCTTCTCTTTGGTGCTACCAGTCAGGGGTATTTGCCAATAACCTTTTGTCAAGTCCAAAGTGATCAGATAGCGAGCCTTGCCAAGTCGGTCTATAAGTTCGTCCACTCTGGGCATTGGATACGTGTCAAACTTTGTCACTGCATTAAGCTTCCTGAAGTCGTTACAGAACCTCCAAGTCCCATCCGGTTTTGGGACTAACACGATGGGGCTAGACCAGTCACTATTGGATTCCTCAATGACATCTAGCCAACATTCTTTTAACTTCATCGCTGATGTCCTTTCTCCTCGCTTCAGGAATTCAGTACAGTTTGAGCTTGACACAGACCCCAGGTTCAGTAACAATATCATGCTGAACTGCTAAAGTCAGGCCAGGTAACTCTGAAAATTTCTCTCTATTCCTTATCAGGAACTCTCTAGTTTCCTGTTTTGGGGAATATGACAGGGTGTCTGAAATCGTGACCTCAGGGATCAGAGGGGACTCAGTACCCTTAGGCGTTACCGGGAGGGACCTCGCAGTTAACGCCAGTCTTTCCTTCCAGGGCTTTAACAAGTTTATGTGGTAAATGTGTTCAGGCTTCCTTTTTCCTGGTTGATATATTTTGTAATTGACCTCCCCAACTCTTTCAATTACGTCAAAGAGACCCTGCCACTTTGCCAGGAACTTGCTGTCAACAGTGGGAACACCAGGACCCTATCACCAGGTGAGAAAACACGGAGTTGGGCCCCCCTGTTGTATATCCTCTGTTAAGCTGCTTGGGCCTGCAGTTAGGCGAGCTATTTTTAGCGGCGGTTTACCGTCGGATTTGCGGCGCATTTCGGCCGCTAGCGGGGCGCTTTTACCCCGCTAGCGAACGAGAAAGGGTTAAAACCACCCGCAATAGCGGCGTTTTGCCGGCGGTAACCCAGCACTGCCCCATTGGTTTCAATGGGGAGTAGCGGTGGAGAAGCGGTGGAGAAGCGGTAAACACACCACTCCTTCATTGCTCCAAAGAAGCTGCTGGCAGGACTTTTCCTGACGTCCTGCCAGTGCATCGCTCCGGTGTGAAGCCCTCGGGCTTTCATACTGGAGACAATGGAGCAGCTGTTTGAGGGTGGATTTCAGGTGCTATTTTTAACGCTATAGCGCCTGCAAAACGCCTTCGGTGTGAAAGGGGTCTAAATCGTGTCAGCTTCCACATTCAGAGCCTAATAGCTTTTACCAACCTTTTGCTCTCCTAGACAGAAGTTGTCTGAGGTTCCCAGGCCAAGAGCAAAGGCTGTCTGCTCAGGTGAGCTTGGGGGAAGAGGACAAAGACCTGAACTGGACCATGGATCAGAGATCCCTGAACGTATATGAGAGGAGCCTGGGAGATGTATAAACCCTGAACAGGACTTTTCCTGACTCTCTTTGGGATGCTCTGCTAATATATTATATATATATATATATATATATATATATATATATATATATATATGGCGTGGGGCCCCCCCCCCAAAATCCATACCAGGCCCTTCAGGTGATACCTCACATGTGTGGTTTGAACACCGCTTTCATATGCGGGTGCTACTCACATATGCGTTCGCTTCTGCAAGCGAGCTCGGCGGGACGGGGCGCATTTAAAAAAATTATTATTTTTTCTTATATATTTTACTTTTTATTTTTAATTTTACATTGTTTAAAAAAAAAAAAAAAATGGTGTCACTTTTATTTCTTTTACAAGGGATGGGGCACATTTAATTTTTTTTTTTTTCTTATTTATTTTAACTTTTATTTTTTCACTGTTCTTTTAAAAAAAAAAAAAAAAAAAGTCACTTTTATTCCTATTACAAGGAATGTAAAAATCCCTTGTAATAGAAAAAAAGCATGACAGGTCCTCTTAAATATGACATCTGGGGTCAAAAAGACCTCAGATCTCATATTTACACTAAAATGCATTAAAAAAAAAAAAAAAAAAAATTGTCATTTGAAAAAAAAAAAAATATAAAATGTCCCTTCAAGAGCTATGGGTGGAAGTGACTATTTGACGTCGCTTCCGCCCTGCAATGACTTGGAGACGGGCGGGGGGGGGCCATCTTCCTCTCACTTGTCTCCATGTCAGGCCAGGGACAGATCCGGATCGCCTCCGCCGTTACCGACGGCCACGGTAAGCGGTGAAGGGCACCAGAGCGCGGCGGTAGGGGGGGCCCTCTCCTGCCGCCGATAAAAGTGATCTCGCTGCTAATCTGCTGCAGAGACCACTTTTATCTGATAGAGAACCACCGGCTCTTGAAGAAGATACCGGGGTTATGGTAGCTAGCTGCTACCATAACAACGGTATTTCTCTTCAAAGACAGGACGTATATATAGTCGTCCTGCGGGAAGGAAGTGGTTAATTAAAATGAATTTATTATTTGTCATCTCCCTGCTTGGCCCCTTTCACTCGGGCTGTCTGATCAGGTTCACCTGTCAGTTTTTCAGGCGGACCTGATTGGATCCTTAGCGGGAATATGGTGGTCTTGTGTCCCTGCATGGCAGAAAATAAAAGCAGTCACATTCGTTCTAGTCGTCTCTGTGTAATTTTAAGATTGGTTAATTTTTATATTAAAAATAAAGCTTTGTCGGTCGTTTTAAAAAAAAAAAAAAAAACCTGGCTCCTAACTTTTTTAGCTGGCTCCTAGATTCCAAGCAAATTTGTCAAGCCCTGCAGTATCTCACAAAAGTAAGTACACCCCTCACATTTTTGTAAATATTTTATATCTTTTCATGTGACAACCCTGAAGAAATGACACTTTTGCTACAATGTAAAGTAGTGAGTGTACAGCTTGTATAACCGTGTAATTTTGCTGTCCCCTCAAAATAACTCAACACACAGCCATTAATGTCTAAACTGCTGGCAACAAAAGTGAGTACACCCCTAAGTGAAAATGTCCAAATTGGGCCCAATTAGCCATTTTCCCTCCCCGGTGTCATGTGACTCGTTAGTGTTACAAGGTGTCAGGTGTGAATGGGGAGCAGATGTGTTAAATTTGGTGTTGTCGCTCTCACTCTCTCATACTGGTCACTGGAAGTTCAACATGGCACCTCATGGCAAAGAACTCTGAGGATCTGGAAAAAAAAAATTGTTGCTCTACATAAAGATGGCCTAGGCTATAAGAAGATTGCCAAGACCCTGAAACTGAGATGCAGCATGGTGGCCAAGATCATACAGAAGTTTAACAGGACAGGTTCCACTCAGAACAGGCCTGACCATAGTCGACCAAAGAAGTTAAAGCGGTTGTATACCTATATTTGTAACTTTTACCTACAGGTAAGCCTATAATAAGGCTTACCTGTAGGTAAAAAAAATATCTCCTAAACCTGTAAGGTTTAGGAGATATTCCCCTCGCAATGAGCCGCTAACTGCAGCGGCGCATGCGCACAGGGGACTCTCGGCTGACAGCCCGGCAAACTCCGGAGCTTGCCGGGCAGAAGTCTCCCGCGCGCATGCGCGGGAGTGACGACATCGCGGCTCCGGCCACTCACAGCGCCGGAGCCGCGATACCCGGAAGACACGCCGAGGGGAGATGTCGGCTCCCTCGGCGTGGACCAGGTGAGATGCCGGCGCCTCGTTCTAAGGTAAGTATCTCATAATGAGCTAGTATGCGGTGCATACTAGCTCATTATGCCTTTTCCCTTGCAGGTGTAAAAAAAAAAAAAAAAAAATGACAGCGGGTATACAACCGCTTTAAAGTTGTCTTTGGGAAATAGACATATGAGTGCTGCCAGCATTGCTGCAGAGGTTGAAGGGGTGGGGGGTCAGCCTGTCAGTGCTCAGACCATACGGTCTGCATGGCTGTCGTCCCAGAAGGAAGCCTCTTCTAAAGATGATGCACAAGAAAGCCCGCAAACAGTTTGCTGAAGACATGCAGACTAAAAACATGGATTACTGGAACCATATCCTGTGGTCTGATGAGACCAAAATAAACATATTTGGTTCAGATGGTGTCAAGCCTATGTGGCGGCATCCAGGTGAGGAGTACAAAGACAAGTGTGTCTTGCCTACAGTCAAGCATGGTGGTGGGAGTGTCATGGTCTGGGGCTGCATGAGTGCTGCCGGCACTGGGGAGCTACAGTTCATTGAGGGAACCATGAATGCCAACATGTACTGTGACATACTGGAGCAGAGCATGATCCCCTCCCTTCAGAGACTGGGCTGCAGGGCAGTATTTCGACATGATAACGACCCCAAACACACCTACAAGATGACCACTGCCTTGCTAAAGAAGCTGAGGTTAAAGGTAATGGATCTGCCAAGCATGTCTCCAGACCTAAACCCTATTGAGCATCTGTGGGGCATCCTCAAACAGAAGGTGGAGGAGCGCAAGGTCTCTAACATCCACCAGCTCCGTGATGTCATCATGGAGGAGTGGAAGAGGACTCCAGTGGCAACCTGTGAAGCTCTGGTGAACTCCATGCCCAAGAGGGTTAAGGCAGTGCTGGAAAATAATGGTGGCCACACAAAAAATTGACAATTTGGGCATTTTCACTTAGGGGTGTACTCACTTTTGTTGCCAGTGGTTTAGGCATTAATGGCTGTGTGTTGAGTTATTTTGAGGGAACAGCAAATTTACACTGTTATACAAGCTGCACACTCACTACATTACATTGTAGCAAAGTGTCATTTCTTCAGTGTTGTCACATGAAAAGATATAATAAAATATTTACAAAAATGTGAGGGGTGTACTCACTTTTGTGAGATACTGTAACAGACAGCTGATCGCTGCCTATGAAATTTCACTCACTCTTTCTGTTCCCTTAGAAACTGTCCTGCAATCTGTAGTGAAGTCCGCTACACTTGCGCATTCCATAGATTCTTTAAGGCACGCTATGTGTGCCATTTCACTATCCTCTCCATGCCATTGACTTTCATTGAAAAAGGCACAGAGATAGAAGCCTCGCGATGCTGTGCTCTCATCCTCTCCTTCCTGGTTCTCCCCCTTGTGACTGTATAAAACGTCACACAGGGGGAGTGAACCAGAGCAGCACAGAGAGTGATTTGCCGGTGTTCTGTCGGATAGTGCCCGCTATCGAGAAGTCACCGGGATGTACTGCGCATGCGCCATACGGAACAGCACAACAGCTGATTTTACGATCAGCTGTTGTGATAGCAAGACAGCGGAAGAAATTTTTGTGTCAGATTGAAGGGCGGATTTGTACATGTTGGGGGCGGATTGTAAAATTATGGGTAGTGCTGCAAAGATAGGGGGCGGATTTTTAAATGATACCTCATGTTGTTGAGGGGCAGATTTGTACACGTTGGATGCAGATTTTTAAAAGATGGGCACGCCCCACAAGCGTCCAGGAGAAATAGCAGGATAAAATTTGTTTTGCAGCACTGGCCATCTTTGCAAAATCCACCTCCATGTTTGCAGCACTGCCCATCATTTAAAAATCCACCCAACATGTACAAATCTGCCCCTCACCAACATGAACACGCCTCACCAGTGCCAGGCACACAATTTCTTCCATCGGCTATTGTGTGCAGACGCCGTCTCAACAGCTGATCGTAAAGTCAGCTGTTGTGCTGTTCTATACAGCGCATGTGCTGCGCATGCGCAGTACATCCCAGGGAACTTCCCAATAGAACACCGTCATCAATGGGTTAGCTCGGTTGCCATAGTAACGGTAATCGAGATAGAGGCTTGGTTTAGACTTGGACAGGAAAACAAAGGAAGGGCGGAAATGACGTCCACAAAAGATTCATCAATCAGTAGTAACAATGGCACGGCCAATACCCGGAAGAAACTAAATTTAAAGTGAAATAAGGTATTTTACAACCTCGTTTTTGTCATATTTAAATATGTATGGCTTACAAATACATTCCAGGATGATTATTTTTTTTTTTTAAAAAGAAAAAATGTACGGGGTTCACTTCCTCTTTAATTATGTATCTGTATAGAGTGAAAATCTGTCTTATATCTAGCAATACATTTGTGTTTGAACTCTGGAAACTGTTGTACTTGGTTCCCCAGGAACACAAGCGCACAGGTTGTGTCACAAAGGTTTTACTGAAGGAGACGTAGCCTGATTTGTGATTGTGTCACTACTAATGTGCATGATAAATGCCCCCATTAAATTAAGAAAAAAATCTACCTAAAAAATAGAAAGTGGTTGAAAATTTGGTAGTTTGAATTTCATACATGAAAGTCCCAATAAAAGCACATTGCTGAATTTCTTATAAAGCCTGTACAGTCAGACCAGAGGAATAATACGTTCTGTAGGCCTTGTACTATTAAAGCCCATCTCCAGCCAAAGCTTTTTATTCTGTTTTGAACAGAGCCTGGAGAGGTTAGAGTGTCTGCCAGGTTTTTATTGCCATCTATCTGCTGAGGGGATTCACCCTCACATCCTGTCAGGACAGAAAGTGATGGGAAATATCTTCAATGAGGACACAGACCAAACACAAAGAGGGAGGCAGAGATAGAACATCTGATAATGTGGTTTCTGCTGTTCATGTCTTCCTGTCCTCCTATTTCTTATACAGTCATCACAGTGACAGGAAGTGAGGAAAAATCATCCAATGGGGTTACAGAAAAAAAAGGACAGAAAATGTAATTCTTTTCTACCCTGTAGAAAGCTTACAAAAGAAAAAAGAATCAGCTGGGTTTAGACTTTAAGGCCTCTAGCTAATCATCTATGGCCATAAGTCTCTTATCTCAACAGTCCTAGAAGGCAGAAAGTGAAAGTGTTTGTAAAGGGTTAAAAAATTTTTTATATATATATATATACACACACACACACACACAGTTAGTTCCATAAATATTGGGGCATCGACACAATTCTAATCTTTTTAGCTCTATACACCACCACAATGGATTTGAAATTAACCTCTTGACATCCAGAGGCCGTCATATGACGGCCTTGACTTTCAGGGGTTATATATGAATGATGCCTGAGGCTACAGACATCATTCAGATACCGGCATTTTCAGCCGGCGATTCCGTACACCATAAGAATGATCAATAATGTCCCCCCCTCCCGCTGCCCTGTGCTTCTACCGACTCACCTCAGCGATCGGTGAGTCGGATAGCGGATCCGCCGGTGCTGGATGTTCACCATAGAGATTTCCGGCGGACCAGATGGTCGCCGGAGTCTCTATGATTGTTCGAAGGCCGGGCGTGATGTTATGACGTCACGCCCAGCCTCTGCATTCAAAAAAACGGCGCCGCTTTGGTTGGGAAGCGGTGATCTTTTTTTTTTATTATTTTAGGCTTCCCAGCCTAGAGGTGACATGTGGGGTCTTATTGACCCCATATCTCACTGTAAAGAGGACTGATCGTGTCATATTCCTATTACAAGGGATGTTTACATTCCTTGTAATAGGAATAAAAGTGATCAAAAAAAATTTTTTTTAAAAAAGTGTCAAAATAAAAATTAAGTAAAATTAACAATAAAAAAAAAAAAAAAAAAATTTAAAGCGCCCCCTGTCCCCGTGAGCTCGCATGCAGAAGCGAACGCATACGTAAGTCCCGCCCACATATTAAAACGGTGTTCAAACCACACATGTGAGGTATCGCCGCCAACGTTAGAGCGAGAGCAATAAGACAGACAGAGTGAGAGAGGAGAGAGAGGAGAGACAGACAGAGTGAGAGAGGAGAGAGAGGAGAGACAGACAGAGTGAGAGAGGAGAGAGAGGAGAGACAGACAGAGTGAGAGAGGAGAGAGAGGAGAGACAGACAGAGTGAGAGAGGAGAGAGAGGAGAGACAGACAGAGTGAGAGAGGAGAGAGAGGAGAGACAGACAGAGTGAGAGAGGAGAGAGAGGAGAGACAGACAGAGTGAGAGAGGAGAGAGAGGAGAGACAGACAGAGTGAGAGAGGAGAGAGAGGAGAGACAGACAGAGTGTCTCTCCTCTCTCACTCTGTCTGTCTCTCCTCTCTCAGACAGACAGAGTAGAGAGAGAGGAGAGACAGACAGACAGAGTAGAGAGAGAGGAGAGACAGACAGACAGACAGAGTAGAGAGAGAGGAGAGACAGACAGAGTAGAGAGAGAGGAGAGAGAGAGAGAGAGGGGAGAGAGGGGAGAGAGAGGGAGAGAGAGAGAGAGAGAGAGAGAGAGAGAGAGGAGAGAGATAGAGGAGAGGAGAGAGATAAAGAAAGAGATGGCTAAAGAGTGCCTCATTAACCTGGTGCATGCCAGGCCAGCAATTTGGGACAAAAAATCCAGCCAGTACAGTGACCGCATCACAAAAGGAAGGGTTTGGGAAGAAATTTTCCAAGATGTCACACCTAACTGGACATCAATGTGTTGACTAGTTCTGTATTTTGTGCATACACCTCAATCATTGTAGTAGTATGGACATATACATATCTAGATCTGAGAGATCTTACAACAAAGAGGTAGTTCGTTCCGCAATACACATTTATTAATAGGGTTACATAATCTATACAAAGTACACACCCAACAGTATTTACAACACAATGTACAGTGTAGGTCTCCTGGCTTACATGGTATTTAGAATGCAAAGCAGCGCAAGATACGTGGTAAGTAGTTTGTGGGGATGGGGGTGGGGTGTCTTGGTGATACTTGAAGTACACCCACATGCATGTAGAGTACATGTCAGTGCCACCTGTCCCCAGTGCCATCTATCAGTGCCAACTGTCCCAAGTGCCACGTATATTTGGCATCTGTTATCAGTGTCACGTATTAGTGCCATCTGCCATCAGTGTCACGTATTAGTGCCATCTGCCATCAGTGTCACGTATTAGTGCCATCTGCCATCAGTGCCACGTATTAGTGCCATCAGTGCCACGTATTAGTGCCATCAGTGCCACGTATTAGTGCCATCAGTGCCACGTATTAGTGCCATCTGCCATCAGTGCCACGTATTAGTGCCACGTATTAGTGCCATCAGTGCCCAGTATTAGTGCCATCAGTGCCACGTATTAGTGCCATCAGTGCCATGTATTAGTGCCATCTGCCATCAGTGCCATGTATTAGTGCCATCTGCCATCAGTGCCACGTATTAGTGCCATCAGTGCCACGTATTAGTGCCATCAGTGCCACGTATTAGTGCCATCTGCCATCAGTGCCACGTATTAGTGCCATCTGCCATCAGTGCCACGTGTTAGTGCAATCTGTCATCAGTGTCATGTGTCATTGTCCTGGTGCTCCAGGGCCTTCATAGGATAGTCAACAAGTTTGCTTTAGAGCATCTTTACAGCTGAAAACATATGGGTTAAAAATAGTATACCTAATATTTTATGTTATGTTAATTTTGTATACTTTTCATATGCAGGCAAAAAAATCATCACGCGCTGGACATCAATTAGGGATCGTTTTAGGAGAGAATTAAACGAAGAAGCAGAGCAGAGTAGAAGTGGTGCAGGAACATCCCAAAAAAGAAGAAGAAGCCCATTTTTCGAAATGTTGGGGTTTTTAAGAAGTGTAATGGACTTAAGATCGTAAGTACATAAGTAAATAGTTCTTTGCACCCCAAAATTGCCAACCGCTGCACGAACATTGACATTGGCAGAATGGCACGTACAGGCAAATGGGCATACAGGTACCTCCATTTCAATTTGCCGCCGTGTGGTTGCGCGCGCGAAAATCCATGTGTGATTGCGGGTCGCGCTGACTCGATGTCCGTGGGGATACCCGCGATCGTCTCACGGTGAGGAAGAAGGGGAAAAATGCTGATGTAAACAAGCATCTCCCCGTTCTGCCTAGTGACACTGACACTGATCACCACTCCCTGTAATCGGGAGCTGTGATCAGTGTCGTGACACACGTAGCCCATCCCCCCCCTAAAGTTAGAACACATCCCTAGGACACACTGCAGTGCCCCCTCCTGGTCAACCCCTTCACTGCTAGTCACATTTACACAGTAATCAATGCATTTTAAATCGCACTGATTGCTGTATATTTTGTGGGTATAATTTATATTGCAATAAGAACAAAATCTTGCTTTTTTATTCCAAAATTCTTGCTCTATAACTAAAACTAAACCGCAGAGGTGATCAAATCACACCAAGAGAAATCTCTATTTGTGGGGAAAAAAATACGTTGCACGACCGCACAACTGTCTGTAAGTGACGCAGTGCCGAATCGCAAAAAAGTGCTATGGTCTGTGGCCAGCCAAATGGTCCTGGGCTTAAGTTGTTAGTCGACTCAAATCATAGACCCATTTAGAACACATGGATTATGTATTGTAATAAATCTACAGTGCTGTCCTTTAATCGATCAATCAAAATATCTTTACAGTACAAGCACCAACATTTCAGAAATGGAAGAGGAGGAGGGGAATTCCGAATCAGGAACTGTAATCCAAACACCCGAAAGTGTACAAGACCCAATAACATCAGAGCATGGTGCCGAACAATTGCTTTCATCTGAAACATCAACTCAGCCCCCTGCATGTAGAACTGACCAGGAAAGACAAGAAAGACAACGTGTGCCTGTAAGAATCCCATGCAAAATGACCCATTCTAAAATGTTTACATTGATAAATGTTCTAAAAGATTTTTCCCTCAACAGAATCGTTCTGTACGTGCCACAACAAGTCGGCAACGCGGAGGGCAATCCAGGCCAGATATAGAGGGTGCGATGATACAATTCATGGAATACATGAGGGAAAGGAGGAGAGCTGAATCAAGAGATCCTTTTTCTGACCCCGCAAATCAGGATGCAGTGTACCTGAGAAGTCTGTACCACCAACTGGCACAGGTCCCCATGCACAGAAAAATGGAGGTTCATATGTCACTTTTTAATTTTACTGGGGTGTGTGTAAGGGCTGCAATTGCTGGTGACCCTATGCCGCCGCTCATAAATGAGCAACAACGCCCCTACCAACACCCCTATGCCTTGGACCCTGCTCCTCTAAATTTAACTTCACGGATGTACCATCATCAATACCCTACCCCCCATCAACCAACTACCGGTGTACACAATGCAGTGACCCCACCTCAAGTTGCGCCTTATTACCAGGATCTGTAAATTGGTCCTTTTTTGTGCATGTGGGGTAATACCCTGTTCACCCAAAAATAAGACCTAGCGTGCTTGTTGGTGATGGCTGTAATATAAGCCCTACCCCCCAAATATGCCCTAGTTTAAGTCCTTGTAGGTCTTATTTTTTAGTTTACTCACTTTTTTGGTAATATTCGTAAAAATATGTTTGTTATTGTATTCTGGTTATACAATATATATATATATATATATATATATATATATATATATATATATATATTTTGAGTTATCTGTACTGTGGTCAATAAGCTTATATGACACGAATAAAACTATTTGACTGCATGGAAAACTGCATTTTATTTTTGTACTCTCTATACACTACATAATATTTAAAAATAAAAAAGATGATAGATTACATAAGCAAAGAAGAGCAATGTTGGCACTACTTAAACACGATTATACTGCCATGGAACCTCTCCATCAGGGGACATAAAATGGTCTGCAAACTGGTCACGCTGAGCAAGAACAGAATAGCTTGGACGCGGTCCACAAAGATTGACAGAGGGCAAATGGATTTCATCTTCATCTTCCATGCTGATGCCTTCCTTCTCACGAATTATGTTGTGCAGCACACAGCATGCTTGAATAACACCTTCAGCATTGGTCAGTTTCAGTTGCATGGCACTGTGAAATATGCGCCATTTGCTACTTAGTATGCCAAATGTGCATTCGATGTACCTCCTTGCTCTACTAAGTCGGTAGTTGAAGATTCTCTTTTTGTTGTTTAAATTATGTTTTGCATATGGCCTTAAAATGTGCTTTGAGAGCGCAAAAGCCTCATCAGCCACGAGGACATGAGGCATATCAGGTCCAGATGTTCCAGGAAGTGGTTTGTCAGGTGGTAAATTCATCCTGCCCTCTAGAAGCCTTCTCCCCACTCTGGATGCCCTAAACACTCTGGAGTCAGCAGTGCTGCCATATGCACCAATATCCACAGTGACAAATTTAAAGTTGCTATCACAGATTGCCATCAGAACCACGGAAAAATATTTTTTGTAGTTGTAATAGCTGGAACCAGATCCAGGAGGCATTGTAATCCGAATGTGTTTGCCATCCAAGGCTCCAAAGCAGTTTGGGAATTGCGTGTTCTTTAGGAATCCATCTGCGATTTTTGACCACATTTGTACGTCAGGAACTGGCATCACAAGCGGACTTAGCTCCTCCCATATAGCCTTGCAGGTGTCATGTACAATATCTGATATTGTTGATATACCCAGCAGAAAATAGTGGTTCAAACTAGTGAAGGTTTGACCCGTGGCAAGAAACCTAAGATGAATATAAACGAATGTTAGACTACACTGTACACAATAGTATATGTGCATGAGCTCTATACATCCAATACCAGAGAAGTGGGAGAGGAGCGAGTTGTCGGGCAGACGCATCGCTAGACTGTGGGATAGGTAAGTGGCTGTTTATTCAAAGTCAGCAGCTACACCTTTTGTAGGAAAATGGCTTTTAATAGGGTGGTATTCAGCTTTAAGGGGTGGTTAGGTGGCAGTTGAGAGGGGTCAGGGGGAGGGGGGAGGAGTTATGTACATGCATTGTCAAATATCTAGGGGTTTGACTATTGGCTCAGGGGAGTAGGGGGGCTCATAATCTAAAATAAACAACAGCATAAGCCTGGTGTACCTGAGAGTAAGTAGGAGACGTTACTGGGGGGGCACGCAGCGTCTCATGTTAGTGTCCAAACGATGCAGACATGGTTGAAGTTTATCTAGGACAAAATCAAACGTGGGTATAGTCATCCTGGTAAAATTGAAGAATTTTGTTGGGTATCTTCGCAAATCGCCATAATGCAGAGCAACAAAACCCTCATAGGGCCTCTTCAGCAGCATGGGATGTGTCCAATAGGTGCAACGTTTTAGCTGCAATCTTCTCCTCCTCCGACTCTCCACTCTCCTCACATACTCCATAAGGACAACACATGTCACGTCGTCCCAAAATTGGGTAGAAAACATAGCTAAAAATACTACAAACACACAGAGACAGGTAACGAGACAAAATAATGTCTGTACAATATCACTGGGACCACAAAGCAGCATGGGAAACATAATGCATGCTGGGGAAGAGTGAAGTCTCACGGGAGATTAGATAAAAAAAGGATCAAAAACGGATGAGAAACTGAAGAAAAAGCAATGAAAAACGGAAGTCCATTAAAAAAACGGATGTCTGCGGATGCAAAACGGATGTAAAACGGACGTTAGCGGACCTAAAACGGACATTCGCGGACATGAAAACGGATGTCAGAATTGACATCCGCATCCGTTTTTCAACCCAAAAAAAAAAACAACTGAACTTAACTGAACGGACATAAAAAACGGAACGTCCGTGTGAAAGAGCCCTTAGGTGTGGCCAAATCAACTGTTTGGAACATCCTTAAAAAGAAAGAACGCACCGGTGAGCTCAGCAACACCAAAAGACCCGGAAGACCATGGAAAACAACTGTGGTGGATGACCGAATAATTCTTTCCCTGGTGAAGAAAACACCCTTCACAACAGTTGGCCAGATCAAGAACACTCTCCAGGAGGTAGGTGTATGTGTGTCAAAGTCAACAATCAAGAGAAGACTTCACCAGAGTGAATACAGAGGGTTCACCACAAGATGTAAACCATTGGTGAGCCTTAAAAACAGGAAGGCCAGATTAGAGTTTGCCAAACAACATCTAAAAAAGCCTTCACAGTTCTGGAACAACATCCTATGGACAGATGAGACCAAGATCAACTTGTACCAGAGTGATGGGAAGAGAAGAGTATGGAGAAGGAAAGGAACTGCTCATGATCCAAAGCATACCACCTCATCAGTGAAGCATGGTGGTGGTAGTGTCATGGCGTGGGCATGTATGGCTGCCAATGGAACTGGTTCTCCTGTATTTCTTGATGATGCGACAGCTGACAAAAGCAGCAGGATGAATTCTGAAGTGTTTCGGGCAATATTATCTGCTTATATTCAGTAAAAGGCTCCAGAACTCATTGGACGGCACTTCACAGTGCAGATGGACAATGACCCGAAGCATACTGCGAAAGCAACCAAAGAGTTTTTTTAAGGGAAAGAAGTGGAATGTTATGCAATGGCCAAGTCAATCACCTGACCTGAATCCGATTGAGCATGCATTTCACTTGCTGAAGACAAAACTGAAGGGAAAATGCGCCAAGAACAAGCAGGAACTGAAGACAGTTGCAGTAGAGGACTGGCAGAGCATCACCAGGGATGAAACCCAGCGTCTGGTGATGTCTATGCGTTCCAGACTTCAGGCTGTAATTGACTGCAAAGGATTTGCAACCAAGTATTAAAAAGTGAAAGTTTGATGGATGATTGTTAATCTGTCCCATTACTTTTGGTCCCTTAAAAAGTGGGAGGCACATATACAAACCGTTGTAAGTCCTACACCGTTCACCTGATTTGGATGTAAAGACCCTCAAATTAAAGCTGAAAGTCTGCAGTTAAAGCACATCTTGTTTGTTTCATTTCAAATCCATTGTGGTGGTGTATAGAGCCAAAAAAGATTAGAATTATGTCAATGTCCCAATATTTATGGACCTGTGATATATATATATAGATATATTTTTTTATTATAATTATACTTACCTTCTCTGTGGCTTCGCACAGAGCAGCCCCCGATCCTCCTCTTCTTAGGTTCCCTGCAGGTGCTCCTGGCTTCTCCTGCCTTCCGAGTCCCCCTGTTGCAAGCCTTTCCTAGAGGAGTTACTTGTGTAGGCTCCATCCCAAGTCGCACTTTGTGCATCTATTGATACACTCAGTGCAGCTCATCCAAGGCCCTCACCCCCTAGGTTTGACACCTGTCTGGTTTTGACCCGGACAGTCTGGGATTTGAGTCCTGCGTCCGGATTGGAGTTTATCTCCAAACCGGACAATTTATTAAAACCAGATTTCAGCTCTCAGTATTGCTGCCTAATAAGGAGGAGAGGATGTGGCGGGAGTCCGGAGACCAATCTTTTTTTTTTTAGGTCATTGAGACACTTTGCTAATCCCAAAATAATACTCCCAGTTTGGGTGTAATATTTCCACCTCTGTCTGTTTTCGTACTGAAGAATAACCTAAAAAATGTGATGCTGGCTGTTTCCATCTTGCTTATGGGCATGTGAAGCCCACAAGCATTGATTTCCTGGATGTGGTGAATGCTGTTCATTCACAGCTTGTTCACACGCATGATCATTGTTTCCGCACTGAATCTTGGGAAGCCTGACACTAGGCTCCCAGGAGACAGTGCGGCGCCGGGGAAAGGCAATAAACACGCCTACTACCATGGGAGGGGAGACAGGAAGTGCCACAATAAAGTACAATATAAAGGTAATTACAGAGATAAAAAAAAATTTGTGCGGCATTTGAACATCTATGCAATTAACTGAAGGGGGTAAGATTAAGTTAAAACTTTGAGTGGAACCCCGCTTTAACCTCCTGGCATCCGCGCTATAGCCGAATGATGGCCACAGCGCGGACCTACATTCCCGGGAGGCCGTCATATGACGGCCTCCCCTGTGCACGCTCCCTGCACGTGCCCTGCAGGGCGCGCGTTGGGCGCGTTGTGATCACCGAGTCACTGAGACTCGGCTGATCACCGATCTGTGTAAGGGGCCGGTCCCGGCCCCTTACCATGTGATCAGCTGTCAGCCAATGACAGCTGATCACATGATGTAAACAAAAGATCGGTAATAGTTTTTTTTTTTACTCACGCTGACAGCGCGAGTAGAAAAAAAAGCCAATCACCGGATCGGATGTGAGGGACATCGGTCCCGAAGTGGAAGAGGCACATCTGCCTCATCAGTGCCCACTAAAAGTGCCACCTAACAGTGCCCACAAGTGCCACCTAACAGTGCCCACAAGTGCCACCTAACAGTGCCCACCTGTAGTGCCAATCAGTGCCACCTGCCAGTGCTGCCCATCACTGCCACCCATCAGTGCCCATCAACGCCACCCATCAGTGCCCATCAACGCCACCCATCAGTGCCCATCACTGCCGCCTCATCAGCGTACATCAATGAAGGAGAAAAATTACCCGTTTAAAATTTTTTATAACAAAATATAAAAAAAATAAACTTTTTTTTTTTTAATTCAGTTTTTTACATTTTTTTAATAAAAAGTAAAAACCACAGAGGTGATCAAATACCACCAAAAGAAAGCTCTATTTGTGGTGAAAAAATGATAAAAATTTCATTTGGGTACAGTGTTGTATGACCGCGCAATTGTCATTCAAAGTGCGTCAGCGCCGAAAGCTGAAAATTGGTCTGGATAGGAGGGGGGTTTAAGTGCCCTGTAAGCAAGTGGTTAAAGTGTCAGCTCTGGAGGTAGGGGAGAGGTCATCTGATAATGTATCAGCCTAGTGGTGTGTAGGAAAGTGTGTGTCCCTGGAGTGGAGGAGCGGCTCTTCATTATTCCAGGCTCTCCAGGTGACAGGAGTAGCACAGACATGTGTCCTGCTTGGGGGGGATCTCTGGGCTGTGCTCTGCTGTCACCATCCAGGTCTCCTCTGCCCACACATCCCCTAACTTGTCCTTAGTATAGTCCGAGCTGTGACCTGTCATATGGGGGCTGTATGAGGTCATAGCCCAAATCTCTGCATGGATTATTCTATGAAGTTTCCTCATCTCCTGCCTTTTATTTCACAGTTTTGAAAAAAAACACATTTTTTACTTTTTGCTATAATAAATATCCCCCAAAAATATATAAAAAATATTTTTTCCTCAGTTTAGGCCGATACGTATTCTACATATTTTTGGTAAAAAAATTTTTTTTTAAAATCGCAATAAGCGTGTATTGATTGGTTTGCGCAAAAGTTATAGCGTCTACAAAATAGGGGATAAATTTATGCCATTTTTATAAATAATTTTTTTTTACTAGTAATGGCGGCGATCAGCGATTTTTATCGTGACCGAAACATTATGGTGGACAGATTGGACACAACGATCAGTGGCATTAAAAATGCATTGATTACTGTGTAAATGTGACTGGCTGGGAATCGGTTAACCACTAGGTGGCGCTGTAGGGGTTAAGTGTGTCCTAGAGAGTGATTCTAGCTGTGGGGGGAGGGGCTGTGTGTGACACATCACTGATCACCGCTCCTGATTACAGGGGGCTGTGATCAGTGTCAGTGTCAATAGGAAGAACAGGGAAATGCTTGTTTACATCAGCATTTTCCCATTCTTCCTCTCCATGAGACGATCGCGGGTATCCCTGCAGACATCGAGTCCGCGGGACCCGCGATCAAACTCATGAAGGTCACCTGTGCAAACCGCTTCTTAAAGGGCAATGTACAGGTGCGTTAATCTGCCTGTACGTGCCCTTATGCCGACGTATATCGGCGTGAGCCAGGCGGCAAGTGGTTAAAAAACAAATAATGTCTTCCTTCGAAAAAAATTTAATTTTAAGAACGTTCGAATTTCTAATCGTTAGTGGGGTCAAATCAACGTTCGTTTTCAACCACAGTGACGGGAAAATTTGGAAGTAATAGAAAACTTCTTGGTGAAAGGAATTTTTCAGACAGTGGATGTGGTTTTCATTCACAAATTACATTAACTTTAAAAACAGAATGTTAAAAACAAGTGAAAATTTCAAACATTCTTTCATTCAGCGAATGTACAAAGATTTGTCTGAAAATTGATTCATGTGGCCAGCATAAGGCTCAGTACACACCTATGCAGTTTACTTTTGATCTGTTTCTGCAGTGCTTTTTGCTCTGCGTTTTGATTTTTGCGCACGTGATTTTTCTGCGATTTGTGTTTTTGCATTTTTTTTGGCCAATTTATTGTTGTGCAGATAAAAAGAAAAACACAAATTGCTGCAAAAATGCATTACATGCTTTTTTGCAGCCTCTCCGTTGAAGTATATTGAACCAAAAAAGTACAGTTTTGCGTAAAAAAAAAAAAAAAAAAGTCCCTGACCCTTTCAAAATATGCAGCGGCTAAAAAAAGCATAGATGTGAACATGTCCCATAGGAAACCATTTAAATGAAATGTAGTGCGTTTCTGCAAAAAGCACCAAAAAATGCATAGGTGTGAACCAGGCCTAAGACGTTTAGTAGCATAAAGGGGTTAAAAAAAATAAAATTGACCCTTTATAGTACAAAAAAAAAGCAGATAATCACTACTGTAAGGGGTTAATTTTTTTCCTGTAGAACTGTGAAAGTAATATTTACAGTAGCGATTTGCTCTTTTTTTGTACTATAAAGGGCTCATTTTAGTTTTTTTTAACCCCATTATGTTACTGGCCAATTAATCGATCATGAAATTAATTGATTGCTGTTTTCATAATTGATTCGTTGTGGATTAATTGATTCATTGTTTCAGCCCTAAGCAGGAGCCAATGGCCCCCACTGCTCTCACTGACTCCAGTGAGGAAAGAGAGAGCAGAGCCGTGCTCTCGGGCACAGTGCTGGATCAAGATTGGGATCAGGTAAGTATTTAGGGGGGCTGGGGGGAGCTGCAGCCAAGAGGTTTTTAATACAGAGAATACATCAAGGTAAGAAAAAACCTTTAACCTTTTAGAATCACTTTAATAAATGCTGTAGTCAAGATTGCCAAATCTTTTCCTCCTGCAGTTAATGAATAAAGCACCAATAATACCCCATCATCAGCATGTCTGAAAGATAGATTTCTCTATAGTTTCTCCCATCCTCTGGAACTCAGGGAAGTGCACTCAGGGAAGACAGAGCCATGAACATAAAAAAAAAAAAAATCCCACAACAATCAAGCTTTGAGGGTCGTAGCTAGGTAGATAGCCGAAGTCCTAACCCAGCACTGGTCAAAATTTGGGGCTCCTGGGACCTATGGTTCCGGAGATATGGGGCTCCTGGGACCTATGGTTCCGGAGATATGGGGCTCCTTGCACAGCCTTTCAGAAGCTACATACAGAGCGGGCAGTTTAAATACAAGCTGACACACTCTGCAGCAGACTGAGAGGATGAGCTCACAGTGCCTCTCACTTCTTGTCAGAGGCACTGAGCTCAATGGACAGCTTGGAGCCTTGGACCAATGGTAAAGTACCATTGGGCCCAGATGTCCAATAAAAATGCTGCAGCGGAGGCAAGCCTCTAACTGCAGTGTCATAGAAGGGGGCATGTATCTAAAAGACACATTCTCCCTTCCAGCCCTCTTAAATATGTGTGTTTATCTGTATGATTTACCCACAATCCCATGTTTTTCTAACACAGTTAGGAGGTAGAATGAGAATTGTCTGCTGCTGAAAAGGTATTGTTATATTCAAGGTAAATCATATATTATTATGCTATATGTTATAAGATAATAGTTTATTATTTATCTATTTACTGTGAAATTACTGGTTGGAAGTTATAACTTCAAACTTCAGTAATTTGTCCGTTAAGCCCGCTGCCTGAGTACAGTTTTTGAAAATATAGTAAATTACCTTAAAAACAATATATAATAATTATTTGTATATCACTTACTTATGGTAATTAACCCCTTGCCACCAAGGCCAATTCTGACACTTCTCTCCTACATGTAAAAATATTTTTATTGCTAGAAAATTACTCAGAACCCCCAAAAACATTATATATATTGTTTTAGCAGACACCCTAGGGAATAAAATGGTGGTCGTTTCAAGTTTTTATGTTACACGGTATTTGCGCAGCAATTTTGAAAACGCATTTTTTTTTTAAAGAAACAGTTTCCTGAATTAAAAAAAAACAGTAAAGTTAGCCCAATATTTTTGTATACTATATTACTAACGTGTCATGCTTTAAAATTGCGCACACTTGTGGAATGCCGCCAAACTTCAATATTTATAAATCTCCATAGGTGGCGCTTTAAATTTTTTGTACAGATTACATGTTTATAGTTACAGAGGCGGTCTAGTGCTAGAATTATTGTTCTCGTTCTAACGCTCGCGGCGTATGTAACCTGTGTGTATCTGGCTCTGATACTAGCCAGTGCTTCATCAGCCACTGACCTCACCGCACATCCCTGCTGGAACTCCCTACCCCAATCTCTGCTTATCTCCTTCCCTATCCATCTTTAGCCACTTAAGGACCAGCCTCGTTTTGAGATTTTGGTGTTTACAAGTTTAAAACAGTTTTTTTGCTTGAAAATTACTTAGAACCCTCAAACATTATATTTAGTTTTTTTTCTAACACCCTAGAAAATAAAATGGCGGTCATTGCAATACTTTTTTTCACACCGTATTTGCGCAGCGGTCTTACAAGGGCACTTTTTTGGGAAAAAATCACTTTTTTGAATAAAAAAATAAGACAACAGTAAAGTTAGCCCAATTTTTTTTATATTGTTAAAGATGATGTTACGCATAGGAAATTGATACCCAACATGTCATGCTTCAAAATTGTGCCCGCTAATGGAATGGCATCAAACTTTTACCCTCAAAAATCTCCATAGGCGACGTTTAAAAAATTCTACAGGTTGCATGTTTTGAGTTACAGAGGAGGTCTAGGGCTAGAATTATTGCTCTCACTCTAACAATTGCGGCGATACCTCACATGTGTGGTTTGAACACCGTTTTCATATGTGGGTGCTACTCACGTATGCGTTCGCTTCTGCGCGCGATCTGATCGGGACGAGGCATTTTAAAAAAAATTGTTTTTTTTTTATTTTACTTGATTTTATTTATTTTTACACAGTTTAAAAAAAAAAAAAATTGGGTCCCTTTTATTCCTATTACAAGGAATGTAAACATCCCTTGTAATAGAAAAAAGCATGACAGGTCCTCTTAAATATGAGATCTGGGGTCAAAAAGACATCAGATCTCATATTTGGACTTAAATGCAATAAAAAAAAAAGATTGTCATTTGAAAAAAATGACATGTGCCTTTAAGACGTATGGGCGGAAGTGACGTTTTGACGTCGCTTCTGCCCTGCTATGGTATGGAGACGGGGGGGGCCATCTTCCCCTCACCCATCTCCATATCCAGCCACTGAGAGGACGCGATCGCCTCCACTGCTGCCCCTCTCCCGCCACCGATAAAAGTGATCTCGCTGCGAATCTGCCGCAGAGACCACTTTTATCTTGTAGCCGACCGCTGGCCAAACACAGGGATACTGGGGTTATGGCAGCTAGCTGCTGCCATAGCAACGATATCCGCCCCCAAAGTGAGGACGTATATCGGCGTGCGGCGGTCGGCAAGTGGTTAGGAAAACCCTTAGAAATCAGATTTTCAGAGTCTTTCCCACCTCCACCTAACAAAGGAGCTTTTCTTCCTCCATCACAGTTATTATCTTTTATATCTCTTGCCCCTCCCTATTAGATTGTAAGCTCTCCGGTACAGGGCCCTCTCATCCTTCTTGTATTGAGTTGCATTGTAATATCTCCCTTTATAAAGACTCTACAGAGTTGGCTAGAAGTAGATCCAGAGAAAGTCTATTCCACATGATGACAGATCTTATTATAAAGAACAATATACAGGGAATTCTACTCACCAGAACACACTTGTATCACAGCTACAAAGAGCGGGGTGAGCCGCCAGTAAATCTCCATCTCCCTCCTGTATGATATACACGGCTGGGACCCCAAATACTGAGAAGACTCGGACTTCCACTGACACTGTTAGGAGCCAATGACTGTGTTCAGGAGGCTGTCTCTACCTGCTGATTGGGTGATCCAGAGCCTTTAGCCAATAGGAAAATTCATACGGAGATGATCAGTTAGTTGCTGGGTAGAGAGTACTTGAAAAGGTTGCAAAGCTTTAACACACAGGGGGGAGAAAGTGAAAGTAAAATCTGGAGTTTCTTCACAAACAAAATGAGAGAAGAATGAGCTTAGAGCTGGGAATTTCCACATCCTGAGGAGAGATTACTGCAGCACTGAGCAGACTAAGGTGTGTTCACACAGGCTTCAACAGAGCAGTGTGAACAGCAAGCTTTGACAAAGCATGTGCAGAGATTTCAGGACGCTTTATTGAAGCTTTTGAAGTATCATTCAGCTCCAGTTTGTAAATGTTGAACACAGAAACTAATGGGAGTGCTGATTGTCACTTTAATCCAACTGCTAGCAGGCTTTCAACAAGCTTCAAGAAGTTCTGAAGCCTGCCAGCAGCTTGTTTAAAGCGGTGATCAGCACTCCCATTAGGTTCTGTGTTTAACATTTACAAACTGGAGCTGAATGGTGCTTCAAAAGCTTCAACAAAGCGTCCTGAAAACTTTACACATGTTTTGTCAAAGTTTGCTGTTCACACTGCTCTTATACAAGCTGCAGCCCATGTGAAACAGTCCTAATTGCTAAAATAACTCCAATATGTTATTTAAAGGATCAGTTCACCTTTTTAACATGTTACCCCCATATTAAGGGTAGTGTCAGGGCTGGGCTCAGCCCTTCCTTCTCTGAGCTGGCCGCCAGTGTTGCCAACTTACCAGACTAAAATTCACTGACACGAAACTCAAAATTTACTAGCACAGCCAAGTTTTTACTGGCATTTTCTAAAAGTTACAAAATGACGGTTTTCAGTGCAAATTTCAGTACTTAAAGTGGAGTTCCACCCACTTTTACAATTCTTCACCATCCCTCACTAAACTGTGCACTGTAAACCAATTGGATATTTTTTTATTTTTTTTCTCAGCACCTACTGTATATCTGCTGTATTCATTTTTCACTTCCTCCTCCCTGGCCACGGCCCATCGCATCATTTCCTGTTTGCAATGCCTTCTGGGAAGGGGCGGCAACTGCCTCTGATACTGCTGTTGCTATGGAAACCCGACCTGAAACATATTACACTGCTTGTGCTGCACTGAGCATGTGCGAGATCTGCAAGGATGAGATCAAGGAAGAAATACAGTCTGGCTTCAGATGCCCACACTTAAGATGGCCACGGCCTGCTGTAAGTTTATAAAATAACAAACTACTGCTATAAACTAACAAAACAGACCTTAGTTTACAGACTAACTTTACTAGAATACATTAAGCTTGTGTATTATAGGGGTATTTTTATTTAAAAAGTATAATTTCGGCCGGAACACCACTTTAACAACTTGCTTACTGGGCACTTAAACCCCACTCCTGTCCAGACCAATTTTCAGCTTTCAGCGCTGTCGCACTTTGAATGACAATTGCGCGGTCATACAACACGGTACCCAATTGAAATTTTTATCATTTTTTTCCCACAAATAGAGCTTTCTTTTGATGGTATTTGATCACCTCTACGGTTTTTATTTTTTGTTAAAAAAATTGAAAAAGACAGAATTTTTTTTTTTTAAATTGTATTTTTTTATATTTTGTTATCAATTTTTGCAAACAGTTAATTTTTCTCCTTTGTTGATGTACGCTGATGAGGCGGCACTGATGGGCACCGATAGGTGGCGGTTATGGGCACTGATGGGTGGCAGTGTTGGGCACTGATTGGGCACTGATTGATGGCAGCACTGCTAGGTGGCACTAATAGGTGGCACTTGTGGGCATTGATAGGTGGCACTTATGGACATTGATAGGTGGCACTTGTGGGCTTTAATAGGTGGCACTTGCAGATGGCACTTGGAGGCACAGATGAGGTATCTGTGCCTCCTTCCTCTTCGGGACCGATGTCCCTTTGACATAAGCCAGTGATCGGCTTTTCTTTCCTCCTCACGCTGTCAGCGTGAGGAGAAAACGAAACCGATCACCGAGCTTTTGTTTACATCATGTGACCAGCTGTCATTGGCTGACAGCTGATCACACGGTAAGGGGCCGGGACCGGCCCCTTACTCGGATCTGTGATCATCCGAGTCTCCGTGACTCGGTGATCACAGCGCGCACACCGCGCGCCCTGCAGGGTGCGCGTGCATAGGGGAGGACGTCATATGACGTCCTCCCGGAGATTGAGGTCCGCGCTGTAGCCGTCATTCGGCTATGGCCCGGACCTCAAGTGGTTAAGCTACAAACAAGTACAATATGCAGTTAGCAATGTGGTTTAAGATAGATATTAAGGTTAAAAAAAAAACATACTTCCTATGTTATTTTTGATATAGTAAGGATGGGTTATTATAACCAGGGCAGCCATCAGAAATTTTTGGGCCCTTACACAGGTTTAGGCCCCCCCAGCCTGACCACCAACATTACCCAGGGCTTGCCCACGGGCCATCCTACTGAATCTGGCCATCCCACTGAACACCGGCCATCCCACCTGTAAACACACTCAGTCCCCCCCACACCTGTATATATGTCAGCCCCCCCCACACACACACACCTGTATATATGCCAGCGCCCCTCCACACACCTGTATATATCTATCTCATCCACCCCCCCACACACACACCTGTATATATCTATCTCATCCACCCCCCCCCACACACACACACACACCTGTATATATGCCAGCCACCCCCCACACACACACACACACATATACATATATATATATATATATATATATATATATATATATATATATACACACACACACACACATCATCCACCCCCCCCCACACACCCGTATATATGTCAATCCCCCCACACACACCTGTATATATGTCAGCCCCCCCCACACACACACACACACACACACGTATATATGTCAGCCCCCCACACACCTATATATGTCAGCCCCTCACACACCTGTTTATATGTCAGCCCCCCCACACACACACACCTGTATATATGTCAGCCCCCCACACACCTGTTTAAATGTCAGCCCCCACACACCTGTTTAAATGTCAGCCCCCACACACCTGTTTATATGTCAGCCCCCCATACACATCTGTATATATGCCAGCCATCACACACCTGTATATATATGTTAGTCCCCCCCACACACACCCATTTATATGTCAGCCCCCCCACACACACCCATTTATATGTCAGCCCCCCCGCACACACCTGTATATATGGCAGCCACCCCCCCCTTTCACATCTGTATATATGCCAGCCACCACACACCTGTATATATGTCAGCCCACACACTGTATATTATTATACAGGATTTATATAGCGCCAACAGTTTACGCAGCGCTTTACAACATTAGGGCAGACAGTACAAGTACAATACAATTCAATACAGGAGGAATCAGAGGGCCCTGCTCGTTAGAGCTTACAATCTAGGAGGGGTTATATGTCAGCCACCACACACACCTGTATATATGTCAGCCCCCACACACACACACCTGTATATATGTCAGCCACCGCACACACCTGTATATATGTCAGCCACCACACACACCTGTATATATGTCAGCCACCACACACACCTGTATATATGTCAGCCACCACACACACCTGTATATATGCCAGCCACCCCCCCCCACACATACACACACCTGTATATATGTCAGCCCCCACACACACACCTGTATATATGTCAGCCCCCCACACACACCTGTATATATGTCAGCCACCACACACACCTGTATATATGCCAGCCACCCCCCCCCCACACATACACACACCTGTATATATGTCAGCTCCCACACACACACACAAATCTGTATATATGGCAGCCCCTCACATACACAAACCTGTAAACACACAAGGCTCTGGCCCCTCCCTGTACACAAACAGCCCCCCCTTTCCCTCACAGCCCCCACTTGTAAAGAATGTCTTCCTACCTGGTCCCAGCTCATTTTCACAAAGCTGACATATTGCTGAGAAGCTCAGTACAAATCACACGAGGGGTGCACATACACATAGTAGCCAGAGGTGGCAGTAAAGGGCTCGATGTCTGAGCTCAGTGATATGAGAACAGCAGAAGCTGTGAAATTGTTTCTGTAATGCACATCATGGATCCCCTTCACCCATCCGTCCTTCTTCTGGCCCCGGGGCCCCTTACAGTTGTGATGGCTGTACCCCCCTGATCAGTGTTGCCAACCATCAGTATTTTTACTGGCAGCCAGTAAAAAATTGTCACTTTTCTCCTGCTAGTAAATGCCAGTAAGATGAAAAGGTTGCCAGTAAAAAATATGGCTGTGACACTTGGCTCAGAACTGCACATGCGCTGCTCGGGCCTGGAGCCGACTGAGACTATCCAAGTGTCTGCTACAGTTTGTTTGGGCAGTGATGGTGGGGGGGTTAGGTGGAGGCAGTGTCTGAGCATGTCATGGGGGGGTGGGTCAGGTGGAGGCAGTGTCTGAGCATGTCGTGGGGGGCGGGTGAGGTGGAGACGGTGTCTGAGCATGTCGTGGGGGGCGGGTCAGCTGGAGGCACAGCCAGAGCCTCGTGTGTGGGTCTGCAGGATGAAATTAAGGCAAGCCAGGAGTGTGACTGTCAGTGCTGTTTGGACTGGAGGGGACTGAAGGGACCACCTGGCATGGAGAGAGAATGTCACTGTGACTCAGGAGGGGGTGTGTCCTGTCGGTGATCTGTGCTCCTGCATACTGCTGTCAGTATCACTGAGAGAGTCAATTCCATGTGTGCATCACCCATTCTAATGTATTGCCCTCCTGAGTCCTGTCCCTATTTATTAAATAAAATAAGAAATAGGGCTTTTTGTCTTAATATCTACCCTAAATCACATTGCTAATTGCATATTGTACTTATTTGTAGCCTAAATACTTTGTAACTCTTGGAACTGCCAGTAAACACTTGGCTGTGCCGGTAAATGTTGGATGTCGTGTCAGTAAATTTCAATCTGGCAGGTTGGCAGCACTCCCCCTGATGGCGGCCCTGATTATAACCCATCAGATTTTGTCATGTATGTCCAACTGGAGATTTTTCCCCTTCATTTCTGTTCCATAGCCACCACAGAAAGTGAGCAGAAATCCCAGGTAGCCACCAGGATCACCAGAATTTATGTCCCCAATTCTAAAGACTTCCTGTCTCCATTGCTCCATCCCTCTTTCACCTCCGACCTCTCCATCCCTCCTTCACCTCTGACCTCTCCATCCCTCCTTCACCTCCGACCTCTCCATCCCTCCTTCACCTCCGACCTCTCCATCCCTCCTTCACCTCCGACCTCTCCATCCCTCCTTCACCTCCGACCTCTCCATCCCTCCTTCACCTCCGACCTCTCCATCCCTCCTTCACCTCTGACCTCTCCATCCCTCCTTCACCTCCGACCTCTCCATCCCTCCTTCACCTCCGACCTCTCCATCCCTCCTTCACCTCCGACCTCTCCATCCCTCCTTCACCTCCGACCTCTCCATCCCTCCTTCACCTCCCGTCTCTATCCTTCCTTCACCTCCCGTCCCTATCCCTCCTTCACCTCCCGTCCCTATCCCTCCTTCACCTCCCGTCCCTATCCCTCCTTCACCTCCCGTCCCTATCCCTCCTTCACCTCCCGTCCCTATCCCTCCTTCACCTCCCGTCCCTATCCCTCCCTCACCTCCCGTCTCCATCCCTCCCTCACCTCCCGTCTCCATCCCTCCCTCACCTCCCGTCTCCATCCCTCCCTCACCTCCCGTCTCCATCCCTCCCCCACCTCCCATCTCCATCCCTCCCTCACCTCCCGTCTCCATCCCTCCCTCACCTCCCGTCTCCATCCCTCCCTCACCTCCCGTCTCTATCCCTCCCTCACCTCCCATCTCTATCCCTCCTTCACCTCCTCTCCCGTCTCTATCCCTCCTTCACATCCTCTGCATCCCTCCTTCACCCCCTCTCCTGTCTCCATCCCTCCTTCACCTCCTCTGCATCCCTCCTTCACCTCCTCTCCCGTCTCCATCCTTCCTTCACCTCCTCTCCCGTCTCCATCCCTCCTTTACCTCCTCTCCCATCTCCATCCCTTCTTTACCTCCTCTCCCGTCTCCATCCCTCCTTTACCTCCTCTCCCATCTCCATCCCTCCTTTACCTCCTCTCCCATCTCCATCCCTCCTTTACCTCCTCTCCCGTCTCCATCCCTCCTTCACCTCCTCTCCCGTCTCCATCCTTCCTCCACCTCCCATCTCCATTTCTCCTTCACTACCTCTCCCGTCTCCATCCCTCCTTCACCTCCCGTCTCCATCCCTCCTTCACCTTCTATCCCATCTCCATCCCTCCTTCACCTCCTCTCCATCACCTCTTCTCCCGTCTCCATCCCTCTGTTGCAGGTGCCTCCAACCTCTTCACCCTCCATCACTTCCATCCCTATGTTACTCTATCCCTCCCTTCTTTCATCTTTCCATAACACCATCCTTTTATCTCTTGCTCCATCCCTCTCTCCAATATACTGTCCATCCAACAATCCTTGTGCCTTATACCCCTCCACCTTTTCTATCCTCCATCACTTTCATCCCTCTATTATTCTGTCTCTCCCTCTATCTTTCCAGAACTCAATTCTCTTCTCTTTTACTCCATTTCTCATTCTCACTCACATCCCTCCATTCTTGTCACCCAATCTATATATAGGGCTCTTTCACACATATATAACTGTTTTCACGGACTTCACTTGCTCAGCAGGGATCGTTCCATTGATCCCCACTGAGCCGGCGGATGACGGGTCTGTCTCTGCTCACTGTGCAGGGACCTGTCAGAGCCCCGCTCTCCTCTATAGGGGAATCGGATGAAAACGGACAGCCGGGTCACCATCCGTCTGGATTTAGCGGAGCGGAGCAGAGCAGATCAGATGTCACGTACGTGTCACCGCTGACATCCGTCACTCCATAGAGGTGCATGGAGCATCTATTCAGGTCGACCTGAAAAACTGACAGGCTGACCTGAACGGTCCGCATGTGTTAAAGGGGCCTAACTCACTCCTCGCTGTTTCCATCTCTCATCCACCTCCCCCATCACTCCACTACTCTGTCTTTCCATTATAAACAAATAAAAATACTCCAATACGCTTCCACACCAAATTTTCTCACTACTTACTAAAAAAAAATATATGAATAATAAACACACTAAGACCAGCAAGCACAATAAGTAATCAAATATATAATGATCACTCATACATTTTATAGACAACACACTATATAACATCAGCAATTTTCATCTACAAAATCAGCCTGACCTGTGATATTGCTGCTGCCTCCCCTCTCCTTACATGCTGGGATTTGTAGTGCCACAGCCTGACACATGAGGTGGTCATGTAGGAGAGGAGACTGTGTCTGGTAATAGGTAGGGACAGAGAGGTGTAATGGAGATTGGGTGGAGATCTCAGAAAACATGCTCCCTATAGAAGAGCAGTTCACAGTCACACACAAAAACCATCTACAGTAGTGTAACAGCATGAGACAGGAGCCTGCTACACAGAGCCCATCCTCTCCCCTATTCCCCTCCTCCTGCCCACTAAGATAAGCCGCCAACAGGACTGTCTGCATCTTGCTCAGCTAGCTTACCTTAGGCTGAACTCCGTCCTCCACTGCAGACTGTCTCCACTCCTCCCCCTCCCAGCATCTCCTGTGAGGAACTCAAAAAAGGCGTGTTGAGAGAAAGGGGGAGGGTACAAGTCGCTTCACTCACATTCAGATCATTGGGAACTCTCGGTCTCAGCTGGTGTTCTGCCGAGAAAGTTACGCTCGGCGGATAAGGACCCCCCTATACTGCGCAGGCGCTGCGCCTGTGCAGTAGGATCTGGCGGAAATAGCCGAAGGGGAATAGGTCCAAATCAGCTGTACACGGCGCCTGTAAGAGGGCCCCTCGCGGGCCCGCTCCGCTCACCACGCTTCGGGCACGACCTCGCTGCGCTCGGCTCTTTTAGATTCCCCCTCTAGGTCCACTTGGATGGTAGGGAAGGAACCTGGACCCAGAGCGCAGGCGCCGTGTACAGCTGATTGTGGATTTTGAGCTTTGGCTATCTCTGGCGGCTGTTACTAGTTCATACTGCGCAGGCGATGCGCCTGCGCAGTACAGGGGGTGAACTTATCCACCGAGGGAACTTATTCGGCAAGACACCGGCTCCGGCCGGGAACTGCACATGTGCAGTAGAACCAAGAGGGTCACTGGCTGAAAGCGTATGTATTCACTGGAAGGCTTTTCACTTTACAAACTTTTAAGGGCACCAAAAATATACCCGGTTTTTACGGCTGCTAGGTAGTCCAAAACATAACCGAATAGACTGACAAATAGAAGCACCAACTAAATAATGGTGATGAAAATCTAAAACATTCACATGTGAAACCCGACAAACCAGGATAAAGAAAAACTATTTTGTATAAAGTCGTCTATGGAGGCTGTGATTTCCTTTTGTTCTGAAAGCCATGAAACCCAATTATCGAATCTGAGGGATAAAACACCAATAAAATTTAGTATAAAAAACATTCCATTTTTTGCCTAGAAACAAAATAAACCAATGATTATATATATACCTGTAACAAGACATTAGCATATAAAACCCAAATATATATGACATTCCATTCCATAAAGAAAGTCTTTCTTATTTGTTTTGGAACAGTGCACTTTTTTAAAATACCAAAAATTGTTGAGCTCAACTTTAACTACTACTACGTGGATTTTTGTTTTATGGTATACCATTAATCCCCCCCCCAACAAAAATGTATTCACCATGGTGAGAAAAAAATTAGCAACTCGTAATAAACCTTTTAGCGGTACCATTTATCTACAAATTATAATACCGAACCTCCCCAGAACAGTCTTTCTGGAAAACAAACACATTTTAGTAAATACACATTTCAATTCACTATTACAGATATTTATCTTGGCTCAGGTAATTTGCATGTCAATACAGTTCACTTTACACTCCCACCGACCTGGTCAGAAAGAAAGGGGGGTCATTTGGGTGGGTTCTCAGCAGTTGATACACCAGACCTCAGAGTTAGATGACACAACATGTATTCCATATTCCACACACACACTCACACAATTAGCTAGGTTAAAGACGAACTCTAGACATCACACATATCAGCATGTTTTCTATAATAACCTGTACTTCTTCTTAAACCCATAACATCTGTTTTGTAAGGTTGAAATTCTTTCAGAGATCCATCCCATTTCATTAGCTACTTCTCAGCCTGTATGGATACATTCTCAGGATTTTGGAATGGGACCCATGACCTAGGTGGTCCATACTTCTTACACCTAGGCCACGTGGCGAAGCGTGCAAAGTACACTTCAAAATCACATCTTGTGGTTGTAAAGGCGTACCTAGGTTGGAGTCCATGATGCAGAGATGTATGCTCACCCTTGCAAATGCACAGCTCACGGTAACAGAGTAATAAGCTACCTGGGCTGTGAATCTGTGCACGGGGGCTTGACAGGAATTTGCCAAAGGATAGTCGAGGTAAAGCCATAGTCAGGGATTTCAGAAGACAGAATAAACAATAAGCAGAGCCAGGGTCTGAAGCCGGAGTCAGTCTTGGAACACTGTAACTAGAAGACAGGAACACAGGAAACAAGAGACAATGAACTGACAAAGCCCTCAGAGTGACGCTGGCCATACATTATACAATGAGTGAGGCAGTGTTTTATACCTAGATGATTGGATAAACTGCCTCAGTTGAACCAGGAGTGACAGGTACAATCAGAGTATCGCCCTCAGTACTTCATGTATAGCTGGAAAGCAAAATGAATAGAGAACTGAGGTGGGGACACAGGCGCCGGGACTTCAAGTGGGGACACGGGCGCCGGGACTTCAAGTGGGGACACGGGTGCCGGGACTTCAAGTGGGGACACGGGCGCCGGAACTTCGAGCGGGGACACAGGCGCCGGAACTTCAAGCAGGGACACAGGCGCCGGAACTTCGAGCGGGGACACAGGCACCGGAACTTCAAGCGGGGACAGAGGCACAGGAACTTCAAGCGGGGACAGAGGCACAGGAACTTCAATTGGGGATACAGGCACAGGAACTTCAATTGGGGACACAAGCACAGGAACTTCAAGCAGGGATACAAGCACAGGAACTTCAAGCAGGGATACAAGCACAGGAACTTCAAGCGGGGACACAAGCACAGGAACTTCAATTGGGGACACAGGCATAGGAACATCAAGCGGTGACACAGGCACAGGAACTTCAATTGGGGACACAGGCACAGGAATTTCAAGCCGGGACACAGGCACCGGAACTTCAATTGTGGACACAGGCACAGGAATTTCAAGCGGGGACACAGGCACCGGAACTTCAAGCAGGGACACAAGCACAGGAACTTCAAGCTGGAACATGGGCACAGGACATCAGACCGGACAGCAGGTTCCAGAACATCAGACTGGGTAGCAGGCACTGGGCCGTCAGACTGGGGCACAGGAACTTCAAGCAGGATAGCAGGCAGAGATTCAGGGGTGGCAGGAAGGATCCTAATAGTACCCACTTGAAGATCCTTTGGCCGAGGTGGGCGAGTTGGGCAGAGAGAGATAAAGTGCCCTCTTTCTCCACAGTAGAAACAAAGACCATAGTCTCTCCTCCGCTCTCTTTCACCTTTAGATAGCTTTGACCAGATGGCCCTGATCTCCATGGATTCCACATCTTCCAGGGTAGGTGTGTGTTTATCCTCAGGAGCATCTTGGCTTTGTGGGGTTAGAGCTTCATAGCTTGGCACATACTGGGATGGCTCAGAGTTGTATCTGTACAGGGTATTCCTGTCCCTGGATACCCGTAGGCCACGTGAACAGAGAGCAGACTTGGGAACTCTGGTTTTCTTAGAAACAGGAATGTGAGAGTCCAGAGCAAACATGAATGCTTCCCAGCTGTCCAAGACTGGACTCCTTTCCTGTAAAAGCTGATAAGCCCATTTTTTGCATTGTCCAGTGAGCAGGTTGATGGAAGCGCAAATCTTTATATAGTTGGTGGCATAGGTCCTAGGCTTAAGAGCAAACAACAAATCACAATCCATCTTAAAGCACACCATTGATGCTCGGCTACCGTCAAACCTCTCTGGCATCACCACAAATGGCTCAGGACATGCTGGTTCCGGGGCTGGGTGTACTGTACTTTAAATAACAGAACTTCTTGCTGCAATTCCAAAATGATCTGGCCCAGGCTGGAGACTTGCAGAACAAGGGAGGTGAGCATCTTGTACATCTCTGTGGACTCCATGTGATTCAGTTCATTATGTAAGTGCTTACCTAGGTTGGAGTCCATGATGCAGAGATGTATGCTCACCCTTGCAAATACTCACAGCTCACGGTAACAGGGTAGAAAGCTACCTGGGCTGTGAATCTGTGCACGGGGGCTTGAGAGGAATTTACCAAAGGATAGTCGAGGTAAAGCCATAGTCAGGGATTCCAGAAGACAGAATAATCGATAAGCAGAGGCAGGGTCAGAAGCCAGAGTCAGTCTTGGAACACTGTAACTAGAACACAGGAACACAGGAACCTTTGGCAACACAGGAAGCAAGAGACAATGAACTGACAAAGCCCTCAGAGTGACGCTGGCCATACATTATACAATTTTCTTGTTCAACTTTCCTTTAGATTTACCAAAACCATATAATATGAGGTAAAACCTAAGCCCCTTCAAGTTGTATGCAATCAGGCAGGCCCTTGCACTACATAGTTGAAGGTAAATCTAAAGGAAATTCAATAAGAAAATTGTATAGTGTATGGCCAGCCTTAGGCAGTGTTTTATACCTAGATGATTGGATAAACTGCCTCAGCTGAACCAGGAGTGACAGGTACAATCAGAGTATCACCCTCAGTACTTCATGCAGAACTAGGCATAGCTGGAAAGCAAGCTGAATAGAGAACTGAGGTGTGGCTTAGAGGTAAAGTAACAGGAGCAGCAAATGGAAGGTTATGGGTTCAATACCACCTTGAGCCACTTGGGGTGTGACCATGCCCGGCCGTCTGCTTGGCACGGTAGGGACTGTGACAGTGGTCCTATATGAATTATGTTTACTGACTTTTTCAATGGGACTGGACAGACAGAATTTAGATATGTGACCAAATAACCCACATAAGTGTCATTTTATCTAAAGTGGTGCAACATCTCTTAACGACAGGCTTTGTTTAAAAAAAGTGGGATGGCTTTTTCTGGATTAGTAGTTTTTTTCACTGGAAGAAGCTGTAATAAGCACACAGGAAATATGCTGCTAATCTTTGCGGCCAGGTGGTTAGCGAAACAGTATGAACAATTGAAAGTGCAAAACACATCCCTAAAAGAAGCGCTGGAAATAACCAAAGGTAACATCAGGACTTTAGAAACTTCTATGTCAAATTCTGAGGCTATCCACCAACAATTAGTACTAGAAAACAAAGATTACAGGAGAACGTTCATCAGTTGGTAAAAGACTGAAGGATGCAGAAAGTGAAGTGAAACCATTATCTGTCAGCTGCCAGGAGCCGTTTGCTCAGTTTTCAGATAGAGGAGATAACAGAGCAACTGATTTGGGTAGGTCTGAATTCAGGGGGACATCCACCACACCTAAGGTATGTACCAACAAGAATAAATCCCTGGAAACTACTAATCCAGAAAAAGCCATCCCTCTTTCTTAGTCGTCTAAAACAAAGCCTGTCGTTAAGAGATGTTGCACCACTTTAGATAAAATGACACTTATGTGGGGTATTTGGTCACATATCTAAATTCTGTCTGTCCAGTCCCATTGAAAAAGTTGGTAAACATCATTCATAGAGGACTACTGATCACCGTTGCTTCTTTTCACTAATATTTTCCCTGTTCGTGACGATAGTCCTTCAAGAAACCTGGAGATTTTCCCAAAATCTTTAGTTCAATCTCCCCGTGGACTTTTCCGAAGTATTTTAAAAAATGGCTTAAAGTAGGGCTATTACTTTTGTTATCTCAAGAATGATTTGAGCAGACTTGGATAATCAAGAAAATATATGTCTGCTTGGAGTACAGAAGGCAATCAACTGAGGCACACTTATTAGCAATATGATTTGTATCAGTTACAGTATAGCCAGTGTTCCCAGGTCTGATTACAAAGCTTACAATCCCCAGTTAGTAATTGCAAAGAAGAAAGATTCATACCTAAGATCATTCCGTGTGATTTAGTCTCCATTTCCCCAAATGCAATTTGTCATGTGACTTTGGACACATAAAGTTGCATTACAAGTCACAGCCCATTGATTTCAATAGCACCCATTCCAATCTATGCAATTCAAAGCTGCAGTGACTCTGAAAAGGTACCTGCACCACCCTGATGGAACTTCGGATGCGACTCCGACCCAGAGTGTGAATTTGGATCAAAGTCGCATTCAAAGCTGCACTAAAGTCACACCTCAGTCACACTCTCAATCGTGCAACCTTGGAGTTGTACCAGTGAAAAAGTAGCCCTATGCCCACAGGGCTCTATGCCCACAGGTGCATTTCAATCACAAAGATTGGCCTAATCTCATTCAAAGGGTCAACTGAAATTGCTTTTGGCAGAGAGGCACAAATCCTTTTCCACTGCCTCCAAGATTCCAAATGGAGCCGTCATCATTCACACTTACAATTTCATTTTATATATACACATTATTCAAAATCAGTCTCATCAAAGTATTAGTATAGACAAAAGGTAAAAAGGAAAGTTCTGAGAAGTTTGTTAGTCTGAGTATTCAGATGAGAGACAGGAGAACACAAAAGACATAAGAAAAAATGGGTTAGTGGGCGTGTCCACCACGCCACAGCCCCGCCTCCCTTGGCTTAATTTCATTTACCAAGCTTCACTGCCCCGCCTGGACTCCGCCCCCTTGCTGCCTGAAGATTGGAAATCCTAAACTCCTCTATACAGTGTATTGGAAAGGAGAGCAGAAACATCAACATTTCTTTACAAAACAACAAGATGAGGAAAACCTGAGAGTTGTCTCTACAATGACTGTAAATTGTAAGATTTATACACAAACTTAGTAATGTCTATTTATATCGGTGTCTTTATTATATGCAATAAACAGCATTGTGTGGCTCCTCCTACAAAATACCAACAAAAACGCCCCTCCCCCACAACATTTCCTAAACTGTAATATTATTATTTCATGGATCCGACCTTCACATTTCTCCCATTTCTATCCCTCCAACCATTTCATACACATCCATCTCCATCCATCCATTCATCACATCCCTCTGTCTCATTTCTTCTACTTCTATACTTCACATATTTCTCCATCCATCCATTCATCCCATCCCTCGCTCACATATCACTATGTCTTTTTTCTCCCATCTCCATCCATCCATTCATCACATCCCTCGCTCATGCATCACTATGTCTTATTTCTCACATCTCCATCCATCCATTCATCTCATCCCTTGCATTTGTATCACTATGTCTTTTTTCTCCCATCTCCATCCATCCATTCATCACATCCCTCGCTCACACATCACTATGTCTTATTTCTCCCATCTCCATCCATCCATTCATCACATCCCTCGCTCACACATCACTATGTCTTATTTCTTCCATCTCCATCCATCCATTCATCACATCCCTCGCTCACACATCACTATGTCTTATTTCTTCCATCTCCATCCATCCATTCATCACATCCCTCGCTCACACATCACTATGTCTTATTTCTCCCATCTCCATCCATCCATTCATCACATCCCTCGCTCACACATCACTATGTCTTATTTCTTCCATCTCCATCCATTCATCAAATTTCTTGGTCATGCTCAATTCTCGTTCTTTTCTTCAATCTCAATCACTTTATTCTATTTTTTTTAATATAAAAAACGAACCAATTTATGATGTAATAGATTTCAGAATGTCCGGGTTGTTTTGTGAAATCTTCTTCTCTGAACCCGAGAAATGAGAATATTAAACTTCATTCATTTCCCCGCAATGGAGAGAATCAAAACATGGAAAAAATCCACATTCCAGGCGGAGAATTCCAATCGTTGGTGGAAACTATTTATAAAATCTCCCAATTCCACATTTGTTCAAAACGTTTTTCTGAAGAAGATTCTGAACTAAGAGGTCCAAAAACATCTGAAGAGCACAGATCACCCTTCTCTGCTCTTAGAGGAACATCTGAAGGAGTACAGATCACCCTTCTCTGCTCTTAGAAGAACATCTGAAGAGTACAGATCACCCTTCTCTGCTCTTAGAGGAACATCTGAAGAGTACAGATCACCCTTCTCTGCTCTTAGAGGAACATCTGAAGGAGTAAAGATCACCCTTCTCTGCTCTTAGAAGAACATCTGAAGAGTACAGATCGCCCTTCTCTGCTCTTAGAAGAACATCTGAAGAGTACAGATCACCCTTCTCTGCTCTTAGAGGAACATCTGAAGAGTACAGATCACCCTTCTCTGCTCTTATAGAAGAACATCTGAAGAGTACAGATCACCCTTCTCTGATCTTATAGAAGAACCTCTGAAGAGTACAGATCACCCTTCTCTGCTCTTATAGAAGAACATCTGAAGAGTACAGATCACCCTTCTCTGCTCTTATAGAAGAACATCTGAAGAGTACAGATCACCCTTCTCTGCTCTTATAGAAGAACATCTGAAGAGTACAGATCACCCTTCTCTGATCTTATAGAAGAACCTCTGAAGAGTACAGATCACCCTTCTCTGCTCTTAGAGGAACATCTGAAGAGTACAGATCACCCTTCTCTGCTCTTAGAACATCTGAAGAGTACAGATCACCCTTCTCTGCTCTTATAGAAGAACATCTGAAGAGTACAGATCACCCTTCTCTGCTCTTAGAGGAACATCTGAAGAGTACAGATCACCCTTCTCTGCTCTTAGAACCTCTGAAGAGTACAGATCACCCTTCTCTGCTCTTATAGAAGAACATCTGAAGAGTACAGATCACCCTTCTCTGCTCTTAGAACATCTGAAGAGTACAGATCACCCTTCTCTGCTCTTAGAAGAACATCTGAAGAGTACAGATCACCCTTCTCTGCTCTTAGAAGAACATCTGAAGAGTACAGATCACCCTTCTCTGCTCTTATAGAAGAACATCTGAAGAGTACAGATCACCCTTCTCTGCTCTTAGAACATCTGAAGAGTACAGATCACCCTTCTCTGCTCTTATAGAAGAACCTCTGAAGAGTACAGATCACCCTTCTCTGCTCTTAGAACATCTGAAGAGTACAGATCACCCTTCTCTCCTCTTATAGAAGAACCTCTGAAGAGTACAGATCACCCTTCTCTGCTCTTATAGAAGAACATCTGAAGAGTACAGATCACCCTTCTCTGCTCTTAGAACATCTGAAGAGTACAGATCACCCTTCTCTGCTCTTAGAAGAACATCTGAAGAGTACAGATCACCCTTCTCTGCTCTTAGAAGAACATCTGAAGAGTACAGATCACCCTTCTCTGCTCTTATAGAAGAACATCTGAAGAGTACAGATCACCCTTCTCTGCTCTTAGAACATCTGAAGAGTACAGATCACCCTTCTCTGCTCTTATAGAAGAACCTCTGAAGAGTACAGATCACCCTTCTCTGCTCTTAGAACATCTGAAGAGTACAGATCACCCTTCTCTCCTCTTATAGAAGAACCTCTGAAGAGTACAGATCACCCTTCTCTGCTCTTAGAAGAACATCTGAAGAGTACAGATCGCCCTTCTCTGCTCTTAGAATAACCTCTGAAGAGTACAGATCACCCTTCTCTGCTCTTAGAAGAACATCTGAAGAGTACAGATCGCCCTTCTCTGCTCTTAGAATAACCTCTGAAGAGTACAGATCACCCTTCTCTGCTCTTAGAAGAACCTCTGAAGAGTACAGATCACCCTTCTCTGCTCTTAGAAGAACCTCTGAAGAGTACAGATCACCCTTCTCTGCTCTTAGAAGAACCTCTGAAGAGTACAGATCGCCCTTCTCTGCTCTTAGAAGAACATCTGAAGAGTACAGATCACCCTTCTCTGCTCTTAGAAGAACACCTGAAGAGTACAGATCACCCTTCTCTGCTCTTAGAAGAACACCTGAAGAGTACAGATCACCCTTCTCTGTTCTTAGAAGAACCTCTGAAGAGTACAGATCACCCTTCTCTGCTCTTAGAAGAACCTCTGAAGAGTACAGATCACCCTTCTCTGCTCTTAGAAGAACATCTGAAGAGTACAGATCACCCTTCTCTGCTCTTAGAAGAACCTCTGAAGAGTACAGATCACCCTTCTCTGCTCTTAGAAGAACCTCTGAAGAGTACAGATCACCCTTCTCTGCTCTTAGAAGAACCTCTGAAGAGTACAGATCACCCTTCTCTGCTCTTAGAGGAACATCTGAAGAGTACAGATCGCCCTTCTCTACTCATAGAAGAACACCTGAAGAGTACAGATCACCCTTCTCTGCTCTTAGAAGAACATCTGAAGAGTACAGATCACCCTTCTCTGCTCTTAGAAGAACACCTGAAGAGTACAGATCACCCTTCTCTGCTCTTAGAACACCTGAAGAGTACAGATCACCCTTCTCTGCTCTTAGAAGAACATCTGAAGAGTACAGATCACCCTTCTCTGCTCTTAGAAGAACCTCTGAAGAGTACAGATCACCCTTCCCTGCTCTTAGAAGAACCTCTGAAGAGTACAGATCACCCTTCTCTGCTCTTAGAAGAACCTCTGAAGAGTACAGATCACCCTTCTCTGCTCTTAGAAGAACCTCTGAAGAGTACAGATCACCCTTCTCTGCTCTTAGAAGAACACCTGAAGAGTACAGATCGCCCTTCTCTGCTCTTAGAAGAACACCTGAAGAGTACAGATCACCCTTCTCTGCTCTTAGAAGAACACCTGAAGAGTACAGATCACCCTTCTCTGCTCTTAGAAGAACCTCTGAAGAGTACAGATCGCCCTTCTCTGCTCCTACAAAAACACAGAAAAACCTGTCCTGTGGAATTCGAACAAAACTACTCAAATCATTGAAGAACCGGAACTGAGATCCCTTCACAATCATCTATAAATGTCAGAGATATGAGATCTTCATCAACTCTAAACATCGATGGAATCTATTTCTGAACTAAAACATAAGTCTAGTATTTCTTTATCAGAAGTTAGTGACAGTGAACTGGTAATGCCTCATTCTGCGGACTCTACATTGGTGGACAGTGTCATTTGCACTTCTGTTACTAACGAACCAACAGAGTTTATCGATCGATCTGATAATCAAGTAGAAATAGCAAATACCAGAACTATTTACTCACATTCTCAGAAAATCAAGATATAAAATACCGTATATACTCGAGTATAAGCTGTCCCAAATATAAGCCGAGGCACCTAATTTTACCACAAAAACCTGGGAAAACATATTGACCCGAGTATAAGCCTAGGGTGAGAACAGCGCAGCTACTGAAAGTGGAAAAAGAGGGTCAACAATGCCCATTTGCAGCCTCACTGTGCCCATTTGCAGCCTCACTGTGCCCATTTGCAGCCTCACTGTGCCCATTTGCAGCCTCACTGTGCCCATTTGCAGCCATAGGTCCCCCGAACTTCAAACTCGGTAGTTAAGGGTCCCAAAAGACATTGCTGCAGATGGACACAGTTGACCAAATTTGGGGCCCCGTATCTCAGGGCCACTTAGTGCTAGGCACCCCAAATTTAGTGTGCAAACCCAGTGGAACTAGCTCCACAATATATCCTAAGCTGGGGTTTCTAGCACCAAGTGGCTCCGAGATACAGGGCCCCAAATATTGGTTCAGAAAATGTCAAGCACTTTTCTGCAGCAGAGAATGACATTTTCTGAACCGAATTTTGGGCTCCGTATCTCGGGGCCACTTAGTGCTAGGAACAGCTTTTGATCTGTTGTGGTACTAGTTCCACTGGGTTTGCACGCCAAATTTGGCGTTCCTAGCACCAAGTGGCCCCGAGATACGGAGCCCCAAACTCGGTTCAGAAAATGACATTTTTTGCTGAAGAAAAGTGCTTGACTGGAGTATAAGCCGAGGGGGGCACTTTCAGCACAAAAAAATGTGCTGAAAACCTCGGCTTATACTCGAGTATATACGGTAATTCATCAAGGCATCCAATGTCACTGTAAAAAGAAGTAAGACCCAAGAAGACACAGGAATGCATACCTCCATCTACAGTCTCTGTTCCTATACAGGGCTCATTGCTAGAACTACCTCAATTGACTCCAATACCAACATTACAAAGTAGTATGTTAGGATTTTTAGAAATTGAACAAAGTGAAGAAGATATTCTACAATCATCTTTTTCTGAAACTTATACACTAAAAACTATTATGCCGCGTACACACGAGCGGACTTTACGGCGGACTTTGCCTGGCGGACGGGATTTCGTCGGACAATTCGATCGTGTGTGGGCTCCAGCGGACTTTGTTTGCTCAAAAGTTGGACGGACTTAGATTTGAAACTTGTTTAAAATGTATCCGTTGAAATCGAGTCTGGTCGAAAAGTCCGCCGTCTGTATGCTAGTTCGACGGACAAAAAGCCACGCTAGGGCAGCTATTGGCTACTGGCTATGAACTTCCTTGTTTTAGTCCGGTCGTACGTCATCACGTACGAATTCGACGGACTTTGGTGGATTGTGTGTAGGCAAGTCCGTTCATTCAGAAAGTCCGTCGTAAAGTACGTCGAAAAATCCGCCGGGCAAAGTCTGCCGTAAAGTCCGCTCGTGTGTACGCGGCATTAGTGAATTTGATCATTATAAAAAAAAATGATGTGCCCACAATACAATATGATCCTAATGTTTTTCTTCTTGGATTATCACCAATTAAAAGTACTGTACCAGAACCTCTACCATTGCCTGACCATGAAAACATTGATTTTGATATTTCGTTCACTCCCCAAAAAAAAAAAGATCAAGACAAATCTTATCGTTCGTCTCAAGAAGAAGAGGAGGAAATTTATTGTGAAGAATTGGAGGAAGAACACTTCAACTTTGATTTAAAGCAACCAGATCTTTCATATTTAGGTGCACAAAGAAAAAAAAACTGCCAATGTGGCAAATCAGAATAAAGTTTTGGTGTTTGAAGAATGCCTTGATCAATTATTGATGCAATCTCATTGCTTACAAGTTCCTCATTGCACTGCTAGTATAATTGCTCTTAAAAAATTCGAGAAAGGCTCTCCTTTAATAGTAAATGCGGAGTGCAGTCAACACTATAAATTTAAATTGTGGAGAAGCCAACCCTTTTTAGGGCGAATGCCATCTGGAAACTTACTTATTTCACCCGCAATAGTATGCAGCGGGTCCAATTTTTTGAAGGTTCAAAGTTTTTTTTTTCTATATTACAAATGCATGGTATTTCTGCAACTACACATTATAATAACCAAAAAAATTTTCATTTTCCCAACTATTGAACATTGGTTAAATCAACGAACAAAGAACATTCAAAAAATTGCTGATAATAGTGTAGCATTGATTGATGATGGACAATGTGATTCACCTGGCTTCAATGCAAAGTACTGCACCTATACGTTAACCCCTTCAGCCCCGGAAGGATTTACCCCCTTCCTGACCAAACTTTTTGTGATTCGGCACTGCGTCGCTTTAACTGACAATTGCGCGGTCGTGCGACGTGGCTCCAAAACAAAATTGACGTCCTTTTTTTCCCCACAAATAGAGATTTCTTTTGGTGGTATTTGATCATCTCTGAGATTTTTTATTTTTTGCTCTATAAACAAAAAAAGAGCGACAATTTTGAAAAAAATGCATTATTTTTTACATTTTGCTATAATAAATATCCCCAAAAAATATATAAAAAAATATTTTTTCCCTCAGTTTAGGCCGATCCGTATTCTTCTATATATTTTTGGTAAAAAAAATTGCAATAAGCGTTTATTGATTGGTTTGCGCAAAAGTTATAGCGTTTACAAAATAGGGGATAGTTTTATGGCATTTTTATTAATTTTTTTTTTTTAGTAGTAATGGCGGCGATCAGCGATTTTTATTGTGACTGCAACATTATGGCGGACACATCGGACATTTTTGGGACCATTGTCATTTATACAGCAATAAGTGCTATACACGCATTTATCCTGTGTAAATGACACTGGCAGTGAAGGGGTTAACCACTAGGGGGCGGGGAGGGGTTAAGTCAGTACTAGGGATGTGTTCTAACTGTAGGGGGGATGGGCTGTGTGTGGCACGTCACTGATCTCTGCTCCCGATGACAGGGAGCAGAGATCGAGTGACACTATCACTAGGCAGAACGGGGAGATGCAGTTTACATTAGCATCTCCCTGTTCGTCCTCTCTGTGAGGTGATCGCGGGTATCCCCGCGGCGATCAAGTCTGCGGGACCCGCGACCCGACTCACGGAGCTTGCAGCAGGCGCGCACGCACGCAGCGGCAGATTCAAAGTAACGTATGGGTACGTTACTTTGTTCATCCGTGCCATTCTGCCAACGTATATCTACAGGAGCCGGTCGGGAAGGGGTTAATGGATGCAGAAACAGATTACATCTTAGATTTCCAAGTGGAGCAACTGCAAACTGGTCGTACCTCAGTGTCACTTGAAAAATTGGCGTTTGTTGAGGCCTTGGAGCGTGTTTTAAAGGATCAAGTGCAGGTAAAAATCATTGCAACGGACAGACATGTCTCCATACGAAAAATAATAAGGGAGAAATACCCACAAATTAGACACGAATTTGATGTATGGCATATGGAGAAATCAATTGGAGCAAAACTGATGGCTGCAAGTAAAAAAAGTAACAGTAGGGAACTTGCTGGCCGGGTTCCTTTAGCCAAAAATCATTTCTGGTGGTCATCCAGTACTTGTCAGGATAATCCTATTCTACTAAAAGAAAAATGGCTTTCAATGAGTTTTCATGCAGCAAATGTAGATGAATGGCATGGAAATTCCCTATACCCTCAGTGTTCACATACGCCAATACCTACTGATGAAGAGAGGGAATATGAGAGGCTTACACAAGGATCTGCAGCTCACCAGAACTTAAATGCCATAATTCAAGACCAGATACTGTTAAAGGACCTTCATCATATTTCTGGTTTTTACCATACAGGTGAAGTTGAAGTGTTTTATATTATGGTGTTGAAATATAGATCAAAACGGCATCACTTCTCTATGGACAGCATGGTTGCAAGAACACAACTTGCTGCCCTCGACCACAATCACAACATAAACAGGTTACAAGCAGTTATTCAAAAACCAAAATAAAATACTGAAAATAAGGGGGCTTTGTGTTACCGGTATGGCTTCAGTAAGGCAAAAAAAGACTGGGTTGTCGGCAAAGTATATGAACCAACTAGTCAAGTATTCATGAAAGAGATCATCAGTGATGTCATTGACCATACTGCCGGAATCAAACATTTTACATGGCATTCGAGACAGGTCAATGTTTCAGAAAACAATGCAGCATTTCCACATCCGGAAAAACATGAACTGCTCTCTAAATATCTTTCTCGTTTCGACTAAAAATTAATAATTGATTTTTTATAATGTAATTATATAAATATAAGATTACACTGTTGAAATATACAATTTAAAATGTTGTATGTATTGAAAAAAAAATACATTTTTTCTAAATGCAAGTAAATATATAATTTTATGGATAAAAGAAAATAATAATAAAGAATATTTAGCTTATAATATGTTTCTTATTTTTTTATTAGCATATTTGTTATTAATATTAGCACAGTGTATAGACCTATTTTTTTATTTATATGGAATTTCAAAAGGAAAAACAAGACAGTATTATTTATTTGAAATTAAATATATTTATTGTAAAAAGAAACATAAACACAATTTTAAATTATTAGAAAAAACGGTCATTTGAAATAAAAATATTATTTAAAATAAATTAACAATTAAAATTTTTTAACTGCTTGTAAGACAAAGAAAGAATGTACTAAGAAATCACATTTATTAACAAAATAATGATTCTAATGCCATATCTGAAGCATTGTAGTCTGATGACCATTTGAATCCAGTGTATTCATTATCGGGATCAGGATACATATTTCGGATGGCCCAGACAACACATGAGGGTATCGGAATTCTCCTATTCTTCCCCAGAAAACCAGCACCATGTTTGTGAAGGATCTGGAGGCTCCTCTTCTCAGGCATCTTTTAAAATAAAAATATTACATATTTTACTATTGTTCATATATAACATAAATATATTTTTATCTTTTTTATTGTGAGAGAAGATTCTTGTGAGGTAAATGAATATTTTTTAAATTAACCACTTATATACCAGTAACTTTCAACCATTCCCACACATGACAATTTTATGCTTTCAGCTCTGTTGCTGTTCAAATGTCAATTGCTCATGGAACACTCTACACAATCAAAAATGTCATCTTTTCTTTTACCCACAAATATTGATATTTTATGATGGTACTTGATCACCTTTAATGGTTTTATTTTTTGATAAAATTTAAAAACTTTAATATTCTTTGGAATAATACATTTATTTTTTATTTTTATAGATATAAAAAAATTTGATTTTGCGTTCAATAACGGTAAATTATGAGGCTTTACTGATGGGCAATGATGACGCAGCAAGGATGTACACTGATGAGTTGGCACTGATATGTAGAATTCAGGAACAATGATAATCTACACTGATGGGCACCAATAGCCGACAATGTTATACAGCACTGATGGTCACTGATAGGCAACAGAGATGGGCAATGATAGATGGCACTGATGGGCACTGACTGGCTGCACTGATGAGCAATGACTGGCGGCACTCATGGGCCCTGACAGGCGGCTGTGATGGACAATGACAGGTGGCACTGATTGACAGATAGGCGGTACTGACATACACTGACAGGTATCACTGATGGCCATCACTGATGTTGAAGTACTGACATGTTTTACTGCAGGGCACTGAGATGGGCAATTACAGGCACTCTGGTCGGCACTGATTGGCACTTTGATGGTCACTTTTAGCAGTGTTTTGGTTGGCCACTGACTGTCAACTTTGAAAAGGGGGTGTGCCACATAGGAGGGGACTGTGCTGATAGTCAATGTGATGATTATCATCAGACAACCCCCCTCATATAGGGAGAGCAACCGATTTCCTCTCCCTGTCAGTGTGAAAAGATAAATGCCGTTTAACGGTACCCCATGGTCCACGAGATGATGAACTGAGCTTTGTCACAGCTGATCACGTGAAAATAAGGCCATGACAGAGGCTTCTTACCACAATCTGAGAAGCGGGTTGTCCGACTGACACTACGCACTTGCTTTCGCCGCGCTGCGTGTCCCTTATGTTATAATGATGTACTAAAATAGACGTCCAGTCAGCATAACATAACCAATACCCTGACGTCTTTCTACATACAGCAGGGCGAGAAGTGGTTAAATATATATATTTTATTATTTGATTTTTAATTGTAAAAATTTTGAATAAAAGATTAAGCATAATGATTTTAAACATGTTATGTTATTGAAATAAAGAAAAATAGAATACAACATGTTTATTATAAAAACAATTTAAAAATAATAAGACCCTTTTCACACTGAGACACCCATAGTGTCCTTGGTAAAACTACGCTATTTGCGACGGCTACGTTATTGGCAGATATGAGGCACATTTTGGTTGCCAGAGTGGCGGTTAAATGTCCCCGCTAGTGGATGAGAAAGGGTGTAAACCTCCCGTAATGCGCTGCTGCAGCAGTGCATTTCCAGCGGTATAGTCGCACTGTCCCATAGAATTCAATGGGCAGGAGCGGTGGAGGAATGTTAAACACAACGCTCCTTCAACGCTCCAAAAATGGTGCTAGCAGGACTGTGAAAAATAGATCAGCTGTTTGAGGGCGTATTGAAGGCACTATTTTTTAACGCTATAGTGCCTGCAATACGCCAACAGTGTGAAAGGGGTTTTATAAATGTTAAAAAAAAAAATAAAAAAAAAATGTAATTAAAATATACCTATTAGCATCACGAATATACTCTTTGTGAGCATTTCCAGATTCCATCTGGATTTGGTAAAGAAGAATTCTTTTCGTCAGACATCTTTCCTTAAATTCTCCGTTGCTTATTACACATGTAAGTCCATGCGTCAAGAAAGGCTCAACCTCATTTAATGACTTGCAGCATTTCGATTCTTCTGTTGTTGGCATGAGCCTACATTCTCCACATAAACACCACCTTGTATGACCAATTAGAATCTCTGAATGATCTTCCTCTTCTAAACTTTCAATCGTTCTTTTCCTTTTTAGGGGATTTATAGGAAACGCTGGTGGCTCCTCAGTGCCAGGCTGTTGATATTTGTGACGTAATCTTTCTCTAAGATTAGTAACATCCTAGATTGAAATTAAAAAAATATAATAACATGAATTTCCTAACAAAAAAAATAATCTCAGTTAAATATTATTATTGGAAAACATGTATTAATAAATGACGATCTGCCTCAAGCAAGGGAAAAAGCATGGTGTGAACGAGGCCAGGAGTTCCATGGTTTCTGTAAGTAAAACTGGGGGCTGGGGGAAGCATTGGATTTATCAAGATGAAAAAACTCAAAGATTTAGAACACCTTTATTGGTGAAAAAAGATTTGATGATTTCCGGCCCCCACGCACACACGGGTTACATTGCTGAGTAATTGTAAGTCAGGCGTTGATAATGCTCTTGATCTAGACATGGTTTTCTCAGCTCTTCATGGCATAGATTAAACTCAGCACAGCCAATGGCTTGCACCGCAGTGAATCTACTACAATGATTAGAGGGCCGGGGTCGGGCCAAGTCTTATAGTGTATGTCTGTAGACAACAAATAAAGGAATAGGGAGCACTCCTGAAAGCTAAAAAAATAGGGAGATTGCTTACCAGAGGGGATTATCAAAAGCTTTGAGGAGTGGAGTCAGATGGCAAAGTGAGCCCAGAAGACGTGGATGGTGGCCACTCTATGCAATACTCTCTTCAAAGTGGAGATCAGTGCCGTCTTTAACGTGTGGCAAAAGGGGCAGATGCACAGGGCCATGTCATTAATGGGTGCCCCTGCGCTGCCCGCCTCTTGAGCCCCTCACTGCCCGCCGGAGTTCGGCTACCTCTGATAATGGTCGCATGCTGGCTGCTCGCTAATGTCACTTGGAAATACAGAAGCACTGCTCCTGTATTTCCAAGTGACAACGCTCCTCTACCAGCGGCCACTGTGATCTTTCTGGTGTACACACGCTCTATGAGAGCAGAGGAGGAAGGGGGCGGGTGCTGTCAGTAGCATTTGGGACAGAGGAAAACTCTGCACTGGAATGGCGGAAACATTGAGGGAGGAGAGTTTTGCCTTGTACTTAGGGGGAGTGTGGAGTGTGGAGCTATGTACTGGAATCTGGAATGGAGGAGAGCCGTGCATACATGTACTCTGCACCCACCTCACACCCTGCACTCTGCACCCACCTCACCCCCTGCACTCTGCACCCACCTCACCCCCTGCACTCTGCACCCACCTCACCCCCTGCACTCTGCACTCACCCTCTGCACTATGCACCCACCTCACCCACGGCACTGTTCATCCACCTCACCCCCTGCAACTAGTGCACCCCTTAACTCTGCACTCTGTATATAGGTAACCCCTGCACACTGCACTCTGTATATAGGTAACCCCAGCACCCTGAACTCTGTATATAGGTAACCCCAGCACCCTGCACTCTGTATATAGGTAACCCCAGCACCCTGCACTCTGTATATAGCATACCCATGAACCCTGCACTCTTCACATAGTGTTGCCCCTTAACCACTTGCCGACCACCGCACACCAATATACATCCAAAGTTTGGTGGCAGATATCATTGTTATGGCAGTAGCTAGCTGCCATAACCCCGGTATCCCAGTTTTTGTGCGGCGGTCGGCTACATGATAAAAGTGGTCCCTGCGGCGTATTCACCGTGAGATTACTTTTATCAGTGGCAGGAGAGGGCTCCCCCTCCTGCCGCAATCCGGTGCCATCCGCCGCTTACCGGAGCCATCGGTAGCGGCGGAGGCAATCGCGTCTGTCCCCTTGTTGTGCCTGGAGACGAGTGAGGGGAAGATGGCGCCCAATTGTCTCCATGACACTGCAGGGCGGAAGCAACGTCAAAACGTCACTTCCGCCCACGCCTCTTAAAGGCACAATTTTTTCAATGTTATTTTTTTAAATGACTTTTTTTTATTGCATTTTAGTGTAAATATGAGATCTGAGGTCTTTTTGACCCCAGATCTCATATTTAAGAGGACCTGTCATGCTTTTTTCTATTACAAGGGATGTTTACATTCCTTGTAATAGGAATAAAAGTGACATAATTTATTTTTAAACAGTGTAAAAATAAATAAAATCATGTCAAATAAATAAGAAAAATATATATATTTTTTTTTTTAAAATGCCCCGTCCCGACGAGCTCGCGTGCAGAAGAGAACGCATACGTGAGTAGCACCCGCATATGAAAATGGTGGTCAAACCACACATGTGAGGTATCGCCACGATTGTTAGAGCGAGAGCAATAATTCTAGCCCTAGACCTCCTCTATAACACAAAACATGCAACCTGTAGAATTTTTTAAACGTCGCCTGTGGAGATTTGAGGGTAAAAGTTTGACGCCATTCCACGAGCGGGTGCAATTTTAAAGCATGACATGTTGGGTATCAATTTACTCGGCGTAACATTATATTTCACAATATAAAAAAAATTGGGCTAACTTTACTGTTGTCTTATTTTTTTATTCAAAAAAGTGAATTTTTTCCAAAAAAAACGCGCTTGTAAGATCGCTGCACAAATACGGTGTGAAAAAAACTATTGCAATGACTGCCATTTTATTCTCTAGGGTGTTAGAAAAAAATATATATATAATGTTTTGCGGTTCTAAGTAATTTTCGAGCAAAAAAAACTTTAAAACATGTAAACACCTAAAATCCAAAACGAGGCTAGTCCTTAAGTGGTCAACCGTGCACTATGCACTTTGTGTACCCCTCAAACCAACATTCTGCCCATAGCGCACACCTCAACCTTGCACTCTGAACCTAGCACACACCACCAACCCCTTCACTCTCTAAATAGTAAATCCAAGCACTCTGTACATATGCGTATCTCTGAATGAAGAATTCTGTAGATAGTGCAACACTATATGATATTGATCACAAAGAGTATTCTAATTTTGGAAATAGTTTTCTTGTAGCTGTGGTGGCTGCATCACATAAAAAACATACTTAAAAAAAAATCTTAGTAATTATAACAATTTTATTAATTTAAACTATATATGATTGAAATGTTTACCTCATCGATTTTGCTAGGAACAGATGATGCATAAATTTCATTGTCATCATCATCTGTACCATTAATATGCACACTCTCAGCAGTGTTCTTTTAAAAATATATATATATATATTTTTTTAATGTACATATTCTACAATTAAACATGTATAATAAAACTTGTATATAAAACCAACCTGAGAGCTCGAGGTAAATGATATTTCTTCTTCTAAAATAGAATGCTCTACGTCATCTAAATTCTGGGATTCCTGTGAAATGTATTTGATTAATAATAATTTATAGTAAAGTAATTATATACACTTATTATCTTAGATGTACAAATTATTTATTAATTATATATATATATATTTATTATATATTTTATGGATTTAAAATAACTAAAATGATTTTTTTTAATAACTAATACTGTAATTTTTTTTTAATTTATATAAATATATTAAATTATTTGAGTAAATAATCTTACATTAAAGTATAATTTTAATTTAAGTATATATTTTAATTAGGTAACTAATACACAAGAATTTTATTATTGTTATTTAATAAACAACTAACAAAAAAATATTTATCAACACAATATCAATAGCTTGAAATGCATATCGATTGTGCAGATGCATAAATGGTATGCATTTTAATTATCTGAATATAAATTACAGTATACAAATTATTTTAATCAATCAATAGCCATCTTCATTATTTACATTAATTTATTATTTTTTTTATTTATTATTATTTTCATTATTATTATCGATTTTTTACTCATAATTCATCATCTATGCCCTTAAATTAAATACAGTAATCAGCATTATTTATATTAATTTATTATTTTTATTATTATTAGTAGTAGTAGTAGTAGTAGTAGTGATTGTTCTTTTTATTTTTTCATCAACTATGCCCTTTTTATCACATATAAGTTAATCTTCAAATGTTGTCAAGAATTTGCCAATTTAAATATATAATATGCATCTTATAAATCTTTACCATTGTGCTGTAGATAATATTGCTGTAGGCTGGGGAGGCGGGAATGGGTGTATACTGGGGGCGGTGTAGTGTCATATTCCACTCCCCATCATAGAATGCTCCATGCGGGCAGAAATTTCACACTGCACATGCGCGATGTGTTCTGACAATACAGCGGCAACCACGAGAACTTTGCTCATTCCCGTTAGGCGAAATTAAAAAAAAGGGACTGCGCATGCTGCTAAGCCTAATGGGAACTGTAGTTCCCATTAGGCCGTGACGTGGCTATAATGCACGCGCACCACAAACACGGAAATACTGTATAGAAACAAGAGAGGAAGGCAGGAGGGTGATATACAAGGAATATTTGCTCAGGTATTTAAATAATTTTAATATAAGTGACAACATTATTCTTTATAAGTACCTAACAGACATCGATTATAAGTTATAACATTTTTACCTTTACAACCCCTTTAAGGCAAATCCTAGAATAGAAAAAGTTAGAGAAAAGAAAAGAGAAATAAGATAATACGGATACATTACACAGACAGCCCTTACATGACCATGCTTTGTCTTCTATGAGGCTAAGAGAGAGTCAGGGGTATGTATTCTGATATATACACACTTGTAACCCCCTCCTATGTGCTAAAACTGCTACATTGAGCCATAGTGGGTGGGGGGCTCTTTGCTTTGTATTGTAAGGGTACATTTTTTTAAAATAAAAAAAACATATATCATACTTACCTCCACTGTATAGCTCGTTTTGCACAGAGTGGCCCTGAACCTGCTCTTCTGGGGTCCCCGGTGGCTCTCGCGGCTCCTCCCCACATCTGATAACCCCCTGGGAGAAGCGCTTCCCCGAGGGGGTTACCTTGCAGCCGACCATAGAGGCCGAATGCAGGACTCAGCCCCACCCCATGGCGCTTGCGTCATTGGATTTGATTGACAGCAGTGGGAGCCAATGGCTGCGCTGTTATCAATCTATCCAATCAAGAGCCGAGAACCCCCTGGGCAGAGAGACAGCGCGTCCCCGCTGGGTCTAGTTCCAGTGCTTAGGTAAAGAGGGAGTCCACCTAAAAAAAAATATTAAAAGCCAGCAGCTACAAATACTGCAGCTGCTGACTTTTAATAAATGGCCACTTACCTGTCCAGGAGTCCAGCGATGTCGGCAGCCGACGCCGATCACTCGCTCGATTCTCGGCAGCTGCCGCCGCCATCCTAGGTGGGGGAATCAGGAAGTGAAGCGTTGCGGCTTCACTTCCCGGTTCCCTACTGCACATGCGCGAGTCACGCTGCGCATCGTAACTGGTCCCCGCTATCTCCTGGGAGCTGTGTGTTTCCCAGGAGACAGCGCGGAGGGACAGGAAGAGGCATAGTCTCCCGTGGGGGTCTATGCCGGAAGTGGGTGCAAATACCTGTCTTAGACAGGTATCTGCACCCCCCTCCCCCCTGAAAGGTGCCAAATGTGACACCAGAGGGGGGAGGGTTCCAAAAAGCGGAAGTTCCATTTTTATGTGGAAATCCGCTTAAGTAAAACGGGGGGATGGGGGCCGGTCACTGCCAGGTGTTTATTCACCTTAATGCAGAGGATGCAATAAGGTGAAAAAACAGGAAGGTTTACAACCCCTTTAAGATAGAACACCAGCTACCATTTTATGACCAAGTTCTTCCTGTTCCCTTCCCACCGCCTTGAAGTGACATTATTATGGTACCAAATGGTCAGAGAAGAGGCTTTTGTCAGATAAGATTCCACAGCTGGGTATGGTGTCTCTGGTGATTCTAAACATGTTCTGAAACTATAGTCATCATTGTAAGTCACATTAATAATAAAGTCTATCATTTTCAGGGCTTAAATTTCCTCATCAGTTCCCCCTGAAGTTCATTCATTTATGGCGGCTCTGTGATCAGAGAGTCTGTGAGACACGGCTGATCACAGATTGAAGTAAGGGGCTGATCCCGGCCCTTTACCACATGATCATCTGTCAGCCAATGATAACTGATCACATGATGTAAACAGAATCAGCTTTTTTTCCCTTCACACTGACAGCGTGAGGAGAAAAATGGGACATCGGTCCCACACACAGGGCCACCTAAGCAGTGCCACCTACCAGTGCCCACCAGTGCCACCTACCAGTGCATATCAGTACTGCTAAGCAGTGTCCATCAATGCCACCTACCAGTGCCACCTATCAGTGCCCATCAGTGCATCATCATCAGTGTCACATGTGATATCCCATTGGATAATATCGGAATGAACGGTCATGATCGGCTCTTGAAAGCTCTGTGCTAACGATCCGATTATCTTACAATCGCGTCAAAAGTGGTATTTTTCATCTGATTTTCGGATCATGTGTACGGGCCATTATTCAATGTAAAAAAATGCCCTCCTGCAGTGTGTGTTTGTAAAAAATCAGTAGAGGGACTAGTAGGAACACCAGGGGTTTCACACAAAGGAAGCAACACAAAGAGAACAGGAGACTTTCTCTCACAAGTACATAGCAGGCACATATCAGGAATATGAAGTTTTGGGGTAACAAACATGTTGTCATAATGTGCTAGTATGCACTGCATACTAGTACATTATGACAGACTTACCTAAAAAATGAGCCCTCCAATGCTGCACAGTCACGGCTCCCTGGTGCTTCCATCTTCACCCGGTCTTCCTTCCAGGTTTGAAATCTTCAGCCACTTGAATACTTGAATGCCTGGGCAGCGGTGACATCACTCCTGCGCATGTTCATGGGAGCCACATCACTGCGGCACACAGAACGAGCCGTAACTGTGGTCTTAACTGTGCATGTGTGGAAAAATTAAAATACTTTTTTGGTAAGGGCTTTTTGTAGGATGTGGGATTATCCAAATAATTTTAAAAAGCTTCTTCATCCATCTTATATCTCAATTTGGATGACATAATCCATGTATAAAAGTGCAATTTTTTCTACAGAACTGGCTTTTTAGGACGTTACGCATCCATTTGCCATAGTACCAACAATTTTTATGAAGATTAGTGGGTTTAAAGGTTTTGGCTTTTTTAGACTTAAAAGGGTTTTGTTTTTTGGCTTAAACCCAAAACCATAAATGTAATATATTGCAGTGTACCAAGCATTAGATGTGGTGGCTGAATCAGTTTTCTTTTTTTTCCTTTTTTTTTCCCCTCTGTCTTCACCTGTGATCTGGCCAATAACACACCTCCTTTATTAGGCCAAGGGTGTTATTGTTATACTACTGTACAAAAGGAATTACTATGCCAGTAACGCCGTGTACACAAAGGTGGACTTTCCGACCGGACTGGTCTGACGGTCCGAATCCGGCGGACAATCCGACCGTGTGTGGTCTGCATCGGACGTCCGACGCACCGTTTCAGTCGGAAATCTGACGGACTTTAGATTTGAAGCCTTCTTTAACCACTTTAACCCCCGGAAGATTTTACCCCCTTCCTGACTAGAGCGTTTTTTGCGATTCGGCACTGCGTCGCTTTAACTGACAATTGTGCGTTTGTGTGACGTGACTCCCAAACAAAGTTGATGTCCTTTTTTTCCCACATATAGAGCTTTCTTTTGGTGGTATTTGATCACCTCTGCGATTTTTATTTTTTGCGTTATAAACGAAATAAGAGCGACAATTTTGAAAAAAATGTATTATTTTTTACATTTTGCTATAAAAAATATCCCCCAAAAATATATATAAAAAAAAAATTTTTCCTCAGTTTAGGCCGATTGTATTCTTCTACATATTTTTGGTAAAAAAAAAAAAAAAAAAATCGCAATAAGCGTTTAATAATTGGTTTGCGCAAACGTTATAGCGTTTACTAAATAGGGGATAGTTTTATGGCATTTTTATTAATATTTTTTTTTACTAGTAATGGCGGCGATCAGCGATTTTTATTGTGACTGCGACGTTATGGCGGACATGTCGGACATTTTTGACACATTTTTGGGACCATTGTCATTTATACAGCGATCAGTGCAATTAAAAATGCACTGATTACTGTGTAAATGGCACTGGCAGTGAAGGGGTTAACCACTAGGGGGCGGGGAGGGGTTAAGTGTGTCCTAGGGAGTGATAACTAACTGTAGGGGGATGGGCTGTATGTGTGACGTCACTGATCTCTGCTCCGATGACAGGGAGCAGAGATCGAGTGACACTTGTCACTAGGCAGAACAGGGAGATGCTGTTTACAATGGCATCTCCCCGTTCATCAGCTCCGTGAGGCGATCGTGGGTATCCCCGCAGCGATCGAGTCCGCGGGACCCGCAACCCGACTCAGGGAGCTCCCGTCCGGCGCGCACGCAATGGCACGGCGGGGAATTCAAATGGACGTACGGGTATGCCCATTTGCCCAGCCGTGCCATTCTGCCGACGTACATTGGCGTGCGCCGGTCGGGAACTGGTTAAATCTTTATGTCGTAACTCCACCGGACATCACCCGGTGACCCCACCCCCTTATGACCTCACAGTCCCAGCATGCCCAGGGACTGTGACGTTATAAGGGGGCGGGGTCACCGCCGATTTAAGTCATCGCGCACCGCTCACACACCATTACAGCGGGAGAGAGCCCCCCCCCCCAAAGCACCCACCCCCCCATGTTGAGGGCATGCTGCCTGGTATGGTTCAAGAGGGGGGGCTCTCACTCATCCCCACCACTTTCCTGACTGGCCGGGCTATATAGACAATAATAATACTTTGTTATCAGATGTACCAGTGATTAATAGAAACCCGTGCTGGTTCCATGAACCAAACACCAAAAAATCATAAAACATAACAGTCCATATTGAGTGTATAAAAAATGTGTGGAAAAATAGTGAAGAAAACATCAACAAAGGTCTATAGGGGGTGATGAATGGCCATATGGTAGAAAGAACTCCCAAATTCACAAATGGATGGTTTCACCAGATCTGGCAAGTGGGTAGAAAGAAGACCACAAGTGTGCAAAGATTTTACATCAGTGCCGGGGCCGTCACCAGAAGCAGAGGAGGCTTACCGGAACTACTTGACCTGAAATGGCGTACGCCAAACAAGTCAGAAAGGCTTAATAACCAACGATTCTGAGAAGTGCTTCTTGTCAGATGTCATCAACATATGGTGGAGAAAGGGGTACCAGCACGGATTCCTCAGCCATGGACAATCCAGCATAAGCCAAACGTATAATTCATATGCCATGCGAGGAGCAAACAAAACCTCACATAGCGTGATAACGTTTTAAAACACTAATTTATTAAAATAATAAAAACAAACTCACAGATGACGGCTCCTTAGCTGAAACATGTCGGGTGGACCCCTCACGATCGCCGCTATATGATATTTTGAGCTTTTTTCGTTCTTCCAAAATGTGTCTGTTTTTATTATTTTAATAAATTAGTGTTTTAAAACGTTATCACGCTATGTGAGTTTTTGTTTGCTCCTCGCATGGCATATGAATTATTGAGCGAAGGGTTAATATAATCTGTAAACAAATATAAAGGATGGAATTTTTTACTTTCCTGAAGTTGGGATGTATTATGGAATTCCATATATTGATGTTAATGCTCAGATTTTTTTGCTAGGTTGAGAATTACTGGGACTTCTGAGGAGCTACATAGATGTATTTATCATACACATTATATCTTATTAAAAAGGAATGATAGGGGTGTAGTCCCCAGGAGATATCCTCTAGTAAGCCAAGTGCTGGATGGGACTACAAGTTCCCAGAGGACAGAGAGCTGCAGGAGGAAGAAAAGGAAAGAGAAGCCTGGGCCTGGACAGTCTCATGTGGGATGTGTGAGGTGACCAGACACGGGGTTGCAGGGGTGGAGAGTTGCCTGTTGTGAATGTTGGCAGCAGTGTCAATGAGATGTCCATCAACATCAGGAAAACCCTGTGAGTTGTACAAAAGGTGTGTCATTAGTTCTATTAGAGATCACCATTACTGGGTTGAAAGTCACCACCACCAGTTTCTTACACTAGAGAGCAGAAGGAGACTTAAAGGCTATGTTCAGTGCCCTCAAAATCCATTGAGAAGCCATCTGGTGAGGTGGCAGATAGAACAGGACATATTCCTGTGAATGAATGATGTGGCTGTGTGGGTGAAGGGGGAGGGGTGTGAGGGGTTAGTGGGGTAGGTACTGGAACATGTTACATGTTACACCCTAAATATGGGTGTAACATGTATGTTCCAAAGGTGAACTTATCCTTTAGTCAATGACAGGTGAAAGGCTGGGGGCATCAACTTTCTTACTCATGTCCTAAAGGGACAGTGCCACCTTGCTTTGGAATACAATTTGAGTATTTACCCCTGAGATCCACTTATACCTAAGCACTCCAATGTAGAAACTTTGTGCCCCAAGGATTGCTAGTACACTGGCCAATGGGAGAGACTAGAGAGACTGCAGGACCTTTTAGCTTTCAGTATCACCCCTTTAATTATGACTTTCCTAGTTTCAGGGTTCAGGTGCAGATACACTTGGTCCTCATATTATTTGTGGTGTTGTGCCAAATTACTATCTGTTGTTTATTGCTATTAGACATGTGCAATTCGTTTCGTTCCGAATTCGTTTTTTAATGGATTTCGACAAATTAGTACATTCGTAAATTCGTACATTCGTAAATTCATAAATTAGTAAATCCGTAAATCTGAAATAATAATTAACTAATAATAACTTAACTATTACTAACTATTAAATTATAGGTATTGTAATTTCCTTTCAAAATTGGCTGTTAGTGAACGTAACAAATACAAATTTATCCAAAGTCACAAATCATCTGAAATAACGAATGCCATATCCAAACGAATGGAATGTAATGAATTAATAATAATAAACAACAATAATAATTATAAAAACTTTTTATTATTATTATTTATTATTAATTTGTTCAGTTCTATTTGTTTAGATGCGGCATCCATTATTTCGGATCATTCGTAACTTTGGATAAATTCGTATTTGTTACGTTCACTAACAGCCAAATTTGAAAGGAAATTACAACACTTATAATTTAATAGTTACCGTAGTTACTATTTCAGATTTTCTCATTTTCGGGTTTTAGGTTTTTCGAATTTAGAATTTCCAAATCTCCTAAATTTAGGAATGTACGAATTTTACGAATTTAGGAATGTACGAACGTGCAAATGTATGAATTTACGAATGTACCAATTTACTAATTGCGATCATAACGAATGGCCCGAAAAACGAAAAAAAAAAAACGAATGAAACGAAAACGAACAAATTTTTTGGCAGTGCACATGTCTAATTTCTATTGCCATCATGTGTTCATTGTCTTGTTGGGAGTATTTCCCAAATAAATCCTCCTTATTTAGCCTAGGTGTGTCAGAGGTTGTGTCACTGCTAGAAAAGTACCGTATTTATCCGCATATAACACGCGCCGGCGTATAACACGCACCCCAAGTTTAGGAGGGAATTTTAAAGGAAAAAAACTTTTAGGAGGGAAGTTTAAGGGGAAAAAACTTACATTTAAATGCCCATCAATGCAGCCTTGTCAGTGTCATTGAAGCCTTCTCAGTGCAGCCATGTCAGTGCAGCCTTCTCCAGTGTCCATTGCAGCCTTGTCAGTGCAGCCTTGTCAGTGCAGCCTTGTCAGTGCAGCCTTGCCCCTGTGCAGCCTTGCAGCTCGCAAGCCTTGCAGCCTTTGCGATCCCCACCGATCTCCGCTGATTGTTTTCGATCGCGCCGACATACACATCCGAGTGTACAGATTTAAATATGGCGCCGGCAGACTCGGCAGCGCTCGCCGAGATCGGCCGAGATCGCAGGGACTGGGCAGAGCCAAGATACACATAGCCGAGTGTACTCGGCTCTTCTCGGCTCCGCTCACAGTCACACCCAGTCCCGCCCTATGATGGACATAACACAGGTCCAATGGCAGGACTGGGTGGGACTGTGAGCGGAGCCGAGAAGAGCTGAGCACACTCGGCTATGTGTATCTCGGCTCCGCCCAGTCCCTGCGATCTCGGCCGAGTTTCCCGGCACCATATTTAAATCTGTACACTCGGATGTGTATGTCGGCGCAATCGAAAACAATCAGCGGAGATCGGCGGGGATCGGCGTATAACACGCACCCACGATTTCCCCCTGATTTTAAGGGGAAAAAAGTGTGTGTTATATGTCGATAAATACGGTAATTGTCATCTGAAAACGGGGGACCCATACATCAATGGTTCCTTCAGGTGTAAGCCCTACAAATATATACTTTGGGAGATACAGTATATAGATGAGATAGTGATCATCTGAGATGAGGTCTCACCAGGAACAATGTAAGGATTTTTGTCTACTTGGGCAAAGGTGCATTTTGCCACATTTGTATTTATTTTTACATCACACACGGGACCAATAGCCCCCTATGTGATAGTATATAGGTGACAGGTTCTCTTTATGGAGACACTCAGGGTCAATTAAACCCTGGATGTCTCCTTTCTAATCCACTGCAGCTAATGGAACACAAACTGTGTTCCATCAGCTGCTTCTCCCAGCACTGATTCCAAAGAATGGAATCTCCAGTGGGACAGCAGAGCCCGGTAAACATGGAGGGGGGAAGGGCAGCACATCGTGGCAGTGGTGAAAGTGATAGGTGGCTTCACAGCCGCTTGTATCACTTCCCCATGAAAGCCGACTGTCGGCTTTACTAAAGTTCACACACTCCCGGCCGCTATAGTAGCCGGGAGTGTGTAAAAACCCCCACATGTCTGCAGCACTGTAAAAATCTGAATCCCTGGCAAAAGTGGTTGGGGATTTGGATTTTACCCCCCATCCTGGCACCCTATGGTGGCTGCTTAACCACCTTACCCCCCTTAATGACCAGGCCATTTTTTGCGATACGGCACTGCATTATTTTAACTGGCAATTGCACGTCGTGCGATGCTGTACCCAAACAAAATTGATGTTCTTTTTTTCCCACAAATAGAGATTTCTTTTGGTGGTATTTGGTCACCTCTGCGGTTTTTATTTTTTGCGCTAAAAAAAAAAAGATCGACAATTTTGAAAAAAACAATATTTTTTATTTTTTGCTATAATAAATATCCAAAATTTTTTTTAAAAAACTAATTTATTCATCAGTTTAGGCAAATGTGTAATATACTACATATTTTTGATTTAAAAAAAAAATCGCAATAAGCGTATATTGATTGGTTTGCACAAAAGTTATTGCTTTTACAAAATAGGGGATAAATTTATGGCATTTTTATTATTATTTTTTTTTTTTACTAGTAATGGCGGCGATCAGCAATTTTTAGTGGGACTGCAACATTGCGGTGGACAGATCGGACACTTTTGACGCTTTTGTGGGACCAGTGACATTTATGCAGCGATCAGAGCTATAAAAATGCACTGATTACTCTATAAATGACACTGACAGGGAAGGGGTTAAGTGTGTCCTGGGGAGGTGTTTCTAACTGTGGAGGAGTGTACTGACAGGGTGTAGAGAGGGATTGCTGTTCCTGATCACTAGGAACAGACAATCTCACTGTACTCCCCTGACAGTATGGGGATTTGCTTTGTTTACATTGGCAGATCCCCGTTTTGCCTCTCTGAGCGATCGTGGGTGGCCGGTGGCCGTCGGCCATGTGCATCAGCTCCGGTGCCGTAGACTTGTCTGCTATATCTATTAAACGAACACCCATACCAGTACGGTGATTTGCGCAATAGAGCCGATCTGCCGGTGGTGGCTGGCCAGCAAGTTGTTAAGTTGCCTTATGGTAATGCCGGCCCCGGGTCACACAGACCATTCTCCCTTTTTTACTTTATTGTAACAATAACACACTTGGCTTGAGATTTAGGCCTGTTGTTAACCCTTGTATCTCTAATTTTTGTAATTTAGATCTTTTTCATGAACAGGATGGAAACATTCTGTTCATGAATCATTTTAAAGTGGTTGGGGGGGCTGATAGGCGGTGAGACACACATAGGAGCTGAGTGGGAGAGGGAGAGAGGAGAGCAGTGGAATGATGGAGGCACGTCACCAGTGGGAATTTCTATTTTCATGAAAATAAATGTCACCATGGAAAATGTAAAAGAATAACATCCTCAGATTCTAGTTCTATAGACTCAAAAAAATGCACTTTAGGTGTGGATTACATCTCCCAAAGTGCGATAGTAAAAAAACAAATACAGGAGAGCTCCTCCAAAGACATGGTTTAGGAGGCTTTTCAAAACTATTTGGATGCACATTCTCCAAAAATCCAGTACAACTTACTGTATAAGACTGTTTTTTTAAAAACAATTTAGTGCACTAGGAATGTAAGCTACTTTGTATCCTCACATACAGGTGCATCTAAAAAAAAATTGAATACCGTATCATCAAAAAGATAATTTATTTCACTAATTCAATTCAAAAAGTGAAACTCATATCAGTGGCGGCTGGTGCTCAAAATTTTTTGGGGGGCACAAACAAACTGAAAATAAAAAACATAAATTGTAGCCACTGTGCCCATCAAACGAAGCCACTGTGCCCATCAAATGCTGCCAATGTGCCCATCAAACGCAGCCACTGTGCCATCAAGCGCAGCCACTGTGCCCATCAAATGCTGCCACTGTGCCATTAAATGCAGCCACTGTGCCATCAAACGTAGCCACTGTGTCCATCAAACGCAGCCACTGTGTCCATCAAACGCAGCCACTGTGCCCATCAAATGCTGCCACTGTACCATCAAACACAGCCCCTTTGCCCATCAAGCGCAGCCACTGTGCCTATCAAACGCAGCTACTGTACCCATCAATTGCTGCCAGTGTGTCCATCAAATGCTGCCAGTGTGCACCTCAATTGCCGCTACTGTGCCCCATCAAATGCTGCCAGTATGCCCATCAATAACCGCTACTGTGCCTCATCAAATGCTGCCAGTGTGCATCGCCCAGCACTTACCTGTCTCGCAGCGGGTCAGTGGCGGTGTCCTGCATGCTCCTCGAAGTTTTCTTCCATCCTCTCTATCAGGCGTCCAATCACAGTGCCTGACGTTTCAGCCAATCAGGTGACAGGTAACAGACCCGAGCACCTGATTGGCTGAGAGGCAATTCCTTCGCTTTGCTAACACACAGCTGTGTGAACAGCGAACACACAGCATTGTGCCCGCTGTTCACCTTTTTGAGCGCCTATTAGAGCTTACGGCTCTAATCAGGTGCTTCTAAAAAACAACCCCGCCGCTGTAATTCAGGTGCCCAGCCCACTTGAATAGGGGGTGTCAGCAGCGAACATAGATAGATTAATGCAATGCATGAATCTATGGTGATAGAGCAGTGCCAGGAGAGAGGGGGCGGTGCTCCTGCGCCCTTTATGGACGCACCACCACTGACCCATATATTATATAGATTTATTACACATAAAGTGATATATTTCAGGCATTTCTTTCTTCTAATTTGGATGATTATGGCTTACAGCTAGTGAAAACTCAAAATTCAGTATCTCAGAAAATTAGAATATTGTTAAAAAGTTCAATATTGTAGACTGATAGTGTCATGCTCTAATCAGCTAATTAACTCAAAAGGTTACTTGACCCTTTAAATGGTCTCTCAGTCTGGTTCAGTAGGTTACACAATTATGGGGAAGATCTGACTTGACAGTTGTCCAGAAGACAGTCATTGATACCCTCCACAAAGAGGGTAAGTCACAAAAGGTCATTGCTAAAGATGCTGGCTGTTCACAGAGTGCTGTATCCAAGCATATTAATGGAAAGTGGAGTGAAAAAAAAGTGTGGTAGAAAAAGGTGCAACAAGCAACAGGGATAACCACAGCCTTGAAAGGGTTGTGAAGCAAAGACCATTAAAGAATTTTGGGGAGATTCACAAGGAGTGGACTAGGGCTGGTGTCAGTGCTTTAAGAGCCACCACACACAGACATATCCAGGACATGGGCTACAACTGTCACATTCCTTGTGTCAAGCTACTCCTTAACCAGAGACAATATCAGAAGCATCTTACCTGCGCTAAGGAGTAAAAGGACTGGACTGTTGCTCAGTGTTCCAAAGTACTCTTTTCGGATGAAAGTAAATTTTGCATTTTATTTGGAAATCAAAGCCCCGGAGTCTGGAGGAAGAGTGGAGAGGCACAGAATCAAAGTTGCATGAGGTCCAGTGTAAATTTTCCCAGTCATTGATGATTTGGGGAGCCATGTCATCTGCTGGTTTTGGTCCATTGTGTTTTATCAAGTCCAAAGTCAGCACAGCCCTCTACCAGGAAATTCTAGAGCACTTCATGCCTCCCTCTGCTGACCAGCTTTATGGAGATGCTGATTTCATTTTCCAGCAGGACTTGGCACCTGCCCACACTGCCAAAAATACCAAAACCTGGTTTAATGATCATGGTATCACTGTGCTTGATTGACCAGCAAACTCGCCTGACCTAAACCCCATAGAGAACCTGTGGGGTATTGTCAAGAGGAAGATGAGAGACACCAAACCCAACAATGCAGACAAGTTGAAGGACGCTATAAAAGCAACCTGGGCTTCCATAACACCTCAGCAATGCCACAGGCTGATCGCCTCCATGCCACGCCGCATTGATGCAGTAATTTATACAAAAGGATCCCGACCAAGTATTGAGTGCATATTATACTGTACATGGACAGACTTTTCAGTAAGCCAACATTTCTGTATTAAAAATAATTTTTTTTATTGGTTTTATGTAATTTTCTAATTTTCTGAGACACTGAATTTTGGGTGTTCACTAGCTGTAAGCCATAATCATCAAAAATAAATGAAAGAAATGCTTGAAATATATTGCTCTGTGTGTAATAAATCTATATACTATATGAATTTCACTTTTTTGAATTGAATTACTGAAATAAATTAACTTTTTGATGATATTCTAATTTTTTGAGATGCACCTGTATTTCTCTGAGCAATTAGGTTCTGTGTCTCCATCTAGTGTTGTGTTTTTAGCAATTGTTCCATTACAGTAGAACCTAACCACCTGGGCCATTTTGCTGGCCAAAGACCAGAGCACTTTTTGCTATTCGGTACTGCGTCGCTTTAACTGACAATTGCACGGTCGTGCAACGTGGCTCCCAAACAAAACTGACGCCTTTTTTTCCCACAAATAGAGCTTTCTTTTGGTGGTATTTGATCACCTCTGTGATTTTTATTTTTTGCGCTATAAACAAAAAAATAGCGACAATTTTGAAAAAAACACATTATTTTTTGATTTTTGCTATAATAAATATCCCCCCAAAAATATATAAAAAAACATTTTTTTCCTCAGTTTAGGCCGATATGTATTCTTCTACATATTTTTCGGTAAAAAATAGAAATAGGGGATAGTTTTATGGCATTTTTAGTACCCTGTTTCCCCGAAAATAAGACGTAGCGTGATTGTCGGTGATGGTTTCAATATAAGCCCTACCCCCCAAATAAGCCCTACCCTGTTTCTCCGAAAATAAGCCCTACCATGAAAATAAGACCTACAAGGACTTTAACTAGGGCTTATTTGGGGGGTAGGGCTTATATTGCAGCTATCACTGACAATCATGCTAGGTCTTATTTTCAGGGAAACAGGGTAATATTTTTTTTTTACTAGTAATGGTGGCGATCAGCAATTTTTATCGTCACTGCAACATTATGGCGGACACGTCTGTCAATTCTGGCATGATTTTTGGGACCATTCACATTTATACAGCGATCAGTGCGATTAAAATTGCATTGATTACTGTGTAAATGTGACTGGCAGTGAAGGGGTTAACACTAGGTGGTGCTGTAGGGGTTAAGTATGTCCTAGGGATGTGTTCTAACTGTAGGGGGGATGGGCTAGCTGTGACACATCACTGACCATAGCTCCCGATCACAGGGAGCAGAGATCAGTGACACTGTCACTAGGCAGAACGGGGAGATGCTTGTTTACATTAGCATCTCCCCGTTCTTCCTCTCCGTGAGACGATCGTGGGTATCCCCGCGGACATCGAGTCCGCGGGACCCGCGACCCGACTCACGGAGCTCCTGGCTGGCACGCACACGCGATGGCACGGGAACAAATTCAAAGGGATGTACAGGTATGCCCTTTTGGCCAGCTGTGCCATTCTGCCGACATACAAGGTGGTTGTAAAGGCTTCAGGTTTTTGACCTTATTGCCTTCTCTGCAGTAAGATAAAAGACCTTTTATGTGCAGCTCAATCCCAGCTCCCTTAAATACTTACCTGAGCCCAAACTCAATTCTCCACTGTGCCCAAGATCAGCGGCACTCTCCGCTCTCTCTCTTCTCACTGGACTCCGCTCCTGGCTTCTGATGTTGTCAATCAAATCCAGTGATGAGGAAGTGGGGACAGGGCCAAGCCATACTGTGTGTGTCAGCCCGCATGTGTGCCACCATAGCAAGCTGCTTCCTATGGTAGCACACGGAGAAGAGGAAGAGCCCAAAGCGCTGGCAGGGGACCCCAGAAGAGGAGGATCAGGGCTGCTCTGTGCAAAACCATTGCACAGAGCAGGTAAGTATAACATGTTCATTACTTTAAAAAAAGACCGTTTTAAATCACTTTAAGGCAAAACTTTTTTTCTAATTTTCGATAGGGTATGGGAGGGTTATAAACCCTGTCAGGTTTTTCTTGTCATCTGTGTCTCAATGGAAAGACTTACATCCACTTCCTGTCCCATAGCCAAAACAGGAAGCGAAAGGAAATCCTTCCAAAGTGAGGTAATCCCTGGTTGTCACCAGGATCACCAGAACTAGTGTCCCCATTAGAAGATTTCCCCTCTATTCCTATTCTAGGGATATCCCTAATTTTTCTTTCACTTTTGATGATAACAGTAATCAGGACAAATAGAGAGGGTGAATAACAGGCCACAGACAGCAATAAAAATCTGACAGTTGGTATAATCCCTCTCCACTCCATCCAAAACAAAAAACTTCTGCCATTAGTTATATTTTAGGGCCGCATAAAATCATGTGGTTGGGGGCAGAGTACAATCTCCCATGGGAAAGCAGTATTTCTGCAAACAGCTGTGGTCGGGAAGTCCCATACAAATTAATGAGAGGCTGATAACACCCACAAATATTCAAATATGGACCAATATAACTATGCAATAAAAGCCATATCTAGATTTCAGCTTTTCCTAAAAAAAAAAAACACAATTCCTATAGACACAAATATTGTTTACAAGTTTTTTTTTATAAGGATGTCAAACAATTTCCAATTGTATCAGCCTTCCCTGTATTTATTTGTATGGTTGGTCACTTTCCCTGCTGTTAAGTGATATGTAGATGCTCTCGTTCTATGACACCCTCCTTGACAAAGGAGGTGGAACTCCCGAAACACAATGCTTAGAAATCTCCTGCTCTTCTTTCCACCCAGGAGATATTCACAGCTCTGGAACACCCTGGGTTGTCAGGATTCTCCTATTAGTAGCTTTTCATGCCATCCAGACAGCCATCGGGATGTTCTTTATTGCAGATTCAGCTCCTCTGCTGGCCCACAGAAGGCTGTCATTTCTGCCTCCTGCTGTGGGCTTCTCACCAACAGATTTTTTTTTACACATCTCGTAAATGCAATTTTTTTGTAATGTCAAAAAGGTTTGATGATATTATTGATATTATTGCACTTATGTCTGTGCAATCTGCTTGTTGTTTTAGTTATTGTCAATCACAGCATTAGGACAAGGTACCTTTCAGGGGGGAAGATTTCCAGTGCCCTTTGCTAGGTACCTCCCAATGTTAAAAATTAAAGGGGAGCTCCAGGCTCCTTCAGAAAAAATGAAAAGTCAGCAGCTACAAATACTGTAGCTGCTGACTTTTAATATTAGGACACTTACCTCCCCAGGAATCCAGTGGTGTCTTCACCCAACCCAATTTTTTAATCGGCTATCAGGTGCTGCCACCGCCATCTCCACTAAGGGTCTTGTGGCTTCACAGCCAGTTCCATTTTGGGAATGTGTGAGCTGCGCTGTGCTCTGTGAATGGGCCAGCTGAGGGGGAAGGAGGAGGGGGGCCGAACTTCTCCCCCAGGTACCTGCTCCCCCTCTCCCCCAAAAGGTGCCAAATGTGGAGGAGGAGGCAGACAAGCAGAGCTTCCCCTTTTGAGTGGAGCTCTGCTTTAAGTGACCTAGTGTGGTTCACTTGCTGCCCTCCCTCTCTTGGCCTCCCAGGGTCTGATTAAAATTTTAAGGGAAGCTCCACACTATTTTTTTTCCAATTTTTAAAGGGACAATACTTATGAAAAAAAATACAAAAAAGGAGAACATCATTACTGACCTAATGTACACATAACTAATATGTTTATAATTAGCAAAATTACATTAACATATAACAATTGTATCAGGCTGTATTTGTTTGCCAGAATAACTACCATATTGTAGATTCATGATTGATGCACGTGTTTAACCCCTTGGCACTGAGCATATGCAAAAATGCGGCCCCACTGGACTGGGCTTTTTTCCGTGGGGCTGCATATTTGCGTATCTGTCTTTGTGTTGGGAATGCGCATTCCCAGCATAGAGACCGGGGTCTCACCGAGAGCCCTGGGCCCCGTACTAAGGATTGGGACCTCAAACTCCTGATTCTGGGTCACCTGATCCCTGTGATAGCCTCTGATTGGCTATCATAGTGATCAGTCACTGTGAAGCCCGCCCCCATGTTTTCTTTCTCTCTCTGAATGTAGGGGACAGATACATCATACCTCTGTCTCTCTCCTTGCAGGGAGAAATAAAAAAAGCAACTGTGTGTAAAAAAAATTGTAATTAAAAAAAATGAATAATAATAAAAATATCTAGATCAAGGTTTGATCTAGGTCAGTGCCGGGGTTAGTGTTTGGGTCAAGGTCAGGGTCAAAAGTCAGGGTCAGGATTTTTTGGGCAGGATTTTTTTTTTCTAAATTAGTATCAGTGTCACATTATTGTCAGTGTGTTTTAGGCAGGGCTGTCTTTAAGGTGGGGCAAAAGAGGCAGCTGCACAGGGCCCAGCCATTTTTGTGGGGCCCAAAGCAGCTGCCCCTTGAGCCCATCATATGCATAATATCTTGGATCGCTCCTAGCTACAGGGGCCCGTGTGGCCTCCCTGTCATCAGTGTAGCTGAACGATCTCCCCTCCCACCACTACGGGTCTCTGGTCGGTTGTGCTATGACAGGGGAGAGGCGCAGCTGCGGTTGCCTGTGTACTCCAAACCCACTTGCCCCACTCCTCCTGTCAGCAGTGGGCTCTCTCTAATCGCTGCTTGTTCTTTCCCCTCAGGCTAAGCTGAACAAGCAGCCAATCAGCCGGGTCACTCCTAGTTACAGGGGCCCGCGCAGCCTCCCTGTCATTCATTATCAATGTAGCTGAGCGATCTGCCCTCCCACCACTGCACAGGCCACTATGGGTCTCTGATTGGCTGTGCTATGACAGGGGAGAGGTGCAGCTGCGAGTTGTCTGTGTACTTGCAACCCGCTTGCCCCCCCTTTTCCCTCTGTTCTAAGGAATAGTGCCCGCCGTTGAAAAGTGCTCGTGCATGCGCAGTATGAAAGGCCACTCCACCTGATTTCCCGATCAGCTGGCGTGACAATTGAAAGCTATGCAAACAGCGGAGGGAGACCGTAGTTGTCCTCGCTGTTGCGGAGCAGGTTTACAGTGTGCTCAAGGTCTAATTTTGTCTGTGTCTAAGGGCGGGTTGCAACACAGACAAAACCCACCCTTCAACACACCAAACCCGCCCTGCAACATAGCCACAAATCCCTTGCAACAGCGAGGCACAATCTGACAACTACAGTCTCCCTCTGATGTTTGCATAGCTTTCAATTGTGCCAGTGAAATGGTATCTCCTGTTGAAAAATGCTTCCTAGGATGTGCGCATGCGCCATGGTAACGTCATGCCAGCTGATCGGGAAATCAGCTGGAGTGGCCTTCCATACTGCGCATGCGTGGGCACTTTTTGACGTCGGCACTATTCAATAGAACACCCTCCTGTCTCCTCCCTCCTTCTCCTGTCAGCAGCCGGCTCTGTCTAATTGCTGCTTGTTCTTCCCCCTTCCTCTGGCTAAGCAGAACAAGCAGCCAATCAGAAGAGAATCAAGGGGTGTGATGGGACATGTAGTCCTATGGTGCCTGAACTATACTCTGCTACTATACCCTGCTTTTAAAGGAGGAGGGAGCAAGTTTTGCCTGGGCAAAAATTCACCAGGACAGTGCAGTGTTCTGGGGGAGTTAGTGAGAGGAACATGTGGTACAGTTTCCCCCCAGAGACTGAGCTGCTGAAAAACCACCAAGCAAGTACAATGTGGGGGAGACTGCAAAAGCGAGAGGACCATGTTGCCGAGCCACTGCTAGGATATGGAACTTGCTGCACTGCCTACTGTAGTCATCTGGGCAACCACAGACACCTGATTGAAGGGACCACTGCTGTTGTGTCGCTGGATCTGGTAAGAAGGCTTTGCAGCCACTACATGCTACCACCATTAGAGCATGAACCATTAAGAACTACCTTGGAGGTGATCACAGCTTGTGGGCAAGCAGGTATGCTGTTTTGAGATGCTTAGGTCAACCATAGACAGAGCAATTTTCTTTCCTGCAACCTGTGGTTGCAGAAAAGAAATTTGCTTGATTCCCCCATCAACACAGTCAGTGTTGATGGGAGAATCCCTCCTGCTGAGCCATTGTCTTTTTCCAGTGAGTGGGGGGTGGGGGGAATGAGTCACATGACACCGGGGAGGGGAAATGGCTAATTGAGCCCAATTTGGAGATTTTCACTTAGAGGTGTACTCACTCTTGTTGCCAGCAGTTTAGACATTATTGGCTGTGTGTTGAGTTATTTTGAGGGGACAGCAAATTTACACTGTTATACAAGCTGTACACTCACTACTTTACATTGTAGCAAAGTGTCATTTCTTCAGTGTTGTCACATGAAAAGATATAATAAAATATTTACAAAAATGTGAGGGGTGTACTCACTTTTGTGAGATGCTGTACATCCTGTATTATAATAATATTGTAAACTGACTGAAGTGAAAGCCCTGATGTAATTTAGTGCCTTCTGATATCAGTAAAGTAAAAATAATATAAGCCCGGGTTCACACTGTAGCGATTCGGGAACCAGCGTGATTCCAGCGCTGGTTCCCCCATCACATCTCTCCCGCAGGCAGTTCACACCGCCCTCTGTGAACCGCTGGGGGTGTCAATACAATGTTAATGACACCCCCATATCGGTTCACAGATTGCAGTGCGAACTGTGGATTCAGACGAGAATCAGATTGCATGGGTGAGAACACCAATGCAATCCGATTCCAATGTGGGAAAAAAAGACCCTGCACCTTTTTATGTGAATCCAATGTGAGTTCAGCCATACAAACTATGGCTAAACTCGCATTGCACAGACATCGCATGTGATCTGCACCGCATGCAATGTCTGTGTTCGCTAGAGTGTGAACCCAGGCTAAAGGTAAAGTTAAAGAGGAAGTAAAGCCTCTGAAAAAAAAAATACACCCTGTAAGACAAAGGCATAATGAGCTAGTATGCATAGCATACTAGCTCATTATGAATTACTTACCTGAGATGAAGCCCCCGAATCGGCCCTCGTTTGCCTCCTCCAACACCGCCATCTATCCCGGAATGACTTCTGGGTATAGCGGCTCCGGCGCTGGGACTGGCCAGAGCCGCAATGACGTCATTCCCACGCATGCACGCTAGTGCCGCCACTAACAGCATGATCGCCATTAGAAATGGCACGCTCAGTGCGCCTGCGCCGTAGACATCGGTGCCGCTATTCTGCAAATATCTCCTAAACCTTTTAGGTTTGGGAGATATTTCTTGCACCTACAGGTAAGCCTTAATCTAGGCTTACCTGTAGGTTAACCCCTTCCCGCCGACCGTACGCACATATGCGTACTCGGCTTTCCGGGGTTATACCGGGATGATGCCCGCAGCTGCAGGCATCACCCCGGTACTGTTGTTTACAGCGGGCGATCGGCTACCCGTGTATAACAACCGATGCGGCTAAAAGCCGCTCGGTTGTTATACCGGGGGAGCGGGAGGGGACATCCCCCCCCTCCCGCCGCCTCCCGCCGCTGTTACCGGGCCTCCCGTGCGATCGGGAAGCTCGGTATCCAATCGGGTACTTTCGGCGGTTGGGGGCGGGCTGGAACGAAGCTGTGAGCGGCTTCGTTCCAGCCTTCTTGTTGTAAACGCGGAAGCGACGTCATGACGTCACTTCCCGTTTACTCGGCTGCCAATGGCGCCGAATTTAAAAAAGTACACAGTATTCAGAATCGCCGTTTTCGGCGATCTGAATACTTTGAAGTGTAAAGGAGGGATGGGGGGTCTTTTAGACCCCCGATCTCTTCATAAAGAGTACCTGTCACCACATATTACTGTCACAAGGGATGTTTACATTCCTTGTGACAGCAATAAAAGTAAAAAAAAAAAAAAAATTTTTAAAACACAATTTATAAAGTAAAAAAAAAAAAAAATAAAAAAAATAAAAAATTTTTTTTAAAGTGCCCCTGTCCCCGCGAGCTCGCGCAGCGAAGAAAACGCATACGGAAGTCGCGCCCGCATATGTAAACGGTGTTCAAATCACACATGTGAGGTATCACCGCGATCGTCAGAGCGAGAGCAATAATTCTAGCCCTAGACCTCCTCTGTAACTCTAACCTGGTAACCGTAAAAATTTTTTAAAGCGTCGCCTATGGAAATTCATAGGTACCGTAGTTTGTCGCCATTCCACGAGTGCGTGCAATTATAAAGGGTGACATGTTTGGTATCTATTTACTCGGCGTAACATCATCTTTCACATTATACAAAAAAATTGGGGTAACTTTACTGTTTGGATTTTTTAAAATTCATGAAAGTGTCCCTTTTCCAAAAATTTGCGTTTAAAACACCGCTGCACAAATACCGTGTGATAAAAAATATTGCAACAGTCGCCATTTTATTCTCTAGATTCTCTGCTAAAAATATATATATAATGTTTGGGGGCTCTAAGTAATTTTCTAGCAAAAAATATGGATTTTAACTTGTAAACACCAAATTTCAAAAATAGGCTTAGTCATGAAAGGGTGGTTGTAAAGGGTTTACAACCACTTTAAAGTGGAAGAAAAGCCTAATACCAACTTCTTAAAAATCTTTCCTCCCACTCCTCCTACCTATCATATCTACCCTCTTTAACCACATCAATACCGGGCACCTTCTCCCCCTTCCTGCCAGGCCAATTTTCAGCTTTCAGCGCTGTCTCATTTTGAATGACAATTGCGCAGTCATGCTATATTGTATCCAAATTACATTTTTAGCATTTTTTTCACACACAAATAGAGATTTCTTTTGGTGGTATTTAACCATTTGACCTCCAGAAGGTTTTACCTTCATCATGACCGGGGCATTTTCTCCTATTCAGCACTGCGTTACTTTAACTGGCAGTTGCGTGGCCATGCAATACTGTACGCAAAATACATTTTGTTATTTTTTTTCACACTAATATAACTTTCTTTTTGTGGTATTTGGTCACCACTGGGTTTTTTTTTCTTGTGATATAAACAAAAAAGACCAAACATTTTGAAAAAAAAAAATTGCTATAAATTTAGGCCAAAATGTATTCTGCTACAAGTTTTTGATAAAAAAAATCCCAATAAGTGTATATTATTTAGTTTGTGTGAAAGTTATAGCGTCTACAAACTTTGGTATATACAGTATACTTGATAATTGATCAATTCTGATATACCGACAGCCGTTTTGTTATAAAATTTTGCAAAAAAAAATCTTTATTCATAAATTTAGGTTAAAATGTATTCTGATACATTTCTTTGGTGAAAATATCCCAAATCAGTGTATATTATTTAGTCTGAAGGAAAGTTAGAGCCCACAAACTATGGTATATACAGTATCCCACAAAAGTGAGTACACCCCTCACATGTTTGTAAATATTTTATTCTATCTTTTCATGTGACAACACTGAAGAAATCACACTTTGCTACAATGTAAAGTAGTGAGTGTACAGCTTGTAGAACAGTGTAAATTTGCTGTCCCCTCAAAATAACTCAACACACAGCCATTAATGTCTAAACCACTGGCAACAAAAGTGAGTACACCCCTGAGTGAAAAATGTCCAAATTGGGCTCAATTAAATATTTTCCCTCCTCGGTGTCATGTGACTCGTTAGTGTTACAAGGTGGCAGGTGTGATTGGGGAGTAGACATGTGCACTGCACATAAATTTGTTCGTTTTCATTTCTTTTTCTTTTCTTTTTGGGTCATTCGTTATGATTGAAATTAGTAAATTTGAAAATTCGTAATTCGAAAATTCGTAAAATCGAAAATCCGTAAATTTGAAAATACGAAATTCAGAATATGAACTAACTAACAATATTTAACGATTAAATTATAGGTATTGTAATTTCCTTTCAAATTTGGCTGTTAGTGAACATAACGAATAAGAATTTATCCGAAGTTACCATTTATCCAAAATTACGAATGTTCTTATCTAAACAAATGGAACGGAACGAACTAATAATAATAATAATAATAATAAAAAGTTTTTATTATTATTTATTATTATCAATTCATTACTTTCCATTCATTTAGATATGGCATTCGTTATTTCAGAAAATTTGCAACTTCAGAAAAATTTGTATTGGTTAAGTTCACTAACAGCCAAATTTGAAAGGAAAATATTTTGTGTGGCCACCATTATTTTTCAACACTGCCTTAACCCTCTTGGACATGGAGTTCACCAGAGCTTCACAGGTTGCCACTGGAGTACTCTTCCACTCCTCCATGATGACATCACAGAGCTGGTGGATGTTAGAGACCTTTGCGCTCCTCTACCCTCCGTTTGCGGATGCCCCACAGATGCTCAATAGGGTTTAGGTCTGGAGACATGCTTGGCCAGTCCATCACCTTTACCCTCAGCTTCTTTAGACATTAATGGCTGTGTGTTGAGTTATTTTGAAGGGACAAATTTACACTGTTATACAAGCTGTACACTCACTACTTTACATTGTAGCAAAGTGTTGTTTCTTCAGTGTTGTCACATGAAAAGATAGAATAAAATATGTGAGGGGTGTACTCACTTTTGTGAGATACTGTATATCTGAAAATTGATCAATCCTGATGTACTGACTGATGTACTCATTTCCTAAAATGCCAGGACAGAACAAATATTCCCCAAATGACCCCTTTTTAGAAAGTATGCAGTCTGAGGTATTTAGTAGGAGTTATGGAAAGTTTTTTTAAATTTGTAATTGTTTTGTCACAACTTTTTTGCGAATGAAGAAATTGAAATAAAATTGTTCTTTTTCCATATTTTTTTAATACTGTCACCAGTGCAGCACAGCGTCATCATATGACTGATGTGGTAGGTGACCAGGGACACTGACTGGCAACAGTATGTTAAAAAAATATATATTTTCTTTTTTTATTCAATATTTTAAAACATTTTTTTTTCATTTTCTAACATTTTTTTACACTTTGTTTTACATACTTTCATTAAAGTAGTTCAGTGACAACATAGTAACACTTTACTATTCTGGGGGGATGAAAAGGATTCTTTATTTTTGTTACACTTTGCTGTTATAATGAAGATCATTGTAACAACAGAGTTTAACTGTCATGAATGGGTTAATTATTGATGGCAGCCAGGGGCGGGCTGGGCCGGGGGGGCAGAGTGGCAATTTCCCCCCCGGGTCGCTCTGATTCCCTGTAAAAGGGCCGCTGTGCAGCCAGCTCAGTACTGCGCATGTGCATTTTCCAGACCCAGCCGAGTGCTATTGCTCGGGCAGCAGGGGGGTGGGGTTAATGGGCTGGATGCTGAATTTAGCGGCCGAATTGTTGTGAAAGAGCAGTGATCCCTCCATCCCATGCTGCAGCTGCGATGTGTCCTGTGGCAGGGATGTTGGCTGCACCTGTCACAGTCTGGGCTGCGAGTGTGTGTGTGTTCCTTCTTGCAGAGCACACAGTACAGCCCTCCTCTAGTCTACACCAATGGGAGAACGATCAGCTCTGCCTCTTCCTGCCCCTCTCTCCCTGTGCCCGCCCCTCTCTCCCTGTGCCCGCCCACACTCCATGCAGCCTGTGTGCTTTGTGAAGGGGATATGCGGGCGGGAAGCTTTAAAGTCGGCAGCCACAATGTCCCATCCTAAACATGAAGACACTGAGTGAGGCACCGAGCCTCCTGCTGGGACTGTGCATTGTACAAGTGAGTGATCTGTGACCAGACTCTCCCCTCCCCCCTCTCTTCCTTCCTACTCTGTGTCTTCCTCAGCCTTATCATTTAACCTCTTGCCTGCCGGGCACTTTCACCCCCTTCCTGCCCAGGACAATTTACAGCTTTCAGTGTTCTCACATTAAACCCAGGTTCACCTTGGAGCGATTTGACATGTTAAATCACATGCCAAATTTGTGGAAATTGCCAGTGATGGCACCATCCGAATCGGTGCAGCGCTGCATCGATTCCACTTGCGGTGTCACACCGATTCCCAAAGTCGTTTCTGTACTACCTTTGGCAACTTTGGGGTGTGATTTCAATAGACATTTGTACAGGAACCCCACAGATGTCTCTGAAATTGCACCCCAAAGTCGGGACTGACATGGGAGTATGAAATCATTCAATCGTTCAGCTGAACTCGCTCGATTTTATCCCCAATGTCAGTGTGAACCTCGGCTCTGAATGACAATTGCGCGGTCATGCAACACTACATATTACATTGTTGTCCTTTTTTTCACACAAATGGAGTTTTTGTTTTGGTGGTATTAAATCACAACTGGGGTTTTTTATTTTTTGCTAAAATATGAAAAAGACCAAATTTTTTTTGTAAATACAGTGCTTTGAAAAATTATTCATACCCCTTGAAATTTTCCACATTTTTGTCATGTTACAACCAAAAATGTAAATGTATTTTATTGGGATTTTATGTGATAGACCAACACAAAGTGACACATAATTGTGAACTGGAAAGAAAATGATAAATGGTTTTCAACATTTTTTTTTTCAAATAAATATCTGAAAAGTGTGTGTGTGGGGGGGATTTTTATTCAGCCCCCTTTACTCTGATACCTCTAACTAAAATCTAGTGGAACCAATTTCCTTCAGAAGTCACCTAATTAGTAAATAGAGTTCACCTGTGTGTAATTTATTCCCAGTATAAATACAGCTGTTCTATGAAGCCCTCAGAGGTTTGTTAGAGAACCTTAGTGAACAAACAGCATCATGAAGGCCAAGGAACACACCAGACAGCTCAGGGATAAAGTTGTGGAGAAGTATAAAGCAGGGTTAGGTTATAAAACAATATCCCAAGCTTTGAACATCTCACGGAGCACTGTTAAATCCATCATCCGAAAATGGAAAGAGTATAGCCTTGTACACACGATCAGATATTCCGACAACAATTGTCCGACGGATGTGTTTTGTCAGACAACCCGACTGTCTGTATGCTCCATCGGACAATTGTTGTCGGAATGTCCGACAACAAATGTTGGCTGTGCATGCTCTCAAGTTGTCCGACAACATATGTGTTCCATCAGATTATCTGATCATGTGTACACAAATCCATCAGACTAAAATCCAAAGTACAAACACGCATGCTCCGAACCAATGCTAAACATCAGACAACAATAACAGAAATTGCCCAAAGGATGGTGCTAAAGAGCTGAAAGACCATGTGCTTTCGTGAATGTTGGCTGAAAATGTTCTGCCGTGTGTATGCAGAACAAGTTCATGGACAACGCCCTTCGAGCAAAAATCCACAGATTTGTCCGATGGAAGTCCGGTTGTGTGTACGCGGCTTTAGAGTCTGCAAAAGACTTGAGACTGGGGTGGAGGTTCACCTTCCAGCAAGACAACGACCCTAAACATACAGCCAGAGCTACAATGGAATGGTTTAGATCAGTGGTTCTCAACCTGGGGGTCGGGACCCCCCGGGGGTCAAATGATGATTTGCCAGGGGTCACTGAATCCTGGGCTGTTCCTGAAGCCCGCAACGCTCTCCCAGCCTTTTTGCAGCCGCCCAGCTGGGCTGTTCCTGGAGCCCGCGGCCGCCCACTCAGCTGCCCATTCAGTTAACAACATGGCTGGGGGCAGAGACTAGAGGTCAGCTGACTGGAGAGGAATGTGTAGTGGAAAGGGCTGGAGGAGACCCTATCTCCTGATTTCAACAAAGGTGTCACTGCTACGAGACACCACAAAGTCAGAGACACAGTGAAGCCAGAGACACAGTGAGTAACACTGCCTGTGATTAGCATTGCCATTAAAAGTCCCCACTACAGTTCTCAGATCAGCAGATGACCTTGATCAAGAACACCTAAGTTGGCCGATCAGAACTCCCCCCAGCATTGCCACTCATCCCATTCCCCCCACCCCCTCCACCAAGGACTAATGCCCCGTACACATGGTCGGACATTGATCGGACATTCCGACAACAAAATCCTAGGATTTTTTCCGACGGATGTTGGCTCAAACTTGTCTTACATACACATGGTCACACAAAGTTGTCGGAAAATCCGATCATTCTGAACGTGGTGACGTAAAACACGTACGTCAGGACTATAAACAGGGCAGTAGCCAATAGCTTTCATCTCTTTATTTATTCTGAGCATGCGTGGCACTTTGTGCGTCGGATTTGTGTACACACGATCGGAAATTCCGACAACGGATTTTGTTGTCTGAAAATTTTATAGCCTGCTCTCAAACTTTGTGTGTCGGAAAATCTGATGGAAAATGTGTGATGGAGCCCACACACGGTCGGAATTTCTGACAACAAGGTCCTATCACACATTTTCTGTCGGAAAATCTGACCGTGTGTACGGGGCATAAGAGAAGGAATAAAAAAGGAGAATACATGAAAGCGAGAGGAAAAAGCGGGGAAGGAACAAAGAAAAAGGGAGAGAAAGAATATGAGAAGGGGGCAGGAAAAAAAACAAGAAATTAGGATAGAGATAAAAGGGAAAGAAAGGAGAACAAAGAGAAAGAGTGGTACATTCTAAAATGTACCATAAGGGGTTTTAAAAATGTACGAGTGGAAGGGACTCAGGGAGCGCTAAATGTCCGTGGGTTAGGGGTGCAAATGACTTGTCTTGCCTTGGGTGCTGACAACCCACGCTACGAAAATAATTTTACTGTTAGGGGTCCCCACAACTTGGGAAATTTTATCAAGAGGTCACGGCATTAGTAAGGTTGAGAACCACTGGTTTAGATCAAAGCATATTCATGTGTTAGAATGGCCCAGTCACAGTCCAGACCTAAATCACATTGAGAATCTGTGGCAAGACTTGAAAATTGCTGTTCACAGACGCTCTCCATCCAATCTGACAGAGCTTGAGATATTTTGCAAAGAAGAATGGGCAAAAAATGTCCCTCTCTATATGTGCAAAGCTGGTAGAGACATCCCCAAAAAGACTTGCAGCTGTAATTGCAGAGAAAGGAGGTTCTACAAAGTATTGACTCAGGGGGGCTGAATACAAATGCCCCCCCCCACACTTTTCACATATTTATTTGTAAAAAAAATTGAAAACCATTTATCATTTTCCTTCCACTTCACAATTATGTGCCACTTTGTGTTGGTCTATCACATAAAATCCCAATAAAATACATTTACATTTTTGGCTGTAACATGACAAAATGTGGAGAATTTCAAGGGGTGTGAATACTTTTTCAAGGCACTGTAAGTCATTTTTCTCATTTACTGAAGTTCACTGATAGGGGGCACTGATAGGTGGTGGCACTGATGGGCGGCACTAATAGGCGGAACTTATGGGTGGTACTGTTGGGCACTGATGGGTGGCAATGATGGGTATTAATGGGTGGCACTGATGGGCACTGAAAGGCAGCACTGATTGGTGTCACTGATGGGCATAGACTGGCGTCACCTGCTGTGCACTGCTAGGGCTGCCCTGTAATCAGTGCCATAACTATCTGTACAGTCTCCCCTGCGAGGAGATGCCGCTGATCGGCTCTCCTCACATGCTGTCATTTACATGTGATTGGCTGTTATTGGACACAGCAAGTCACATGAGTAAAGAGCCGCGTAGTCTGCTCTTTACCAAGATTGGGGTCATGCTGTCATTGCTGTGTCATATTTGTCTTGCTTCATAACATCAATTTATGTTACAAAAACCGGTAGGCATGGATGTTGGGCTGATTCGGTGATACAATGGGCCACTCAACTGGACTTGCCCCCCAGGCTTAAGGCTGCCAGCCCTCCCCTCATGGCAGCTGTGATCAATAGTGATCTGTGATTGGCTACCAGCTAATCACATGGTACAGGATGCTGTGATTGGCCCAGGTACTATGTGATAGCTGTGGGGTTGATGTTTCTGGAGGTTTTGTAAGCTAAAATATGATTTAGAAGAGTTGAAAGAATGGTAAAAGCAATGGAAACTGCATTTCAACAAATCTAGGTGCCCTTAGGGAAAATAATCCTCCTATAAAATACAATATTTAGAATACAGCGTTGCCCAGAATTACAGAGGAGATAAATCTGGGGTTGCACATTTCATATGTTTGGAAAATGAGCAGTGTAGCCTGGCCATGGGGAAAGAGTAGAATTCTAGGGTGCATCACTGTATGGTTCACTAGCCTGAGGAAGGAGGTCCTGATTCCTCTATATCAGGAGTCTCAACTGGTGGCCCTCCAGCTGTTGTGAAACTACAAATCCCATGAGGCATTGCAAGGCTGACAGTTACAAGCATGACCCCCACAAGCAAAGGCATGATGGGACTTGTAGTTTCACAACAGCTGGAGGGCCACCAGTTTGAGACCCCTGCATATAGTTCTTTAGTTAGACTTCACTTAGAATACTGTGTCCAGTTCTGGAGATCTCACTTATGAAAAGATATTATGACAGAATGAGTCCAGGAACGAGCAACAAATATGGTGAAAGAGCTGACAGATAAAAACATATTAGGAGAGACTCCAGCAATTTAATATGTACAGCAGTGGCAGCTGGTGGCAAAACACCCCCCGTGGCATCTCAGTCAGCAGCACTTACCCAAGCAGGCCCCAGGGGGCAGGATGTTGGCTCTGGAGGCAGCGGTAGGCTCCGGTGGTTGCAGGCTCTGGTGGCAGCGGGCATCCATGTCTTCTGTGCGGCATCCTCCCTTCTTCTCCTAGGCATTCAATAGGATCGCCTGTCCTTTCAGCCAATCGGGTGATGAGTATCAGACCCGCTTCCCGATTGGCCGGGAGGAGGATCAGTGTTCCAACAGCGAATATTCATTCACTGTTGCAACACACCTGGGTGGGCTCCGGATGCAATGCTCTGCTCCCTGAGCCCACCCTATTTTGAAGCCTATTAGAGCCTCTGGCTCTAATCAGTGCTTCAAAAAACACACCCTGCCCATCCCCGCCATAGGAATTTATGCGCCTGGCATCCTGAAAGGGGCTGGGCGCATAGATAGGGAGGGCAGAGGGGCACGGATAGGGGGGGCGGCGCCCGTGCGCCCACAATGGATGGGCCACCCCTGATGTGCAGTCTTGAGGAAAGAAGGGAAAGGGGGACATGACTGACACATTTAAATACAAAGTGGTTGTAAACCCTGACATATAAACAGTGAAGTGACTGGCCTCTGGTGATACAGAGATTAAACAAATCATCCTATCAGTGGCGGCTGGTGAAGTTTTAGAATGGTGGGGCGCCAGACCCCACCCTTCCTTTTTGACCCCTCCCACTTCTCATAAGCCCCACCCCTTATATAATCCACCCACTCTGTCCTCTGTATTGAACTTGCTTCCACGCATATTGTCAGGAGTATACAGCTCAGAATTACAGGACAGAGTATACAGAGCTCAGCATCACAGATACTGTACGGTATGTAGATCAGCATCGCAGATAGTATACAGATCAGCACCGCAGATAGTATATAGCAGCCAACACCACCGATAGTATATAGCAGCCAACACCACAGATAGTACCCTGTTTCCCTGAAAATAAGACCTAGCGTGATTGTCGGTGATGGCTGCAATATAATCCCTACCCCCCAAATAAGCCCTAGTTAAAGTCCTTGTAGGTCTTATTTTCAGGGTAGGGCTAATTTTGGGGGAAACAGGGTAGGGCTTATTTGGGGGGTAGGGATTATATTGCAGCCATCACCGACAATCACGCTAGGTCTTATTTTTGGGGAAACAGGGTATATAGTAGCCAGCACCACAGATAGTATATAGTAGCCAGCACCACAGATAGTATATAGTAGCCAGCACCACAGATAGTATATAGTAGCCAGCACCACAGATAGTATATAGTAATGTTGCAAATGGGAATACAGCGCTGTCTGGAATGTAAAATATATATAAAAACCAACAGGTCCAGCTGCAGCTTACATGTGAGATACACACAATACATATAATTCAGAGGAAAAAGCCGCGCATCATGAAACCCTTTACAAAATGACATCTACTCATATGTATTAAATATCCCTAATGGGTAAGGGACAAATAAACTTCCAATCCACATGTCAATTAGTAGATCTAATTCCAACAATACTAAACCACAGGTATCGGAATATTGTAAATAAATGCATATAAAATCATTTATATGATATGATCAAAAAGAATGTCCCTGAGAGAGTTCATATCAACAAGGATTCACTAAAATATATATTTTTTTAGTGAATCCTTGTTGATATGAACTCTCTCAGGGACATTCTTTTTGATCATATCATGTGATTGATCAAATTGACATGTGGATTGGATGTTTATTTATCCTTTACCCATTAGGAATATTTAATACATATGAGTAGATGTCATATTGTAAAGGGTTTCATGATGCGCGGCTTTTTCCTCTGAAATAGATAGTATATAGCAGCCAGCACCACAGATAGTATATAGCAGCCAGCACCACAGATAGTATATAGCACCCAGCACCACAGATAGTATATAGCACCCAGCACCACAGATAGTATATAGCACCCAGCACCACAGATAGTATATAGCAGCCAGCACTACAGATAGTATATAGCAGCCATCACTACAGATAGTATATAGCACCCAGCACCACAGATAGTATATAGCACCCAGCACTACAGATAGTATATAGCACCATAGATGGTATATAGATCAACACCACAGATAGTATATAGATCAGCACCACAGATAGTATATAGATCAGCACCACAGATAGTATATAGCACCCAGCACCACAGATAGTATATAAATCAGCACCATAGATAGTATATAGATCAGCACCACAGATAGTATATAGCAGCCAGCTTTTCAGAGGAGTGGCAGTCTTTTATAGTAAGTAGTAAGGGACTCAGAGCATCCGAGGAGAGGGACATATGCATTTGTCAAGTTATGACAGTGGACTCACCAATTTTGCAGTCTCTTATGTCCTCCATTTGAAGTTTTGGCCTGCTGCAGCTTTACACACACACCTAGCACCATGCTGTGTGTACATCAGAGGGTGGGGCTGCTATTGTGGGCACAGCAGGGATTGGTCACTACAAGGGGTGGCGGCACCCCCTATGGATGGGCCACCACTGCATCCTATGTAAGTTGTGCCTGTTTACCTACAGCCGTTTGTCTTGTACATCCATTAAAAGTGCAGAATTTACACAGGATCTCTCAGCTCTGAAAAGCAGAGGGCGGAGAGCTGAAGTTACAGTGAAGAGAGCTCTGAGAGCTGATTGGAAGGAAGGGGCAACCCTCATTTCACATAGCACACAGGTACAGAGTTGAGGTTGTCAATCACAGCCTGTGCCTCTTCTTCCTTATGCCCTGGCAGTTGCAGTTCCTCTTATGCCATCAAATGCAATGCAAAGCCCATAAGTGCATTGGGCATAAGGATGCTTAGGGGAGTAGAGGAGAGCTCTGGCTTCCAGGGAGCAGAGGAATGGGATAAGTAATACTGCTTTTTGCGCCCCTAGATCTAAACAAACAGTTAAAGCCTCGTGACAAGGATACATTTTTTCTTTCCTCAGAGATAGGCTTTGAGCATGCTTAGGGAAATATTGATCTACAGTATATAAAAAGGGGCAGACTCGCTTTTCTATGTTTCTAATGTAATATAATTGTAGCACTACTCCCGTAAGGGCTGCTGCTTTTAGCTGGTTCTTCCCAAAAGTTGGCCATTCCCACAAGCACCAGTTCATTTACTCTGGCTCCAATAAAACAGTCTAGGGCAGGCATGTTCAAAGTCCGGCCCGTGGGCCAATCGCGGCCCGTGTTGCAGTTTCGGATGGCCCGCCCGGTAATTTGGACATGTATATCTTTTGTGGCCCCCAACAAATCCCCGAGCGCCGGGGGCCACAAAAAATATACATGCTGGCTGCCTTGGAGGCGACAGGGAGGAAGCGGGACGAGTGTCGTTCATACAGGTTAATTTCCTGTTTGCACGGCGGCCTCTGTAACAGGAAGTCTCGTCTCCTGCGTTGCCAATGGACGACCATTCTGTCCATCATAGGAGGCGGGACTTTGTATTAAAGAGGACGCAGAGAAAACAGATTCTGCTGTATGTAATCTGTTGGCGCTGGTCCTGCTCCCTCCCTGTCCCATGCGAGGTTGCAGATGGGCATCAATCAGGCTGCACTGATGGCAATGGTGAGTCTGCATTCATGGCAATGGGGGTGCTGCATTCCTGGCAATGGGGGCGCTGCATTCCTGGCAATGGTAAGGCTGCATTCATCTTTTTTTTGTAGGAAAAGATACAAAACCCAGAAGTGATTAAATACCACCAAAAGAAAGCTCTATTTGTGTGAAGAAAATGATAAAAAATTCACATGGTTACATTGTAGCATGACCGCGCAATTGTCAAAGTGTGACAGCGCTGAAAGCTGAAAAATGGCCTGGGCAGGAAGAGGGTATAAGGGCCCTGTATTGAAGTAGTTAAGGGGGGCCCCCCTTCTATGTGAATGGGCATCGTACCCCTACCCATTCACCAAAAAAAGCAGTGAAATGTAATAAAAACACAAAAGCTGGTTTTTCATAATAGCTCTGTCTTCTCTAGCCGTCTTCTCCTTGAGCTGTCTCTTCCCGCTGTCTTCTCCTTCCCAACGTCTTCTCCCACTGTCTTCTCCTTCCCGCTGTCTTTTCCTTCCTGCCATCAGATGGCCACGCCCCATTGCTATACAAGAGTCGGTAGAGAGTGGGCGACAACAAAACACATGAAGACATCAACAAAACAAGAGCAGCTTTTTAAAAAAAATTAGCGGGTAACCAGTGAGGAAGACAGCAGCGGGAAGAGACAGCTTGAGGAGAAGACGGTGGGAAAAGACAGCTCGAGGAGGAGACAGCGGGAAGGAGAAGACGACGGGAAGAAACGGCTAGAGAAGACAGGGCTATTAATAAAGGAAATGTCAAAATCTGGCTCTTGTATTTTTATTACATTTCACTGCTTTTTTGGTGAATGGGTAGAGGTACCCGCTACCCATTCACACTGAGGAGGCAGGATCTGGGGGGCTTCCAGATTCCAATAAGCCCCCCACCCGCACACTCCGACAACCACCTGCTAGGGTTGTCGGGAAGAGGCCCTTGTCCTCATCAACATGGGGGAAGGTGCTTTGGGGTGGGGGACAGAGCCCCCCTGCCCCAAAGCACCCACCCCCCATGTTGAGGGCATGCAACCTGGTATGGTTCAGGTGAGGGGGGTGCTCACTCGTCCCCTCTTTTTCCTAACCTGCAGGCAATTTTTTTTTTAACATTCAGCTTTCAGCGGAGAAGCCTGCTGACAGCTGATGACTCATCGGTTGTTAAGGAAGTGGCAGTCAGCTTCCTGGCCCCCTGCTTAGCGGCCAGCTATATACATTGGTAAAATAAGAACCGCAAAACACATCAAAAATGCACCACTTGCATTTCTGGTGCAGCTCTTTTGAAGTCTATTAGCCACAAATTGCAGGAAAAAAGTCCCCGACCCATTTCAAAAATGCACTGGCCACAAAACATATAGATGTGAACTAGTACCATAGGAAACCATGTTAAATGGACTGTAGTGCGTTTCTGCAAACTTCAAAATGCACTAAAACCACATAGATGTGAACGTAGGGTAAGGCTTGGTTCACACGGGTGTGACTTTTGTGATTAACATTGTGGTCTAAGGCACTTAATTTGCACAAAAGTACTGCAGAAACTTTTTTGTTGTTGCAGTGACTTTCTATGTCGCATGTTGTGGTAGTGTAAACCAGGGCTAAGGCCTCACAGCTGAAGACCAAGAGGCAAGTTTATTTGGCCATCTGGAGATGGCTACCTTGTGTCTATGCATAACTCAGGGCTTGACAAATTTGCTTTGAATCTAGGAGCCAGGTAAAAAGTTAGGAGTTCCCCAGGTTTTTAACCTTTTACCTACTGGTTACTTTCACCCCCTTCCTACCCAGGCCAATTTTCGGTGCTGTCACACTTTGAATGACATTTGCGCGGCAATGCAACACTGTACCCAAACAAAATTTTTATCATTTTTTTGAGACAGATAGAACTTTCTTCTGATGGTATTTAATCATCACCGGGGGGTGTTATTTTTTGCTAAATACATGAAGACTGAAAAATTTTTTTTAAACTTCTCTTAATTTCTCTTATAAAAATTGAAAGTACTTTTTTTTCCTTCTAATATGCAGTGATGATGCTGCACTGATGAAGCTACACTGATAAGCAGCACTGATAAGACAGCATTGATGGGTCCTGATGGGCCACTGAGGAGGCTGGACTGATGGGCTACTGAGGAGGCACTGATGAGGTAGCATTAATGGGCACTGATAGGTGACAACACTGGCTTACAGGGGTAACGTGCTCTTTGGCTGCCCAGAACCGACTCGGAGCCTGTCCAAGGGGGGAATTGGAGCCAAAAGCAGGGGAATCCCCTGCGAGGTAGTGTCCGGCACGGGGCCATTGCTGAGCTTGTTTAGAGCCACTGGTTTCCAGCTGCAGAGCGCCTTCCTGGACAGCTCGATCTAGACCCGCACACAGCGAGAGGGAGGAGAGCACAGGGAACACTTACTGCCAGGGGCTCTGCTCCGTCCCGGTCAGCTCTGCTCCTCCCCCACCACTTCTACTACTTCACAGCCCCACATCTGCTTTAACCCACCCTTCACAGTCCCACCCCTCTTCTCCTTAAAACCTGCCCTCACAGTGCTGCTCCTCCCCCAGCATTAGAAAAATACATGTGTCATCTGATGGCTGCCTGGCAATGTTGCACCTGGCTACGCCCCCCCATGCTTGTCCCTGGGGCCAAAAACAGCCCAGCCCACATTTTTTAATCGCCATTGTGACCTGGCACCTGGGATTTGTTGAGCCCTGTCATAACTACTGGTAGTCAATGCAATATCCAGAATACTGCACAATCACAGGGATCAATGTAGGGTCTTTACTCACTAGTCCCTAGGTCAGCTTCCACCTTTCTCTGTACACAGTCCAGTAAGACACAGTCCTTCTCCAGATCAGATCCCTTGTGGTCAACTCCTGCAACCAGCTTCTAGCAAGATTCATCCAGGACTCCAGCCCTATTTCCACTGACGCCTTAAGAACTGCTTCACAGTCCATGGGCTGCCTAATCAAGGGTTAAAACCCTCATTTGGAGAGAGAACTCAGCTCTCCAGTCAAACTATTTATCCCCTGTCCAGCCCCCTTCTGGACACTCCTCTCCAGGGATTGACTGAAGCATGATAAATATTCAGGCTGGTTATTTGAATTCTCCCTCCCTAAGCTCTGGAAGCTTTTTCCAGAGGTAAGGGGAAGCAAACAAACTCCCAGCCTGTAAAAACCACGAACATACCAAAACAAACAATCACTGCTCCCTTGATTACAGGAGCCAGAAACTAAAATGTACCTAGCTTCCTATGCTTGGAGGGTGCTACATATCCAGCTTATCAGTCCTTAGATGTAGTGTTTTTCTTTTTTTCTGGCTTTTTGCCTTTTTCACCTGGTGATCCTGCCAGTAACATACATCCTGTCCTAATGTGACACTGCTTACCTTTGTATCTAAGAAAAAGCAACGTTGTCACTCTAGGACAGAAACTATGTTAGGACTTTAAACGTCCCCCTTTCCTTGTCTCCATAATATGGGAGTTGTAGTCCTGAGAGATTGATGGGAACAATGTAACTAATAAGGATGCAGCACAGGCAGAGAGCACAGGAAGTTATCAGCTTATTGGATTTCTCTAACAGAATCAACAGGTATTTTTTACACTCAAATTAAAATGGTTGTAAACCCTCACATATACCCAGTGAAGTGAACAGCCTCAGATGATACACAGAGATGAAACAAATCCTGCTACATACATTTTACTTGTTTATCTGCAGTCTTCACTCTACACCATTTCAAAAGTGCAGATCGTGTTATAAATCTTTCTTCATCTGTAAGCAGCACAGAGGAGGGGGCAGAGAGACTACAGTTACATTGTGTCAGAGCTGATTGGAGGAAAGTAACACACCCTCATTTATACAGAAGAACTGTGTTGTGAATAGACAAGCTCTGTTCTGAGACCCCCCACACACTAATTTATCTCATGTGTCAGGAAAACTTCTCAGAAGTGACTCATGCTGATAAGAGGAACAAAGCACCAGAGAAAAACAACATTCAGAGCTTTGGAGAGAGATAAGTAAACACTACACAGATATATGTGCTTTGCTCAAATTCCATGACTGAGGTTTACAACCACTTTAAAATTATTATACAACATATATTACAAAACACTTTCAATACTGAAAGGGATATTAAGAAAAGGAAGTTCATTGTTAGGGTTTATATACACAATCATCATAGACTCAGATTTACAAAATAGTTTGCAGATATATTTGAACTTTTTTAAATTTTAGAAAACAATACAATCGCAAATAGCAAACAGAGTCACCTCAAAGGAGCAAGCCAATTTTATTGATAATTTAAATCTTAAAAAAAATAGTTACATCCCAAAATTCTATTTATTGATAATGTCTATAAAATAAATACAGTCTGATTACTAACATGCCATTTGTTCTCTCACGTGCCTCATATCTGTATCTGATCATTTCAGGTCTCTGTCTGGTGATTAGGACAAATGATTTTTCTTTCAAGTGCTAGATAATTTATTCAATATATAACTGGGGAATTAGACCACCATAATCTGAAACATTACCAATGATTGGATTGCAGTTGACTGAATCACCCAACAATCTCAGGATGTGATTAAGGAGGTTTGGTATGAAGTTTTCTGTTCCCCAACTGATGTGAAGTTTATAGGAATATCATTCTTTGTTTTTATTGTATAATACCAAGAACACAATGGTAATGCACAATGGTAATTGGACTTTTAATATTGTTTTGTTACTTTTTGGTTGCCCTAAAAGTCCAACTTAGGCTCGATTCACACTAGCGCGTTTTTTGATGCATTTGGCATTTTGCAGAAATGCACGGGAATTTTTTAACATGGGTTCCTATGGAACATGTTCACATCAATGCTTTTTTGCTTCTTTGTGTTTTTGGAAAGGGTCGGGGACTTTTTTCATGCAAAATGCAGCATTTTGCATGTAATGGTTTTCAATGGACAAGCATCAAAAACGCAAGTGCACCGTTTTTGCAGCGTTTTTGGTGCGTTTTTGCCGTTTTTTTTTTTTTTTTTAATTATTTTTACATTTTTTTTTAGACTGTAAAAAAAACTGTAAAAAAAAAAAAAAAAAAAAAAAAACGCAAAACGCAAATCGCGGCAAAAACGCGGCTCAAAAACGTGGCAAGCATGAAAAAAAAACCTCCAAAAACGCTCAAAAGCAACATGCATAGGTGTGAATCGAGCCTTAAAGAGATTTTTTGATACTATATTAGAGGGATGATGGCAACCCTGACCCAGCACTGATGAATCAAATATTGCACCACAATGGTAAGCCATTTTTTAGTGTGTTTTCAGTTTTGCAGAAACAAGCTACAGTCCACTTAACATAGTTTCCTATGGATGTAGTTCACATCTGTGCAATTTATGGAGAGGGTCAGGAATTGTTTTCTGGGTTTTGGTTCCATAGACTTCAATGAATCAAAAATGTGTATTGAAAAACGCAAAATGCACCTGCATAATGAAAACTGCAACCTGCATAGGTGTAAATCAGGCCTAATGCTAAGCCTTCTGCAGCTGTGAGGCCAGACAGAGCCAACTGAATTTCTGAGAAAAACATTTAGGGCCCATTTACAGATTATGTTAACACAACATATTACAGTGCATTATGGTCCACTGCCCTAAGACAGACCATTTATTTTGAAAGTACAGGTAGTGCAGCTTGACTAAAAAAATTGGATATACACTTTTTTTTTCAGAACAAATTTGTAACACACACCATGTGCATTGTAATGTGCTGCAGTGCATTTCCCCTACTTTGCAGAGTGTTCAAAACAAATGGCACCACAAAACACTGTGATGCATGCATTGCACTACACAATCCGTTTTTATTTGTGGCTTGTATGTGGAATATACATACTCATCAATACCTTTTTCTTTCCTTTTAGCAACATTAAAATAAAAAAACAAAACAAAACATACTTATATTTTCCATCCGGATTCAAGTCATCAATAATCTCTTCTCATATTCCACTAGAATAGTCTGAGTTCACTCATTTATAATATGCCTGTTTTGAAATCGTAACATCAGCGGGTCCATAACATGTGGGTTTTGGACTGTAAGGCCCCTTTCACACAAATTGACCATTCAGGTCCGCCTGTCAGTTTTTTAGGCGGACCTGAACGGACGCTCCATGCAGGTCTATGGAGCGACGGATGTCAGCGGTTACCATGTCCGCTAACATCCAATCTGATCTGCTAAAATCAGACGTATGGCCCTACGTTCGCATCCATCCTGGTGGATCGGATGAGATCTGATAAAAACGGACATGATGTCCATTTTCGTCCAATCCCTCCATAGGAATCGGCGGTGCTCTGACAGGCCCCTCCTTGCTCAGTGAGCAGAGAGGGACCTGTCATCCGCCGGCTCAGTGGTGATCAACAGAGAGATTTCCTGCTGAGCTGGTGGACAGAGCTGAGTGGATCCGCCTCGTGGGAATGAGACCTAAAGGCTTTTTCAGACAGGAGATGAATAGTGGTAGGACCTCTGTAAATGGCTTTTGTTCTCATACAAGACTATGGGGTTGATTTACTAAAACTGGAGTGCAAAATCTGAAGAAGGTCAACTGCAGATCAAATGCACCTGTCAGTGAATTCTGGATGATCTCACAAGTGTCTCCACCTGAAGCCCGATGACACAGCCCTAAGGCAAACACAGCTCAGTGCTCAGTATTTTCTAACACGCTTCTTTCATCTCTATGTCTGGAGGTTCTCTATGATGTCTGGAGGTTCTCTATGATGTCTGGAGGTCTCATATACACACTGAGAAGTTCAGTGCATTCTGGATATTGGCCAGCACAGTGACAGACTCCTCCAAATTAATGAAAAGGAAATGTCAATGTTGGTCTGACCTTTGCTGTTTGTAGATGACAGCACCATTTATTGTAAAGATAGCTGAAGCCGGCCAGAAACACTCTGACATACATGATCAGGGCAGCGGGAGAGATGTATCTATCCAATGGGTCATCATCTATCTGAAGAAGCCCAGCAGTAAATTCCAGAATATGATAATGATGTCCATGATGAAATGAGATGTTAAACAGAGGCATGATGTAATGTCTTTTTTTTACAAATCAACAACAAATCAAACTATAAACTACCAATTACAAACATAATAAAAAATGAAGACCCTTCACCTTACTGCAAATATGAAAACCTTATGAAAATTATGCAATGCTACAAATGCAGAATTATGTATAATATGATAATTGCTGTATAAATCTTATTCCTACAGAAAACCTGTCACTGAATATGGCACATTTGGGTTGATTTACTAAAGGCAAATAGACTGTGCACATTGCAAAGTGCCATTGTTCCAGAGCTTAGTAAATGAGGTAAAGCCTCACTTTGCAAAAAGTACCCAATCATGTGCAAGTGAAAAAAAAACTGCATTTTTTCTTGCATGTGATTGGATGATGGAAGTCAGCAGAGCTCTTGCTCGTTTACTAAGCTCTAGAGCAACTGCTCTTCAACTGCACTTTGCAAAGAGCACCAGTCTTTTTGTCTTTAGTAAATCAGCCCCTTTGTGTCTATTACTTCATTAGCTGTGTATCAGGATATCAATGTTCTTCTGACTAATGTACAGAATGTTCAGAGAAACTGTCCCCCAATAACAAGGGGAAGGCGGCTCCATAAACATGGCTGGTAATAAATGGAACCTGTGAGGATGGAGTTATGAGAGATGTCATTGTGGATCGATTGGTTTTTAGGAGTGCAGGTTTTGAGGCTGTCATCCTGGTCCTTGAATTACTGTCATCCTGATCCATGAATTACTACAGATAATTCCCTGGACCTGAAACAAGCACACAGATGGAAGTTCTGACATCATGCCTGCTCCAGGTCTCTGATTCATGATGTACCCAAGCCAAGATCAGGAACATAGAAATTAGTCTATACCAGTGATGGCGAACCTGGGCACCCCAGATGTTTGGGAACTACATTTCCCATGATGCTCATGTACTTTGCAGTGTAGTTGAGCATCATGGGAAATGTAGTTCCAAAACATCTTGGGTGCCAAGGTTAGCCATCACTGGTCTATACCCTTAAAAGGTCAGCAATGGTATCTCCCATGATTCTATCCTCACAAGTTTACTTTCTTGTACATACATGTACAGGGGTCCAAGGTATATCGCTCCTCATCATTACTCAGATATTACTGCAGAGACTGGGGAGTTGGATGCAGTGGAGTACTGAATAAGATGATGGTACTATTCAGAAATCCTCAGTACTAATATATACACAGCACTGATCCAATCAGTTAACTCTGCATATGAATATTTATTTTATATATTATTATACTACAGTCCTTTATAGGAGTCGCATTGTCAGCCATGACGATTTGATCAATATGGGGAAAATACTTCTATCAATCTTCATACTTTCGGTGTACCGCCCTGATTTTACATTCAATTTTATCCCTTTTATACACCAGTGGATTAAAATACATGACAGGTTCTCTTTAAATGACATGGCATTAGATGTATTAAAGAAAGCAGACAGAAGCAAGTGTAATAGGCTGAATCTGAAAGGAAAAAAAATGCATCTCCTTCTCTTCCTGTGATGTCCTCACATAATACTCCATTGTGTACATTTAGGCTTTCGGATTGCTGGAGGAGTCAGAACTGGCATCTGAAGCTGTAAAATAAAGTAAAGACATTTAGTCTGTAGGAAGATCATGATAAATGATTATCATATAATATTATATAGAGTACAGAGAGACACTGTGCTTTATATCAGTGCTGGTACAAGCCCATCTGGTGCCCAGGGCGAAGATGGCAAACTGCGCCCCCCCAGGTATAAAGAAAGAGTCAGTGTCCTTTCAAAACCAGAACACACTTAAAACAATACAACACAACAATACAATACTGTAGCTGCAGCCTCTGCCACCGCACCTCTGGACCCCTTTACATTACACAACTCCCTGCACCTCTGGACCCCTTTACATTACACAACTCCCTGCACCTCTGGACCTCTTTACATTACACAACTCCCTGCACCTCTGGACCCCTTTACATTACACAACTCCCTGCACCTCTGGACCTCTTTACATTACACAACTCCCTGCACCTCTGGACTCCTTTACATTACACAACTCCCTGCACCTCTGGACCCCTTTACATTACACAACTCCCTGCACCTCTGGACCCCTTTACATTACACAACTCCCTGCACCTCTGTACCTCTTTACATTACACAACTCCCTGCACCTCTGGACCTCTTTACATTACAACTCCCTGCACCTCTGGACCTCTTTACATTACACAACTCCCTGCACCTCTGGACCCCTTTACATTACACAGCACCCTGCAATTCTGGACCACTTTACATTACACAGCACCCTGCACCTCTGGACCCCTTTACATTACACAGCACCCTGCACCTCTGGACCCCTTTACATTACACAACTCCCTGCACCTCTGGACCCCTTTACATTACACAACTCCCTGCACCTCTGGACCCCTTTACATTACACAGCACCCTGCACCTCTGGACCCCTTTACATTACACAGCACCCTGCACCCCTTTACATTACACAGCACCCTGCACCTCTGGACCCCTTTACATTACACAGCACCCTGCACCTCTGGACCCCTTTACATTACACAGCACCCTGCACCCCTTTACATTACACAGCACCCTGCACCTCTGGACCCCTTTACATTACACAGCATCCTGCACCTCTGGACCCCTTTTAACCACTTGCCGACCGGGCCATTGCCGAAAGACGGCAACAGCGCGGTCGGCTAGTTCTGGGTGGACGTCCATGGACGTCATTCCAGAATGATGCTCCCGCGCGCCCCCTGGGGCGCGCACTCGGGAACATCCATGACCCGAGCGCATCACGGATTATGGTAAATAGCCGCTGATCGCGGCCGTTTACCACGTGATCGTTCCGTCAAATGACGGAGCGATCACATGTAAACAAACCAGCGTCACGTCATGACGCTGGTTCCTCCCTCCCCTCTCTGTACCGATCGGTACAGTGCGGAGGGAGAGGGGAAGAGATGGCAGCGCTGTGGGCTGGATGTTTAGTGCCCACAGCGCTGTTCAATATACATAATGGCAACACTGTGCAATACTCTGCATCACTGTACAATACTCTGCATCACTGTGCAATACTCTGCATCACTGTGCAATACTCTGCATCACTGTGCAATACTCTGCAACACTGTGCTATACTCTGCAACACTGTGCTATACTCTGCATCACTGTGCAATACTCTGCATCACTGTGCAATACTCTGCAACACTGTGCTATACTCTGCAACACTGCAAAACTCTGCCAATACTCGCCAATACTCTGCCAATACTCTGCCAATACTCTGCCAATACTCGCCAATACTCTGCCAATACTCGCCAATACTCTGCCAATACTCGCCAATACTCTGCCAATACTCTGCCAATACTCGCCAATACTCTGCCAATACTCTGCCAATACTCGCCAATACTCTGCCAATACTCGCCAATACTCGCCAATACTAGCCAATACTCGCCAATACTAGCCAATACTCTGCATCACTGCGCTATACTCTGCAAAACTCTGCCAATACTCGCCAATACTCTGCCAATATTCTGCCAATACTCGCCAATACTCTGCCAATACTCACCAATACTCTGCCAATACTCGCCAATACTCTGCCAATACTCGCCAATACTCTGCCAATACTCGCCAATACTCTGCCAATACTCTACTAATACTCGCCAATACTCTGCCAATACTCTGCAATAAATTTTAACAGAAACAAGGAATTTTTGTTTTTTTTTTATCGAATTTTCAGTCTTTTTTGATTTATAGCGCAAAAAATAAAAAACCCAGCAGTGATTAAATACCACCAAAAGAAAGCTCTATTTGTGGGAAAAAAAGGACATAAATTTCATAGGGGTACAGTGTTGCATGACTGAGTAATTGTCATTCAAAGTGTGAGAGCACCGAAAGCTGAAAATTGGTCTGGTTAGGAAGGGGGTTTAAGTGCCCAGTTGTCAAGTGGTTAATTACACAGCACCCTGCCCCTCTGGACCCCTTTACATTACACAGCACCCTGCACCTCTGGACCCCTTTTAATTACACAGCACCCTGCACCCATTTACATTACACAGCACCCTGCACCTCTGGACCCCTTTATATTACACAGCACCCTGCACCTCTGGACCCCTTTACATTACACAGCACCCTGCACCTCTGGACCCCTTTACATTACAAAACCCCCTGCACCTCTGGACTCCTTTACATTAAACAGCACCCTGAAGCCTTTGGGTTCACACTGGTGTAATGGAGTTTGTCGCAGTGCTGGCGTATACGCATTTTTTTGCATTTTATCCCCATTTTTAGCTGCAATCCCACAGAATTCTATTAGCTTGTGTAATTTTACTGTGTTTTCTGAAAGCACACCAAAGATTCAGTATAGAGGACATTTGGTGCACTTTCAGAAAATGTTGCAAAAATGTGTAACCTAATAGAAGTCTGTGGAACTGTAGTGAAAATTGAGGTAAATGCAGGAAAACTGTGTATACACCAGCACTGCAACTGAACCACAGAGCATCAGTGTGAACCCACTTGAGTCCTGGTTAAGGATGAGCTCCGGCGTGTTCGCATGCTGCACGCGCAGAGCCCGCCAAGAAGTCGGCACTGCACAGCGCTAATCACAAGCAGTGAGACATTTCCCGATGTGCGGCTGCAGAGATCAGGAAATGTCTCACTGCCTGTGATTAGCGCAGGGCATTGCCGACTTCCTGGCGGGCTCGGCACGTGCAGCATGCGAACATGCTGGAGATCATCCTTAGTCCTGGTTCACATATATGTGATGCAGAAATCGGAGCGATTCCAGTGCAGATTCCTGCATTGCATGTCGCTTGTCGGCCGTCCACATTGCCCTTTGCAAACTGCTACGGGTATCAATTTCAATATTAATGACACCCCCAGATCAGTTTGCAGATTGCAGTGAGAACTGTAAAATGGTGCAGGAATCGGATTGCATAGGTGTAAACACCCATCCAATCCGATTCCAGTGCAGACCAAAAAAAGGGTCCTGCATAGTTTCGGTGCAAATGCGATTTCAGCCATACAGTTTGTATGGCTGAATTCACATCGCACAGACATCGCATGTGATTTGTACAGCAATGCGGTGCGAATCACATGCAATGTCTCTGATTACACTAGTGAAAACCCTGGCTAAAAGGAACATGATGTGGCCAACTATTAGCATAGAGTTAATGAAAGACTCTGCTAGAGGACAACAGAGGAAAGAGGGGGAGTGAAAGATTGGGAGAGAGAGAGCAGATTCTGGACACAGTGACAGTGACAGTGCTGATAACTCACTTCCCAGGTTGCTCACACTAGTTCCGTCGGTGGCTACTTGTTTAAATGTTCCCGCCCCCACATTCCTTTCAGAGGCAGCACACGGGCTGCATGGAGCATAGACGGGACACAGAAATAGAGGATAGGGAGGGAGGGGGCAGAGCCGATGCAGCCTCTTCCATCTCTGTGGAGGGGGGGAGTTGTACTCACTGGGCTATTAGAGTTTAACAGAGAGTGAGACACACAGCATTGTGACAATGGGTCAGTCCGCCTGAGCTCTCCCAGCGCTGTCAGCATGTCACACTGTTTCATACAGGGGAGGATGAGGGAGCCGCCTGACACCCCCCTAGTTAGTACGCCACTGCTGCGCCCCCCTTCATGCAATAAACTGATTTGCCCATGGCATCCCCCCTTCCGCCCACCCCTTGTACCGGCCCTGCTTTTTATTACAGAGAAAGGTCTGTACAGAGAGCCAATAATGGAGAACCAGTTATTTCTATTTGTATCATATAATGTAGACATTGATAATAAAGTTATTTGTATCATAGAATAGGATTATCTGCAGGACGTCTCATCTTCTCACATATTCTACACACCGCACACTATAATAACACAGAGAACAGGATATGATGGGATACTTACTACTGGTGGTCTTGTAGCCTTTTCCCCTCTCTGAAATATATAAATTATTATGTTAGAAACAAGAAAACATTAAATAAAAGCTCATCACAATCTGTCATAGCCAATATCTAAAGTTTCAGAATTTTGAGACAAGAAACAGCCATGAGCTCACATACATGGGATATAACATATGAGAAAAGACCCAAAACAGACTAATATAATTATAAATGGCAATAAAGAAAGTTACTACAAATGTTTGTTTTTTCACTGAAGAACTGAACCCTACTTTCTGTAAATGACACACTATGGGTGCTGATTAAATAAAATAAAGAGACAATATCATGAGAGAATACTGGAGGCCGCCATTGCTGCAATCTACCTTTGAGAATGCTCATTCCCTGCTTGTCTTGCTAATGTTTGTCTTCAATGCTGTCTGAGTTGGTGACCCAGAACAGGTATAGTTATGGAATGTGACACTTTTCTGGCATTCATTTACAGCATGCTTGTTCCAGGTCTGTGACCCCCCTCCCCCGGATAACCCCTCTATTTTATACTTTATTTTTTCCTTTGCTAGGGTCTTAAGGTTGGTCACATGATGTGAAGGGTCCTCTTCCTCTTCAAATGGTTATTTGGTAGTTGGTGGTTCTTGATGATACAGATAGCAGTGCTGACATGATGACATCAGTACCTCTCCCTGCCCCAATGTACTGAGTACAGGGTGCCATAATGATGCCCCCTCAAAAGCAGTCCCATGACACCCTGCATTCACAGTATGTCCTCAGTCCGCCAGATTGAATGATAAGTGTGATTTCACCCAGAATACTTAGTGGAACGGAACCGCTTGGCACCTCACTTGGGTGCTTCTGTCAAACAGTGCTTCCTGCCCCCCAAACTGTTCCAGCAAACCGAGATCTAATACCAGCCCTTTACCCCAATCACCGTACACAGACAAGATGTTGGGATAAAACCAAAGGAATGATTGTTTGTTGAACAGAAATACAGGTTTTTATACACTTCAAAAGTAGGTCAGTCACCACATGAACAATAAAACCAAACATTTAACCAAAACATCACACAATCGTTTAGATAACGGAGGTAGAGTTGACACAAGGCTATGGCATCATATAGGAACCTCCAAAATTCAGCCAAATTAGCCAACAGACAGAAACAATAGGTGACTCAATTAACAATGGGAATGCACATCTAGGAGGCACTCAATGGGAGAGACATTTAATAAACATAACACCTTTATAAACAGACTAGAGTAGGAGACTCTTCAGGTTGCTTAAGCTGATTATTTTAACATCTGCTCTAAATCTCACAGTCTGAAGCAGTTGCTGGTTCTAGACCCCAAATATATATATGGGTCCTCCAGTTCCCAGAGTCTGTGTGTTTTGGAGAGACATGGACTTGAATCTGAAGCAAAACCACTCCAAAGGTCCCCCAGGCACACACCTCCCAAAGAGTAGTGTTCCCTCAAATGCCAGGGCCCATAGACAGTGGGTAGGAGGCTTTCCCCTAGTTCCCTACAAAAGCCTCTGTTGCCGTTTCATCCGTCACACTGAGGACCTCATTTGGCAGAGAAGAGGTACTGTGGGATTGAGTGGTGGGCCAAGTACTGGACCCAGCTCTGGGGGGCGGGCAGCAGCAATGGCGGCTTCCATAATTGTCACTTTAAGCAAACAAATTAATCTGAGCTTCATTCATTTATATTGTGAAAGAAAGGAACATCTGAGAAAAAAAATTAAAATCTGTCACTTACTTTTGTAGCAAAAGATTCCAACACCAAGGATGACTGCGATGATGGCAACAGCACAGGCAATGGCAATAATCATTGTATATTGGGTGCCATTGTCAGGTTCTGAAAGAGAGAGATACATGAGATGGTGGGAATACTGAGTGAGAAGTTCAGGTGAAGATACTTTATAATAGAAGACATGTAATAGTCAGACCTCATGTACACAGATGGGAAGAAACCGTATACAGTATATGCCCAGTGTAAAATTCTGGGTGTTTTCCCACGTCATACTCTTAAAAATGTTAATGCTTCTGTGCTTCACTGTGTACCCCTTCATACACGTATGACATAATTACCGTACACCGAACCTCTGTGTACCCGCATGCACATCTGTGGGTAAATGCTGATACACAGAAGAACCAGTCTTGACAAGCATAAGGCTGTATACAGACAACCTCTAGAATAGTAGGCTGTACACAACACATGGGGCTTCCTGGGTGCGGGAAAACTCCTGGAATTTTATGCCAGGCTTGTCTTTACCATGCCAATTGAAATCAGCTGACAATTTCTTTGCAAAAGCTGTTTGAGTAGATATACTGTACATCATCTGACAGCAAGACCTTGTTGACACTTGCAGTCAGGGGTGCGGTTGAGCAGCGTTATCGCCCTCCAACTGCATCTAATAAAGCTGCCATGACAGCAAGTGGGGTGTACATTCTGCAGCCATGATGCTTTGCATCGTAGTGCAGCCGTTGGGTTCACATGCCGGTCTTTAGACATTAACCCTTTCATGACTAAGCCCATTTCTGACATTTGGTGTTAAAATCCGTATTTTTTGCTAGAAAATTACTTAGAACCCCAAACATTATATATATATATTTTTTTAGCAGAGAATCTAGAGAATAAAATGGCAATTGTTGCAATATTTTATGTCACACGGTATTTGTGCAGTGGTGTTTTAAACGCAACTTTTTGGGAAAAGGGACACTTTCATGAATTTAAAAAAAATGAAATAGTAAAGTTGGCCCAATTTCTTTGTATAATGTGAAAGATGATGTTACGCCGAGTAAATAGATACCAAACATGTCATGCTTTATAATTGCACGCACTCGTGGAATGGCGACAATCTACGGTACCTAAAAATCTCCATAGGCAATGCTTTAAATTTGTTTAAGGTTACCAGGTTAGAGATACAGAGGAACTCTAGTGCTAGAATTATTGCTCTTGCTCTGACGATCGCGGCGATACCTCACATGTGTGGTTTGAACATCGTTTACATGTTCGGGTGCGACTTCCGTATGCGTTTTCTTTGCTGCGCGAGCTCGCGGGGACGGGGGCGCTTTAAAAAAATGTTGTTTTTGTTTCTTATTTATTTTTATATTAATAAATTGTGTTTAAACAAAAAAACATTTTTGATCACTTTTATTGCTGTCACAAGGAATGTAAACATCCCTTGTGACAGTAATAGGTGGTGACAGGTACTCTTTATGGAGGGATCGGGGGTCTAGAAGACCCCCAATCCCTCCTCTGCACTTCAAAGTATTCAGATCGCCATTTTCGGCGATTCTGAATACTGTATATTTTTTTAAAACCAGCGCCATTGGCAGCCGAGTAAACAGGAAGTAACGTTGTGAAGTCGCTTCCGTGTTTACAATCAGGAGACTGGAATGAAACCGTTTCTGGCTTCGTTCCAGTCTGTCACTAGCCGCCGGAAGTGGCGGATGTTTGATCGAGCCTCCCGGTGTGACAGGAGGCCCGGTTAGAGCGGCGTGAGGGGGGACATCCTCCAGGATAACAGCAGAGCGGCTCTTAGCCGCATCGGTTGTTATCCCTGGAAAGCCGATGGCCGGCTCTAAAAAAAAACAGCAGCTGCAGGCATGATCCCACATCTGCGTACGCTCGGCGGGAAGGGGTTAAAACAAGCAGTAAGGAGGCGGCATAATGCTTCCTCACCCCCTGTCAAATGCCCTTTATAGACTGATCCACTGCAGATCACTCTTTAGAGGGCACCACTCACAGTCTTAATAATTAGCCACATTGCTCATGTAAAATAAGTATCAACTGATTTTAGGTATCAATCCCCACTGTTTTTATTGGCCGGGCTGAGATATCGTCCCTCCCACGCATGCTCGGGTGTTCAGTCATCTCTGCACTGCTGAAATTATACTCTGAGCTGTGTGTGACTAGCTCAGTGTACAGTGCAGACAGACAGCCATAGTGGGGTTGAATTACTAAAGGCAAATAGCTTGTTCACTTTGCAAGTGCAATTGAATTCTGCAAGGACATTTACTTAAGAGCTTAAATGAGATGAAGCTTCACTATGCAAAGAATACCCAATAACAGGCAAGGAAAATAAAAGGAACAGCATTTTTGCTTGCACATGATTAGATAACATAAGTCAGCAGAGCTTCCCCACATTTACTAAGGTCTGGAGTAAACTCCCTTGCAAAGTGCTTAGTCTATTTGGCTTTAGTAAATCAGCCCCAGTATGTATTTTCTGTATTCAAAATTCTGCCTGTTCACATTTTTTTCACACTGAAGGTACACTTGAACTTTTTTACTCATGGTGGCCGGAGGTCCTGTCTGCATTTCTCCTATAGACAGGTCTATAGCTTCCCCTTGCCTTAATCACAGGGATTGGTCAGTGACTATCTTATGTTCTTTACGTAATGTAATATTTTAAAAAAAGTGACTCAGATAATAGTTCTGGATTATATGAAAAATACAGTGCTCCGCTATTATTAAAAATAGACAGAGTCTGGAAAAATGTAAGGAGAAGTGCAAAACAAATAAAATCAATAATTCACTCCTATTTAAAACCACAGAACGTCATTGCTGAAGAAACGCGTAGGACGGAGTCACAGCGGGTGATGTCATTGCACACCGAATGCAGTGGCCATCTTGAAACTTTCTAATGTGGTTTTCTATTTTTTTTAAATGTGAGGGCATTATTTTACTTGAAATAAATGGACTTTTTTTAACAAATACTGCAATATGAGATACCTCTGCCTTTCTTTTTGACTTCTACCCATTGGGAGTTCTGATGGTCACCAGGGTAGGAACAACTACTGAATATGTTTACCCAAGGGTAGGGATGAGCCGAACACCCCCCGGTTCGGTTCGCACCAGAACCTGCGAACGGACCGAAAGTTTGCACGAACGTTAGAACCCCATTGACGTCTATGGGACTCGAACGTTCGAAATCAAAAGTGCTCATTTTATAGGCTAATTTGCATGGTATTGTCCTAAAAAGGGTTTGGGGACCCGGGTCCTACCCCAGGGGACATGTATCAATGCAAATAAAACTTTTAAAAACGGCCGTTTTTTCGGGAGCAGTGATTTTAATGATGCTTAAAGTAAAAAAAAAAAGTGAAATATTCCTTTAAATATCGTACCTGGGGGGTGTCTATAGTATGCCTGTAAAGTGACGCCTGTTTCCCGTGTTTAGAACAGTCCCTACACCAAATGTCATTTTTAAAGGAAAAAATCTCATTTAAAACTGCTTGTGGGTTTAATGTAATGTCGGGTCATGGCAATATGGATGAAAATCAGTGAGACAAACGGCATGGGTACCCCCCAGTCCATTACCAGGCCCTTTGGGTCTTGTATGGATATTAAGGGGAACCCCGCACCCAAATTAAAATAAGGAAAGGTGTGGGGCCACCAGGCCCTATATACTCTGAACAGCAGTATACAGGCGGTGCAAACAAGACAGGGACTGTAGGTTTGTTGTTAAGTAGAATCTCTTTGTAATTTTGAACGGGTACATTTTTAACGTGTTTAGCTCCAGCCAAAAAATCTTTTTTAAGCTTTTTGGAAAACATAGGGAAAGGTTATAGCCCCTGTGACATTTGTTTTGCTCCTCTTCAGAAGATTTCACCTCACTTTTTGTCCCAATGAAAAATGTTTTTTGAAAATTTGGGATTTTTTGTGGAACAAGGATTGGAAAGCATCAGTGGAAAGGAGAAATGTTTTTCCCATATTAACTCTTACAGGAGAGAATTTCCCTTCCTAGGGGTAGATTTAATTTCACTTCCTGTTGTCTCCTTCCGTTTGCAAGTAGGAGTCGTTTCTAAGTTAGATGTTTGAAAGTAGGGTCCTGCCCTATATACTCAGCAGAAATTTGGGCCTTAGGTGTTGCTGTGGCCACAACACTGTAAGCCCTCACAGGGCCCTGCTGTGAAATATTAGATCAAGAATTGTAATTACATGCCCCTGTTGAACAGGAGCTGAAAAATTAGGCCTTAGGCACTGGTGCTAGTGCCACAACACTGCAACCCCTCACGGACACTCTAGTTGGAATGCAGGAACGAGCCCTGCTGCAAAGTATTGCATCAAAAATTGTAATTACATGCCCCTGTTAAACAGGGGCAGAAAAAATGGGCCTTAGGCACTGGTGCTGGTGCCACAACACTGCAACCCCTCACAGACACTCTAGTTGGAATGCAGGAACGAGCCCTGCTGCAAAGTATTGCATCAAAAGTTGTAATTACACGCCCCTGTTAAACAGGGACAGAAAAATGGGCCTTAGGCACTGGTGCTGGTGCCACAACACTGCAACCCCTCACAGACACTCTAGTTGGAATGCAGGAACGAGCCCTGCTGCAAAGTATTGCATCAAAAATTGTAATTACACGCCCCTGTTAAACAGGGGCTGAAAAAATGGGCCTTAGGCACTGGTGCTGGTGCCACAACACTGCAACCCCTCACAGACACTCTAGTTGGAATGCAGGAACGAGCCCTGCTGCAAAGTATTGCATCAAAAATTGTAATTACACGCCCCTGTTAAACAGGGGCAGAAAAAATGGGCCTTAGGCACTGGTGCTGGTGCCACAACACTGCAACCCCTCACAGACACTCTAGTTGGAATGCAGGAACGAGCCCTGCTGCAAAGTATTGCATCAAAAGTTGTAATTACACGCCCCTGTTAAACAGGGGCTGAAAAAATGGGCCTTAGGCACTGGTGCTGGTGCCACAACACTGCAACCCCTCACAGACACTCTAGTTGGAATGCAGGAACGAGCCCTGCTGCAAAGTATTGCATCAAAAATTGTAATTACACGCCCCTGTTAAACAGGGGCAGAAAAAATGGGCCTTAGGCACTGGTGCTGGTGCCACAACACTGCAACCCCTCACAGACACTCTAGTTGGAATGCAGGAACGAGCCCTGCTGCAAAGTATTGCATCAAAAATTGTAATTACACGCCCCTGTTAAACAGGGGCTGAAAAATTGTGCCTTAGGCACTGGTGGTGGCGCCCAGAACCAAAAATGTTCTTACAAGCTATCAGCGTGATGATTGAGGAGGAAGAGGATAATTACTCAGGGATAGTCACTCAGCATCAGCATAGGCAGTCTTTGAAGGGATCTGAGATTTCAAAAAAAATTATTCGGTTACATCAGCATCAGGTGCTTGGTAGCTGGTGGTGATCCAAGACTGATTCATTTTTATGAAGGTCAGTCGATCGACGGAGTCGGTGGACAGACGCACCCTGTGATCGGTTACCACGCCTCCAGCAGCACTGAATGTGCGTTCCGAAAGAACGCTGGATGCAGGACAGGCCAGTAGCTCAATTGCATACTGTGCAAGCTCTGGCCAGTGATCCATCCTCAAGACCCAGTAACCCAGAGGATTTTCGGTGGGAAAGGTGTCCAAGTCTGATCTTGCCCCTAGGTATTCCTGCACCATGTAAAACAGACGCTGGCGATGGTTGCTGGAACCGATCATACCTTGGGGCTGCGGACCAAAAAATTGTCTGAACGCATCGGTCAGACGGCCACCTTCTCCACCGCTCCTTCTTTGACTGACCGAAGCCTCAGCAACACGTTGTCCAGAAACAGGAGTTTGTAACCTCCCAGTCTCTGGGAACGCATTGCACAGACCTTTCTGCAAGGCCTCCCGAAGATGTTTCATCCTCTGCTCCCTCTGCGATGGCAAGATAAGGTCCGCAACCTTACCCTTGTAACGTGGATCAAGGAGGGTTGCCAGCCAGTATTGGTCCTTCTCCTTGATACCACGAATACGAGGATCCTTACGCAGGCTTTGCAGGATCAGGGAGGCCATGCAGCGTAGGTTTGCTGATGCATTCGGTCCGGAGTCCTTTGGGTCACTAAGGATGACATGGTCCGCAGCCACCTCCTCTCAGCCACGTACAAGTCCATGTGTTTCTTGGGACTGATCCCTTAAAGACTGCTGCTGATGCTGAGTGCCAGGCTCCACCTCCATACTGACACAATCTTCCTCCTCCTCCTCTTCCTGTGTGATCGGCGGGCACGCAGGAACACTGTCTGGATAAAGGGGGCCTTGAGAGCTAAGGAAGTCCTCCTCTTCCTGCCTCTGTTCTGCCTCAAGTGCCCTGTCCATTATTCCACGCAGCGTGTGCTCCAACAGGTGGACAAGGGGGACAGTGTCACTGATGCATGCACTGTCACTGCTCACCATCCTCGTGGCCTCCTCAAATGGTGACAGGACAGTGCATGCATCCCTGATCATGGCCCACTGGCGTGGGGAAAAAAAACAAGCTCCCCTGACCCTGTCCTGGTGCCATAGTCGCACAGGTACTCATTGATGGCCCTCTGCTGCGTGTGCAGCCGCTGCAGCATGGCCAACATTGAGTTCCACCTGGTGGGCATGTCACAGATTAGGCGGTTCTTGGGCAGGTTAAACTCCTTTTGGAGGTCCGTCAGCCGAGCACTGGCATTATATGACCGGCGGAAATGCACACAGACTTTCCTGGCCTGCCTCAGGACATCCTGTAAGCCCGGGTACCTGCCCAAGAACCGCTGCACCACCAAGTTAAGGACGTGAGCCAAACAGGGCACATGGGTCATTTGTCCCTGTCGGAGGGCAGAGAGGAGGTTGGTGCCATTGTCGCAAACCACCATTCCTGCCTTAAGTTGGCGTGGCGTCAACCACCTCTGAACCTGCCCCTGCAGAGCTGACAGAACCTCTGCCCCAGTGTGGCTCCTGTCCCCCAAGCACACCAGCTCAAGCACCGCATGGCATCTTTTGGCCTGCGTACTTGCGTAGCCTCTTGAACGACTACGGAGCACCGCTGGTTCCGAGGAAGAGGCCATGGAGGAAGAAGAAGAGGAGGGGGTGGAGGAGAGAGGTGTGTCACAATCATTAGCATTTTGGAGGCGTGGTGGCGGAACAACCTCCAACACTACTGCACCTTGTCCTGCATCCTTCCCAGCTGCCAGCAGAGTCACCCAATGCGCCGTGAAACTTAGGTAACGTCCCTGTCCATGCCTGCTGGACCATGAGTCAGCGGTAATATGCACCTTACCGCTGACCGCCCTGTCCAGCGAGGCATGGACATTGCCTTCCACATGCCGGTAGAGAGCCGGAATCGCCTTCCATGAGAAAAAGTGGCGTTTGGGTACCTGCCACTGAGGAACCGCACATTCCACAAACTCACGGAAGGGGGCAGAGTCTACCAACTGAAAAGGCAGCAGTTGAAGTGCTAGCAATATTGCCAAGCTAGCATTCAACTGCTGGGCATGTGGATGGCTGGGAGCAAACTTCTTTCGGCGGTGCAGCAGCTGGGGCAGGGAAATTTGCCTGGTACAATCTGATGTCGGTGTACCAAAAGCAGATTGCCCACAAGTACTTGGCTGTGACACACCTAATTCTACACCTTCATTCCTCTCAGTGCAGGTCTCAGAGAGGACTGAAGGTCTAGTGGGGTTGGAAATCTCAGCTGATGAGGAGCAAGGAGATGTCCTCTTTGTTCTTTGGTGTGGGTCTTTTAGATACGCTTGCCAACGAACTGCATGGCAGGTCAACATATGTCTGGTCAAGCATGTGGTACCCAAGCGGGAGATGTTTTGGCCAAGTGAGATACGCTTGAGACATATGTTGCAAATAGCAGCGGTGTGATCTGATGCACTCGTCTCAAAAAAGGCCCACACCAAAGAACTTTTTGAATAACGTGCAGAGACTGCAGCGCCCTGCACATGTGGAGCTTTGGGGTGTGATGCAGTCAATGTGCTGCCCTTAGGCTGGCCCCTGGAGGGCATCCTGCTTCGTTGGTGATGTGCCGCCACCTCCTCCTCCTCTCTCCTATCAGGCACCCACGTTGAGTCAGTGACCTCATCATCCCCTCCCTCCTCATCACTGGAGCAAACCTGGCAGTATGCTGCAGCAGGGGGAGCATGACTGCCAGATTGCTGTCCTTCTTGGGTACCCCCTCTGTCCGTGCTCATGTTACTGCCTTCATCGAGCTCAGTATCATCATCAGAGCCTTCCAAACGCTGGGCATCCTCCTGCAGCATGTACCCAACACTGTGGTCAAACAGTTCGAGGGACTCCTCAGGAGGACATGGTGGAGCTAGGGAAGGAGTCACTGATGACATTGAGCCGAGGGAAGAGGCCACTGCTTTGCCAGACAAAGCACCCTGGGCATGGGTGAGAGAGGATGAGGACGGCTTGGTCATCCACTCGACCAAGTCTTCTGCATGTTGCGGCTCAACACGGCCAGCTGCCGAAAAAAAGGCCAAGCGTGTCCCATGGCCACGTGCTGATGAAGATGCACCGTCTCCACGACCAGCACTAGACACAGAGCCTGCTTGCCCTCTCTTATTGGCTTGTGACTGTCTGTCTCTCCTTCTTGGCCTTCCAGACATACTAATGGCCTGTAGCTGCACTAAGCTGGGATATATATATATATATATATATATATATATATATATATATATATATATATATATATGTACTGATACTGCAGCTAGCAAAATCAACTGCCTGCCTGTAGTATGAGAACACCACCAACCTTCTACAGGTAGCTTTAGCTGAATACTGTGAGCAGGACGCACTGCACTAAATGTAAATAGTCTAGCTGCCTGACCGTGGTACTAATAGGATCAAAAGAACACCAGTAATTTTCTTCAGGTAGCTTTATATACTGTAACAAGACAAGCCTGCCTGTCAGTAGGAAGATAACAGGAATGGATCTAGCTGAACACTATGAGCAGGACGCACTGCACTAAATGTAAATAGTCTACCTGCCTGACCGTGGTACTAATAGGATCAAAAGAACACCAGTAATTTTCTTCAGGTAGCTTTATATACTGTAACAAGACAAGCCTGCCTATCAGTAGGAAGATAACAGGAACGGATCTAGCTGAACACTGTGAGCAGGACGCACTGTACTAAATGTAAATAGTCTAGCTGCCTGACTGTGGTACTAATAGGATCAAAAGAACACTAGTAATTTTCTTTAGGTAGCTGTAAATACTGTAACAAGACAAGCCTGCCTGTCAGTAGGAAGATAACAGGAACGGATCTAGCTGAACACTGTGAGCAGAACGCACTGCACTAAATGTAAATAGTCTAGCTGCCTGACCGTGGTACTAATAGGATCAAAAGAACACCAGTAATTTTCTTCAGGTAGCTTTATATACTGTAACAAGACAAGCCTGCCTGTCAGTAGGAAGATAACAGGAACGGATCTAGCTGAACACTGTGAGCAGGACGCACTGCACTAAATATAAATAGTCTAGCTGCCTGACCGTGGTACTAATAGGATCAAAAGAACACCAGTAATTTTCTTCAGGTAGCTTTATATACTGTAACAAGACAAGCCTGCCTGTCAGTAAGAAGATAACAGGAACGGATCTAGCTGAACACTGTGAGCAGGACGCACTGCACTAAATGTAAATAGTCTAGCTGCCTGACCGTGGTACTAATAGGATCAAAAGAACACCAGTAATTTTCTTCAGGTAGCTTTATATACTGTAACAAGACAAGCCTGCCTGTCAGTAGGAAGATAACAGGAACGGATCTAGCTGAACACTGTGAGCAGGACACACTGCACTAAATGTAAATAGTCTAGAAGATAACAGGAACAGATCTAGCTAAACTGAATACAGTGTATATATATATATGCAACACCTGGGATGCATATATTTACACAATACACTTTAAGTGCAGCTAACTGACTGACTGTCCTGCCTAATCTAGCTAACTCAAATGACACTGTCTCTCTCTCTCTCTCTATCTCTCAGCACACCGGAACACACTGCACAGGGCCGCCGTGTAGGCGGCCTTATATAGTGTGGGGCGTGTACTAAATCCCCTGAGCCATAATTGGCCAAAGCCTCCTTGGCTTTGGCCAATTATGGCTCTCTGTTCAGGCGGCGCTGTGATTGGCCAAGCATGCGGGTCATAGTGCATGCCTGGCCAATCATCAGCAAGCAATGCACTGCGATGCCGCAGTGAATTATGGGCCGTGACGCGACACACGAATTTGGCGCGAACGGCCCATATCGTTCGCAATTCGGCGAACGACCGAACAGCCGATGTTCGAGTCGAACATGGGTTCGACTCAAACACGAAGCTCATCCCTACCCAAGGGAGAAGTTGAGAGATGTTCCATTTCTGAAGGAGATGTTTGACTGTGCTTTTTGACTGCAAGGTCAAATTTATTTGGTCAGACATCCTTATGAGCACCATCTACCAGCCATTTAAGGACTTTATGGACTTACTTGATCAATTTTAATTGTTTTGCACTTCTTTGTCCATCCTTTTCCAGTCTCTGTCTATTTTTAATATTAGTGGAGCAATGCCTTTTTTATATAATTGTGTTTATATTGTAGCCTGTAATATTGTGTCAGCTGCTCGTTTCTTGGCAATTAGAGCTTTAGCGCAGGTTCTATTTGTGATTTAATAGCTTTGGATTGGCAATTCTATTTTCAAGACATGTTGTGAATATGAACACAGAGGGGTTGATTTACTAAAGGCAAATAGCCTGTGCACTCCGATAGTGCAGTTGCTCGAGATATAAGTAAATGAGATGAAGCTTCACTTTATAAAGAATACCCAATCACATGCAAGGAAAATAAAAAACAGCATTTTGCTTGCACGTGATTGGATGATGGAAATCAGCAAAGCTTCTGCTCATTTACAAATCTCTGGAGTAATTGTCCTTGCAGAGTGCACAGTCTATTTGTCTTTAGTAAATCAAACCCAAACTGTCTTTATCTCTCTCAGAATGTCTCCATCTATACAATGTATGACAGTTCTATTGCAGATCTGCAGACCTCATGTGTATTCATGGTTAGATATTTTATCATCAAACTTTCTTCTTCTACTCACCGTATTTCTTAGTGAGAACCTCCTTCAGACTGCTGTGGTCCACATGACAGGAGTAAGTGTCTGCTTCCTTGGTTGGCACTTCCACACTGACTCTGATCTGATAGGTGCCATCAGGATGGGGGAGAATTGGACTCATTTCATCTGAAGGAAGATGGTCCTTCCCATTCCTCATCCACTTCACCTCCACAGGTCGGGGGTGAAACCCGTACACCAGACACTGAAGTCTTGTCACATCATCCGACTGACGATGACCCCACACCTTCACCTCTGGGGGCACTGAGAGGGAGATAAAACAAAGAGAAATATATAAAAAACACTGATGGTATACAGGTACAATGCATCCAGAAAGTATTCATAATGCTTCACTTTTTCCACATTTTGTTATGTTACAGCCCTATTCCAAAATTGCTTTTTGCTTTGAGGCACTAAAGGGCTAATAATAGCACCTGTAAAAGCGACTGAAAAAGCCTCCCCTGCAGGCCCAGTGTAAAAGCCGAGTGCTTTCACACTGGATCGGTGTGCTTGCAGGACGTTAGAAAAAGGCCTTCAAGCAGCATCCTTCAGGCAGTGTGAGAGTGGTGAATACACCGTCCCTGCCATTGGAATCAATGCCGAAGCGCTTTGCAGGCGATTTAGCAGCGACGCTTTGCGGGAGCTAACAACCCTTTATTCGGCCACAAGCAGGGGTTAAAAGCACCACACTAGCGTCTGAAAAGTGCTGTTATTACAGCGGTAAAGCGCAGCTAATTTTAGATGCGCTTTACCGCTAACGCTCCTGCCTCAGTGTGAAAGTAGCCTATGTATTCACAGCTTTTGCCATGACACATAGGGGTTGATTTACTAAAGGCAAAAAGACTGTGCACTTTGGAAAGTGCAGTTGCACACGGCAAGAGCAGTTGCTCCAGAGTTTAGTAAATGAGCAGAAGCTCTGCTGACTTTCATCAACCATTCATGTGCAAGCAAAAATGCTGTTTTTTATTTTCCTTGCATGAGATTGGGTATTCTTTGCAAAGTGAAGCTTTACCTCATTTACTAAGCTCTGGAGCAACTGCACTTGCAGAGTGCAATTGCACTTTCCAAGGTGCACAGTCTATTGGCCTTTAGTAAATCAACCCCTTAAAGTTGAGCTCAGGTATTTCTCATCCTGTTTCCAATGATCATCCTTGAGATGTTTCTACAGCTTGATTGTAGTCCACCTGTGGTAAATTCAGTGGATTGGACATGACTTGGAAAGGCACACGCCTGTCTATATAAAGGTCCCACAGTTAACAGTGCATGTCAGTAAACCTCTGAGTTTGTATCGAGGCCAAGATCTAGGGAAGGGTATAGAAAAATGTCTGCAGCATTCAAGGTCCCAATGAGAACAGTGGCCTCTATCATCCATGAATGGATGAAGTTTGGAACCACCAGGACTCTTCCTAGAGCGAGCTGCCCGGTCAAACTGAGTTATCGGGGGAGAAGGGTCTTAGTCAGGGAGGTGACCAAGAACCGATGGCCATTCTGACAGCGCTCCATTGTTTCTCTGTGGAGGGAGGAGAACCTTCCAGAAGAACAACCTTCTCTGCAGCACTCCACCAATCAGGCCTGTATGGTAGAGTGGCCAGACGGAAGCCCCTCCTCAGTAAAAAGTAGGGGTGCAACGGATCAAAAAACTCACGGTTCGGATCGTTCCTCAGATCAGGACTCACAGATCAACAAAAAAAAAAAAATTAATTTAATTTACAAAAACCTGTGAAAATTCCACCACCATATAGTCCCCACTGTAATATCCACAATCTCACCACTGTAATATCGACATCTCCCCCCACTGTAATATCCATGTCATCTCCCCACTGTAATATCCACGTCATCTCCCCCACTGTAATATCCACGTCATCTCCCCCACTGTAATATCCACCTCATCTCCCCACTGTAATATCCACGTCATCTCCCCCACTGTAATATCCATGTCATCTCCCCCACTGTAATATCCATGTCATCTCCCCCACTGTAATATCCATGTCATCTCCCCCACTGTAATATCCACGTCATCTCCCCCACTGTAATATCCACGTCATCTCCCCCACTAATATCCATGTCATCTCCCCACTGTAATATCCACGTCATCTCCCCCACTGTAATATCCACGTCATCTCCCCCACTGTAATATCCACGTCATCTCCCCCACTAATATCCACGTCATCTCCCCACTGTAATATCCACGTCATCTCCCCCACTGTAATATCCACGTCATCTCCCCCACTGTAATATCCATGTCATCTCCCCCACTGTAATGGACATCTCCCCCACTGTAATATCCACATCTGCCCCCACTGTAATATCCACATCTCCCCTACTAATATCCACATCTCCCCCCCTAAATATCCACATCTCCCCCACTAAATATCCACATCTCCCTACATCTCCCCCACTAATATCCACATCTACCCCACTAATATCCACATCTCCCCCACTAATTTCCACATCTCCCCTACAATTGGAGCTTGCTTGCAGTTGATACGGCTGATGATGACGTCAGTGTGCCGCTCACCTAGGCCGCCGCCGGGTGTACCAAGATGGCCGGCGCTCCAGAGCTAGGCCGAAGCCGTGGCCTTTCCTAAGGCCGAGGTGGCGGAGCGCTCTGCGGATCGCGTGTGTGCCGATCCGAACAGGCTGAACCGCTCGGATCACGGATCGGTGATGATCCGTTGCACCCCTAGTAAAAAGGCACATGACAGCCTGCCTCGAGTTTGCCAAAAGGCACCTGAAGGACTCTCAGACCATGAGAAACAAGATTCTCTGGTATGAGGAGACAAAGATCAAACTCTTTGGCCTGAATGGCAAGCGCCATGTCTGAAGGAAACCAGGCACTGCTTGTCACCTGGCTAATGCCATCTCTACAGTGAAGCATGGTGGTGGCAGCATCATGCTATGGAGATGTTTTTCAGTGGCAGGAACTGGGGCGCTAGTCCGGATCAAGGAAAAGATGAATGCAGCAATGTATGAGATACCCTTGATGAATACAGAGCACTCTGGACCTCAGACTGGTGCGAAGGTTCATTTTCAAACAGGACAACGACCCCAAGCACACAGCCAAGATATCAAAGGAGTGGCTACAGGACAACTCTGAGACTGTCCTTGAGTGGCCCAGCCTGAGCCCAGACTCAAACCCGATTGAACATCTCTAGAGAGGTCTGAAAATGGCTGTGCACCAACGCTTCCCATCCAACTGGAGCTTGAGAGGTCCTGTAAAGAAGAATGGGAGAAACTGCCCAAAAATAGGTGTGCCAAGCTTGTAGCATCATACAGTACTCATAAAGACTTGAGGCTGTAATTGGTGCCAAAAGGTGCTTGAGGATTGAGCAAAGGCTGTGAATACTTATGTACATGTGATTTGTTTTGTTTTTTATTTAATAAATTTGCAAAGATTTCAAACTTCTTTTACGTTGTCATTATGGCATATTGTTTGTAGAATTTTAGGGAAAATAATGAATTGAATCCATTTTGGAATAAGGCTGTAACATAACAAAATGTGGAAAAAGTGAGGCGCTGTGAATACTTTCCGGATGCACATTATAAGAGGATCGTACACATACAGAGACAACTGTTCAATCATTTGTCAGGATCTTTCCCCCCTTCCTACCCAGTCCAAATTTCAGCTTCCAGGGCTATCACATTGAATGGCAATTGCACCATTTTTCCCACAAATATAGTTTTCTTTTGGTGGTATTTGATCACCACTGGGGTTTTTTCTTTTTTTCACTACAAATAAAAAAAAAAGACCAACATTTTTGAAGAAAAATGGTGGTCATGGGTGGGCATCCTCGGGGGGGATGCACTGATAATCAGTACAGACCCCCCTGTCAGGAGAGCAGCTGATCAGCTCTCCTCTACTGGTGCCTGTCAGTGCAAGTAGAGGAAAAGCCGAAACATGGCTTTTCCTGTTTACACTATGATCAGTTGTGATTGGACACAGCTGATCACATGGTAAAGAGCCTACGTCATAGGGTCTTTACCTAGATTGGAGATGCGGTGTGTCAGAGTGACACCACAAATCACAGCTAATCCTGCTGGACGTCACATGACACCCAGCCAAGATAATAGAACCACTTTTCAGCTGTCATTTTGCTATATGACGGGTGGGAGGTGATTAAGAAAGAATACATTTTATGCGTCCAGAGTGAATGATTTTGCAATTTGGCAGATCAATGTTACCCCAAAGATCTTATTCTGGAAGCTGGACTCCAGTAAAACTATACACACAGGTGATACATTATCCATATAAGGGAAAGATTTTACCTGCTAAAGAATTTTCCTCTCTCTCCATCATCCCTGAGATTTACACGACCCCCTGCCTGGGAGATAAGGTACCTGATATTTCTCTGCTTTAGTTATATAACATTTAGGCCCCTTTCACACTGGGGCGGCGTCGGCAGGAAAACGGAGCTATTTTTAGTGTCGCTTTACCGTTGTTTTAGCAGCGGTATTTGCCCGCTAGCGGGTGAAAAAGGGTTAAAACCCAGCCACAAAAGGGTTAAAACCACTGCAAAGTGCTGCTACAGCAGCGCTATGCCAGCGGTATAGCCGCACTGTCCCATTGATTTCAATGGGCAGGAGCGGTGTATACACCGCTCCTTCACTGCTCCAAAGATGCTGCTAGCAGGACTTTTTTCCCCATTCTCCAGCGCACCGCTCCAGTGTGAAAGCCCTCGGGGCTTTCAAATTGGAGACAAAGCAGTGGCTCTTTCAGGGCGCTTTGCAGGTGCTATTTTTAGTGCTGTAGCGCCTGCAAAGCGCCCCAGTGTGAAAGGGGTCTTAGAGGGATGATTCCCATCCCCAGCCCAAGACTGGAAAGTGAAAGGAGAGGCAGCAAACTGATGAGCTTCATCTCTATCACTCTGCTCTCTCCTCCTACTAGCATGCTATTTGTTAACACATAAGCATTGTAGCACAGCTGACTGTCTTCTTGTGCTGCTTCTACCTCTCCCAGTCTGAGCTCTTCTTCAAGAGGCTGATACCAAGTCAAATTAAGGTACTTGCACTGTTTCAATTAAAAAAACAAACAAATTTTAGGTTGTAATTATGAATACAGAGAATTATGAATACATTTCCCATACAGGACAAAGAAACAGGAAACAGGTTCACTTAATCACTTGCCTACCGGGCACTTTCACCCCCTTGCTGCCCAGGCCAATTTTCAGCTTTTAGCGCTCTCACATTTTGAATGACAATTACGGACATGCAACACTGTACCCAAATGATTTTTTTTTAAATCATTTTCTTTACACAAATAGAGCTTTCTTTTGGTGGTATTTAATCACTACGGGTTTTTATTTTTTACAAAAAAAAATAAAATAAAGACCAAACATTAAAAAAAAAAAATTTTTTTTAAGTTTCTGTCAGTACATTTTGTAAATAAGTAATTTTTCTCCATAATGGATGTGCGCTGATGGGGCAGCACTGGTGGGCACTGATAGATGGCACGGATAAGCGGCACTGATTGACATCACTAATGGGCACTGATTGTTGTCATTGATGGGCTTTACTGTAATCAGGACACAGATGACCAGTGCCCTGATTACATGCCTGGGTGTGTCCTGTGAGGAGATACCGCTGATCGGCTCACCACACACTTTGTCAGCGTGAGGCGATGAGAGTCAATCACTGGCACTTCCGTGTTTACATGTGACCACATGTATAAAGAGCTGCGTGATCGGCTCTTTACAGGAGATCGGGGGTCACACCGATCCTCTAGACAAAGCAAGTAACCCTTGCAGATCGGGCACAGCCACACCTCAAGGGATCATTTCACATTTTCCTGGAGTTGGATTCTTTCACACCTCTCAGCCACCCCAACCTTCTCTCCCGGTAGCAGCAGCTGTTTGCTGGTAAAACCCAATCTAGCTGGTTGTTCTCCATGAAGGAAATCGCTCACCTAGGGTAGTTGAACCCGATTTAAAATGGGTCCAAACACACAAATCTCTTCATATCTGTCAAATCTGTCTGGACTGGGCGATGATTATTTTGGGTTGATGGCACAGAGAGAAATATTGAGGTTGTTATTGCTGAACTCACTTGAAAATGCAAGTTCCCTGGCTGTCCTTCTGATCTAATGTTCTAATATGTCCTGAGCTGATGACCCAGAACAATATGCAGATCAGTTTTATTTTCATTCTTACTTCACTTGCTACATGCTTCTTCTGAGTCAATGGATCTGAAAGTATTAAATCCCAGAAAATCTACATTTTGGAAAGAGGTCAGCAATGTCAGCCATAATAATTCTCTTACCACAGGTTGGCCATACATAGTAGGATGTGATTGTTCAGACTTATCCTTTAGATTTCATTAGCCAGACATGAACACAGATTACTTACTGCATGTTGGACCATTTCCCCATTACACCCCATAAACAGCACAATGCAGCCCCATCTCTGTGGAATCACGATTATCGGGTGAGATTGTAGCACTGCTCCCCAGAGATCCCCTGTATTATACATCAATCCCTATCCATGTATATAGAGAGTAAGGGCAAATGTAAAATACAGCCACAATTTTCAGCATCATCGGGAGGGTTTTTACAAACAGTCCCAACTGCTGGAAATGTATGCAAATGTCAAAAGCTGAATGTCGGCTTAAAGACAGAAGTGATCCGGCAGCTTCTATGGACCCCCGATATGTGTGACTTCCCCCCACCATGTTTCCCAGGCTCCACTAATCCACCTCTGAGCCTGGAACCCACATGGCGGGTGTCACCAAGTAGAGGGGAGGGAGAACAGAGAGCACCTATTTGTTGATCTCCTCTAGACAGCAAGAACCCAGAAGCAACATTTTTCACTTCCGGTTTTGGTTGTCACTTTTCCCAGCAGTTCTGGCCACAGAAAAAGCTAATGAAGCACAATATACACTCTGTTAGCTTCAGACGTGCAGGGGAGACATCAGGGGTATAAAAGACTGCTGATGTCTCATGAAGAGATATACTATCACATAGGGGGTGACTGATTCCCTTTGTGATAGCAATAAGGTTAAGTGTAAAAAAAAATTAAAAAAAGGGTACACCAAAGCACGTAAAACTTTTGCCACCAGTTGTTTTTGTGTTTTTTGCATACATGTATAAAAACAAAAATTTCAGCCTGAAGATCACATTATATATTTTCTGAGCAAAGACCCCGGAGAATAACATGATGGTCTTTACAATTTTCTATGTCTCGCAATATTAGCTCAACCGTTTACAAAGTACAAATTTTCAGTAAAAAATATACTAACAATAATTTTAGGGCACACAAGCACAATATAATGCTCAGTTTATAAGTAAAATATAAAAGATGAGGTTGTTCTGAGTAAATAGATACCATAAAATTGTGTCTGGTGGGGAAATGAACTTTGCTATCCAAAACTTTTCCATACAGGCAACGCATTAAAGTAGAAGTCCAGCGTAATACTAAAAATCGCTACATCTACAGACAACCACGATCTAACACTAAGCTATCTAGCCCTGTAAAGAAGAAATCAGTATACATATCTTTTTTGAAGCTGATCCGGTCCAGTCTTCAGCGGTGGAAGCTCTGCAGAGGAGACAGCCGACAATGGCTGTGAAATGAATGGGAAGTGATGTTACTATGGGGCTTCCGTTGTCGAGTGTCTCCTCTGCACCCTCTTCCATAGCAAAGCAGAAAAGGTATATAATGAAGTGTTTGAGTGTAACATTACTTTACACCTTTTTCTTTCCACTTAACTTTATTTATATCACATATTACAGGGCTCAAAATTTCAAGTCCTGAGCTACTAGCCAGGCCTCAAAGGTTAGTCACCACCAGTTGCGCCGCCCAACCCCTACCCTGCCCCGCCCCTAATCACACCCTCATACATTATCTCATGAAATTACAGCCTGTGTCGACGTCCCCCCAGTGCAGCCTGTGTCGACGTCCCCCCAGTGCAGCCTGTGTCGACGTCCCCCCAGTGCAGCCTGTGTCGACGTCCCCCCCAGTGCAGCCTGCGTCCCCCCCAGTGCAGCCTGCGTCCCCCCAGTGCAGCCTGCGTCCCCCCCAGTGCAGCCTGCGTCCCCCCAGTCCAGCCTGCGTCCCCCCCAGTCCAGCCTGCGTCCCCCCCAGTCCAGCCTGCATCCCCCCAGTCCAGCCTGCATCCCCCCCCAGTGCAGCCTGCATCCCCCCCCAGTGCAGCCTGCATCCCCCCCAGTGCAGCCTGTGTCGACATCCCCCCAGTGCCGCCTGTGTCCCCCCCAGTGCCGCCTGCGTCCCCCCCAGTGCAGCCTGCGTCCCCCCCAGTCCAGCCTGCGTCCCCCCCAGTCCAGCCTGCGTCCCACCCAGTGCAGCCTGCGTCCCCCCCAGTGCAGCCTGCGCCCCCCCCTGCGTCCCCCCCAGTGCAGCCTGCGTCCCCCCCAGTGCAGCCTGCGTCCCCCCCAGTGCAGCCCACCTGTGCAGGGGGAGAGAGGAGAGTTGCCACATGGCTGATTAGAGCGCGGGGCACATAACAGCTTGCATTTCAAATTTGCTGTGCGTCCCCCCCAGTGCAGACTGCGTCCCCCCCAGTGCAGCCTACCTGTGCAGGGGGAGAGAGGAGAGTTGCCACATGGCTGATTAGAGCGCGGGGCACATAACAGCTTGCATTTCAAATTTGCTGTGTGTTCCCCACCGCGCGCCGTCATATACAGCCCCTCCCCCTTGTCCGTGCACTTTGATAGACAGATCACCTGTCCAAGGGGGAGGGGCTGTATATGACGACGCGCAGAGGAGAACACACAGCTATTGAAATGCAAGCTCTTATGTGCCTCGCGCTCTAATCAACCAGACAGCAGCGGCTCTCCTCTCTCTTCCCCTACAATCGCTGGGTAAATGGCTCCCATACCATCCAGGCTGCCGACGGTGCTTGCCCCCCCTCTCCCAGGCAGCCCACACTCGCCAGCCCTCAAAATCCACTTGCAAAATGCTAGCAGGCGAGTGGAATTTTTGAGGGCTAACAAATTACATATGTAATATGTAATATAATTTTGTTATGACAGGTTCTCTTTAATGAGACTACTAGCCCCCTGATGTCTGCCAGCCTTCTACTGAAGGTAATCACAGGTTGTTTATCATTAGCTTCATTAGCTTCTTCCTCGGCTACGGCAGCCGAGGAAAGTCATAGCTGAACTGGGAAGTGATGTAATGCATGTCACCTCCATGTGCTTTCTAGTTCTCTGGTCTCCCTCCCCTCTACCCAATGGCACCTGCCAAGGGGGTCCTGGGCCTACAATTGGGATAGTGGAGCCCAGAAAACATGGCAAGGGGTCTTGCAGAGGGGGTCACTGAAAGTGATTCAGCTGTACAGTACGTTTCCACCTTACAGCCATCCCCTCCCAAGCGTCTCTTCTCCAGAGAGAATAAGTTCAGTGCTCACAACCTTTCCTCATAACTAATATCCTCCAGACCCTTTATTAGCTTTGTTGCCCTTCTTTGTACTCGCTCCATTTCCAGTACATCCCTCCTGAGGACTGGTGCCTAGAAATGGACAGCATACTCCAGGTGCAGCTGGACCAGAGTCTTGTAGAGCGGGAGAATTATTGTTTTATCTCTGGAGTTGATCCCCTTTTTAATGCATGCCAATATTCTGTTTGCTTTGTTAGCAGCAGCTTGGCATTGCATGCCATTGCTGAGCCTATCATCTACTAGGACCCCCAGGTCCTTTTCTGTTCTAGATTTCCCCAGAGGTTCTTCCCCCAGTGTATAGATTGCATTCATATTTTTGCCACCCAAATGCATTATTTTACATTTTTCTACATTGAACCTCATTTGCCATCTAGTTGCCCACCCCATTAATTTGTTCAGATCTTTTTGCAAGGTTTCCACATCCTGCGGAGAAGTTATTGCCCTGCTTAGCGTAGCATCGTCCGCAAATACAGAGATTGAACTGTTTACCCCATCCTCCAGGTCGTTTATAAACAAATTAAACAGGATTGGTCCCAGCACCGAACCCTGGGGGACCCCACTACCCACCCCTGACCATTTCGAGTACTCCCCATTTATCACCACCCTCTGAACTTGCCCTTGTAGCCAGGTTTCAATCCATGTACTCACCCTATGGTCCATGCCAACTGACCTTTTTTTGTACAGTAAACGTTTATGGGGAACTGTATCAAATGCTTTTGCAAAATCCAGATACACCACATCTACAGGCCTTCCTTTATCTGGATGGCAACTCACCTCCTCATAGAAGGCTAATAGATTGGTTTGGCAAGAACGATTCTTCATGAATCCATGCTGATTACTGCTGATACCATTCTCATTACTAAAATCTTGTATATAGTCCCTTATCATCCCCTCCAAGAATTTACATACTATTGATGTTAGGCTAACAGGGATGTCTTTTGGGCCCTTTTTAAACATTGGTACTACATTGGCTTTTCTCCAATCAGCTGCTACCATTCCAACCAACAATGGTCTGGCAATTACTTGACTGAGTTCCCTAAGTAACCTCAGGTGCAAGCCATCTGGTCCCGGTGATTTATTAATGTTAAGTTTCCCAAGTTTAATTTTAACTTTAATTTTAATTCTGTCCTCTGTTAACCATGGAGGTGCTTCCTGTGATGTGTCATGAGGATAAACACTGCAGTTTTTGTGTCTGGTGTCATAACTGCAGCACCATGGCAACTGCAGATCAAACAGATGCCAATGTGGCAGTGTCCTTGGCTAAAGGATCTAGAGCAGGTGTCTCAAACTGGTGGCCCTCCAGCTGTTGCGAAACTACAAGTCCCATGAGGCTTTGCAAGGCTGACAGTTACAAGCATGACTCCCACAGGCAGAGGCCTTGATCGAGAGTGGCTTGCCAGGTTCTGACCCGAGCTGAGGGAAGAACTCAAGGACCAGTGGGAGATCACACTTGGGGAATCTCAGCTACCTTTGGGGCCTGAGCCTGATTGCCCCCTTGAGGAATTGGCAAACAGGGGTGTGCCTGGCCCAAGATAATCCTGTGAATGCTGAAATAGCCGGCACCTGTACCCGGAGGGAGCTGACAGTGCTAGGTCTAAGCCCGATTACAGGAAATATAGGATATCCTGGACTGCTGGGTCACTACACGGGTTGGCTGTGGAAGACATACGGTTCGCGAATCTGGCCCATATTCTCTCATAGACCCTCTTGGTGCTCCTTCTCCTAGCACTCAAGAGTGTAGGGATGACCTCTTCTGGACAGCCTAGCACCTCCAGCCTTCCCCTCTGAAGAACCAGGCCTTGAGGTGCAAGGGAGCAGAGCCATGCCCTGAGAGGCAGGGGAACCAGATCCCGATAGCCGAGTAGCCTCAAGAGAGGAAACCATAGCCTGTTGGGCCAGAAAGGGATTATCGCTACCACCTCCACCTTCTCTATTCTGAGTCTCCGTAAGAACTGGAGGATCACTGGAATCGAAGGAAAGGCGTAGGCTCTGTGGAACCTCCATTGATCTGTGAGGGCATCCACTCCATAGGCCTGAGGGTCTTGGAACCTTGAGTAATATCTCGCCAGTTTGTTGTTGCATGGAGATGCGAAGAGGTTGACTTCTGGTGAAAACCCCAGGGTCAAGAGCCATGCAAACACTTCCTTGTGGAGAGCCCACTCGTTGTCCAGGTGGACTCAAGAGAAAATCTGCTTGTACATTCTGGACCCCGGGTACGTATGCTGCTGAAATGTTAGACAAGTTCTTCTGAGCCCAGGTCATAATTGGATCAACAGCAAAGGAGAGGACTTGTAGAAGGGAATCACTTGGGACTTATAAAACTTTTGTTATTCCCCCTCTGGGAGGGGTGGGTCTACATACCAGAAAAAGGAGAAACTGAGTTTATTGATGGGAGAAGCAGGTATAAAGTGACCCCAGACGTTTATGCAGTATCAAAATTGAATCAGTTTATTGGACACAGAAAATTGTAAAGAAAAAAAAACATCATAAAATGTATCAAACCTCCACCTGTCACCAAATAACAACGTTGTTATTGATTAAAAATGTTAATCAATAACAGCGTTGGCGGGTTTCTTGAAAGAAGACTGCCTTGACTTCCAGGTTCTTGCAAATTCACAGTCAGGCTTATAACTACGTGCTTCTCTAGCACGTTCAGAATTCTGCTTCCTTGGAAAAGGCCCGTCTTTGGCTCTGTAGGCGCCCATCCTGAGAGAAGAACCCCGACTTGCCACCCATGGCCTGGGTTATGGCGCTATCCAATTTGTTGCCGAAGAGGGAAGAACCCTCAAAGGAAATCCGGCGCCACATCTGTTTGGGTCCTGGGTCTGCCAACCACGGACGGAGCCACAGGGCACACTTGGCAGTGACCGCTGAAAGCATAACCCGAGCCAGCAGGCAGATGATGTCAACGGAAGCCTCCCCCAGAAAGGCCGATGCCTGAATGGGTGAACTTCTGGCCACTTCATGTTTCTGAGAGTCTCATCGATGTTGTCCGTCCAGATCTCCATGGCTTTGGACATTGCGGCTAAGGCCAGTGCTGCCTTGCAAGCCTGTTAGGTAGAGCCGCTTAAGGTCAGAGTCGATCTGCCTCTCCAGAGGGGTCTTAAAAAAAAAAAAAAAAAAAAGTGTCTTCCAGAGGAAGGGTCACATGCCTGATTATGGCTGCATCCACCAGAGGCGCCAACTCTAGATGCTTAACAACTTCTTCCTTAAAGGGATAAAGCTTTAATATTTTAGATAGCATGGAGTTTTTCTTCTCCACTTTATTCCACTCATCCGAGATGACTTCACCCAATTCAGTGAGGAAAGGGAAGTTTAGACGCTCCTTATTTAGTTGTTTAAAGAATTTCCTCTGCTTAGGAGGGGACACCACCGGTTCCTCCCAATTTGGGGCTTCTCTCACTGCCCTCACAGGGGGTGAACCAAAGCGAAGTCGAAGCCCACACAAGGATCTTCCACTTCCGACTCACTGTCCAAGGGGACAGCAGATGGGCGACTTGGCTGGGAGGACTCCCACGTGTCCTGGACTTGCGCCTCCCTCGCTGGCAAGCGTAGCAGCTCTGCAGGGGATTTGTGGGTCTGGCCAGCCTTCCTATCTTTCAGGGATTCTTTCACAACCCGCTATACTAAGTACTCTAACTGATGGTCTGTACCTGCTCTTTTACCCGCTGCCTTGGTGTAACAAGGGTCACAGAGGAATCTTCTAGCCGGAACCCGGGCCCTACACTCCCAGCAAACATCCTCAGTTGACCTGCTGGGGCGAGACGTGGGGGGGCAAGTCGGGTCTTTACTGCGGTGCCTCAAACTTAGAGAGTGAACTGTGGTGACTGGATCTGGAAGAGTGCCACTGATGCGACTTAGATGAGTCTCTTCCTTTGAGTGTGCTGTGCTGAGGATCAGACCTAGAAGGGCTGTATGATTGGAAGAGAGAGGGAGAGAGTGACCACAAGGCAACATTAGGAGAGACACAAGTGCCGCTGTACCCTTTGTCCCCTTCCCGCAGGCAATACCCAGGGGAGACCCCCCCATATATGTACCTGCTGCGAGAGAGTTGGCCACACGAAGGCGGTGACGCATCCATAATCCTGGAGATATCCAACAGGAGGCTGTAATTAAATAACCAGGTCAGTGCCCAAGGAACAAAACATACAGCATTGAAGGGCAGGTAACCCTACTTTCAAGCCTAGGTCCAGTAGCCGTGGATGTCCTCCATGATGTCACCGCATGCACGACCACCACCATTTTAATGGAAATGCGGGAACCAAGCCTCACTCTCGTTCTGTGCACGCGCATAGCAACCGTGGATACGAACCCAGCAAGAGCGGTGGCTGGAACGCAGGGAAGAGCCAGCCATAGCCGGGGGACGCTAGCACCAGGGAAAGGAAGAAAGGGAGAAAGAAACAAATATTACACATGGCTGCCATGAAACAATACTTCTCACCGCTCCTTCCCACGATAGTGCCAGGCCGGAGGTAGGTTGGCCATGCCGGACTTGGGGCAGATAGGGCCACCTGCTATTAGCTTGGCTATGTAGCTGATGAGCCGCTTGTCTGCCAATGGCTAGGCTTTTAGCTCTTTCAGCGATTGCTCCGTTTGCCTACTCCATACCCCGCTAATAGCTAGGGCTTATCAGAGTAACGAGACTCCTCTGTCAGGTCGCAGCTCAGCCTGTCCTGATCGCAGGAGATTACTTCAGGTAGGAGAACCACTAACTCGGTCCTTCAGAGGACAAAAAAGGAACACAGCTTTATTTAGATGTATGGGAGAGGGGTCCTATAGAGTAGTAGTGGAGGCGGGGCTAAACCCACACGTATGTTGCCATGGAGTCTGTCAGGAAAGGGATTTTATAGCAAGTAACAAAAAATCCAATTTTCTCTTACGTTCATTGACAGCTGCTTCTTTATTATCCATGACCAAACAGGGATGTCCCCAAGCAGTGCCACAAGGGGCGGGAAAACTGGCCAACAGGGGAGAAAACCCAGGCAAAAAGCCAAACACTCTGCACCACCCCAAGGGATGGCCAAGAGTCTTAAACAGCTGGCTGAATAACCTTGCAACCAAAAGAAAGCATCAGAAGATGCCAACACAATACTATAGAACTTAGTAAACCTGCACACAGACGTCCAGTTCGCCACTTGCAAACTGGGAAAGACAACTGATATCGGAATGCCCAGGAGGTGCTAACCGCCCTGGTGGAGTGCGCTGTAACAGGGAAGGGAGTTTCTCACCCGTTAATGGCTTAGGCCTGCAATATCGTCCGCTGAATCCAAATGAGAAATGGTGGAAGAGCCTCTCTTTGGACCGAGAGCATAAAGGGAATTCAGACCTCCGAAAAGCAGCCACCACAGAAGGTATAAACGAATGCACAGCCAACGGCCAAGGAGTGCAGAGCTACCTCTTTAGGGTGCGACAGCCGAGAACACAGAGAAGGAAGGACAATGTCCTCATTCAAGTGAAAGACCAACACCACCATTGGCAGAAAGGAAGGGAAGGTCAAAGCACAACCCTGTCCTTGTGAAAAAAACAGATAAGGTGGCTTACAGGACAAGCCACCAACTCTGACACCAGCCGTTTCACAGCGACAAGGCAGGCAACTGTTTGTGAAAATGTAAGCAAGGGAATATCCCGAATGCTCTCAAAGGGAGGCTGCAGAAGAGCCGACAGCACCAAAATTCAACTCCCATGGAGGTAACAGGGAGCACAGAGGGCACTACGGCACTCCGACCGGCTCACGCCGATATACATTGGCAAAGTGGCACTATCACGTAAATCACCGTTCGGGTACATCTTTCCCTTTAAGAGCCTCCCGCGCCACAGCGAGGGAACCGATGCGCGTGGCCAGCAGGCGCTATCGCCCCCTGCAACCCGCGACTGCAGGATCGAGAGCTAGAATGGGGATTTGTGTGTGTAAACACACAAATCCCTGTTCTGTCAGGGGAGAGGAGACATATTGTTTGTTCCTAGTAAGTAGGAGCATTGATATGTCTTCTCCCCCAGTCAGTCTTATCCCCATACAGTTAGAAACACTAACTAGGGAACATATTTAACCCCTTGATCGCCCTCTAGTGTTAACCCCAGTGCATTTTTATAGCACGGATCGCTGTAAAACGTCAATGGTCCCAAAAATGTGTCAAAAGTGTCCGATCTGTCCGCCGCAATGTCGCAGTACCGCTAAAAATCGCAAACCACCGCCATTACTAGATGCTATAATTTTTGCGCAAACCAATCAATATACGCTTATTATTCCTCCAAAAATATGTAGAAGAATATATATCTGCATTATCTGGATAAAGAAATTTGTTTTTTAAAAACATTTTGGGGATATTTATTATAGCAGAAAGTAAAAAAATATTGTTTTTTTTTTTGTTTATAGCGCACAAAATAAAAACCGCAGAGGTGATCAAATACCACCAAAAGAAAGCTCTATTTGTGGGAAAAAAAGGACGTCAATTTTGTTTGGGTACAGCATTGCATGACTGCGCATTTATCAGTTAAACTGATGCATTGCCGTATCGCAAAAAATGGACTGGTTAGGAGCCAAGTCTTCCAGTCTGTAAGCTGTAAATGTGGGAGTAAACTCCCATGTATAATTTACAGTGCAGACCAAAGGGACCCTAAAAGAAAACAGCCAGAGCAAAGACTTGACCCTTGATTGTGCGCAACGCAAGCTTCTGATCCACACCACGCTGGAGGAAGGCCAACGCAGGAGCCACGGAGAAGAACGAGGGTGGAACCCAAAGGCTGCACACCAAAGATATAAGCTCTCCAGGTGTGAAGATATATCATCCGGGAGGTAGATTTGAAAGTCATTAACATAGCTGGAATCACCTAGCCAGATTATCCCCATCCTTCAAAACCTGGCTTTCAATAGCAACGCCATCAAGCCAGCGACAGTAAAACAGAGCAGAACACTGGTACCTGAGAAAGGTCCTGTTGAGGAGGCAGCCGCCAGAGGGCATCCACAACCAACAGCACCACAATGGCATACTACGGACTGCGAGGCCAGTCTGAAGTCACGAGGGTGACCTAGACTCTTCCAGCCCCTATCCTACGTAGTAGATGAGAAACCAGTCTGAGGGGCGGAAAGGTGTAGATGAGAATGCACGGGTCCCACAAAGCCACCTAGTGCATCTGTCGCATCCGCCAGAGTATCCAATGAGCTTGGCATGGACCTTGGAACCTTCGTAAAACAACAAAAAAGTGTGGCGCTGAACAATGTCATATACAACTGTAAACAAGTCAAATAGACAGTAAGAAGGATCAATTATATCTGCTTAGAGCATGTAGTCCTCATGTGAACATTAAAGATACATAGTCTGTATGGCAATATGTTAAAAAGAATATTGAAGAATTATGTAGATATCTCGACTAAAAATCCGCTCACTACCACCAAGAGTTGAGGAGGCTTACCAGATGAGGTGGACCCAATGGGGCATACGCCGGATTGGGTCGGACAAGGCTTAGGTGGTGAGTGGCTGTGTATACTCCGAGAAGGATGCGGTCTCACGGGTTTGTTGTATTCATCCAAATTATACCAGGAACTTGGAAGGTGTACGTAATCTCCCGGATGTGGGAGGTCATGAAGATCTCGCTGCACAGACCCGCTCCTGGCCTCAAAACAGTGTTCTCCAGCTCCTTCTTCCAGCAGACTTTCTCCACCCTCCTGGACCCTCTAGCCACCTGTGGTGGTCTCCCAGGTCAGTGTAACTGTCCCAACTTTCCCAGTCTTTTGGGCAAGAAGTCTCCAAATGGCAGCAACTTACTGTCCCAACTTTCCCAGTCTTTTGGGCAAGAAGTCTCCAAATGGCAGCAACTTGCTGCCATTTGGAGACTTCTTGCCCAAAAGACTGGGAAAGTTGGGACAGTTACACTGACCTGGGAGACCACCACAGGTGGCTAGAGGGTCCAGGAGGGTGGAGAAAGTCTGCTGGAAGAAGGAGCTGGAGAACACTGTTTGGAGGCCAGGAGCGGGTCTGTGCAGCGAGATCTACATGACCTCCCACATCCGGGAGATTACGTACACCTCCCAAGTTCCTGGTATAATTTGGATGAATACAACAAACCCGTGAGACCGCATCCTTCTCGGAGTATACACAGCCACTCACCACCTAAGCCTTGTCCGACCCAATCCGGCGTATGCCCCATTGGGTCCACCTCATCTGGTAAGCCTCCTCAACTCTTGGTGGTAGTGAGCGGATTTTTAGTCGAGATATCTACATAATTCTTCAATATTCTGTTTAACATATTGCCATACAGACTATGTATCTTTAATGTTCACATGAGGACTACATGCTCTAAGCAGATATAATTGATCCTTCTTACTGTCTATTTGACTTGTTTACAGTTGTATATGACATTGTTCAGCGCCACACTTTTTTGTTGTTTTACTATTTTACACTTTGTTGGTCGTGTTGGCTGCTTCTGTGTCCCTCTTTTTAGGGTAGCGCAGAATTATTCTATATATTTAGACCTTGGAACCTTCCCATTGATGCGGAACATCACAAAACCCACATCCAGTGTCCCCCAGCGAAAGGCAGAGCCGATAAAACACCTCCACATTGCCCTAATCCAGCAATCGACAGCTAAGATAATCTTTCAGCTCTCGGAATGTGTACGGCAGACAGAGCCAGAACAAACCTTTCCTGCCCACCGCAGGATGCGAGACACCTCCAGGACCACTGATGCACTTCTCATGCTCCCTAATGATTGATATACACTACCACGGTGGTGTTGTCTGACTGGATCCCGCTCAGCAGACTATGTATTTGATCTGTCCAATGGGACAGCGAAAACCTGATTGTCCCAAGCTCAAGGACATTGTTAGGCAGATGAGCCTTCACAGGCATCTAGTGACCATGAGCCTAGTCTGATCCCAAGACTCCGCCCCAGCCCAAAAGGCTGGCACCCGTTAAGACCACAGTTCATCGAAGGGGAAGGAAAGACTTTCCATTCCGTAGAGTCGGATACCGCAGCCACCAGAAAAGAAAGGTCCTCTTCACCTGTTCCAGGTAAATGTGAATTTCTAAGGAAGCAGAAGACCTGTGCTATAGGGATAGGAGTACCGTATATACTCGAGTATAAGTCGTTCCGAGTATAAGTCAAGGCCCTAATTTACCACAAAAAAAATGGGAAAAACGTATTGACCCGAGTATAAGACGAGGGTGAGAAATGCACAGCTACTGTAAGTGGAAAAGAGGGTCAACAATGCCCATTTGCAGCCTCACTGTGTCCATTTGCATGCCTCACTGTGCCCATTTTCAGCCATAGGTCCCCTGAACTTCAAACTCGGTAGTTAAGTGTTCCTAGATGCCCCCTAGCTGCAGCCAAAATTTGGGGTCTCTGAACCCAAAGTGTCCCGAAATGACATTGCTGCAGATGGACACAGTTGACCGATTTTGCGGCCCCGTGTCTCGGGGCCACTTAGTGTTAAGAACCCCAAATTTGGTGTGCAAACCCAGTAGAACTAGCACCATAAAATATCCAAAGCTGGGATTTCTAGAACCAAGTGGCCCTGAGATACGGGGCCCCAAAATCGGTTCAGAAAATGTCAAGCACTTTTCTGCAGCAGAGAATGACAATTTCCGAACTGGTTTTGGGGCCCCGTATCTCAGGGCCACTTAGTGCTAGGAACTCCAGCTTTGGATATGTTATGGTACCAGTTCTACTGGGTTTGCACACCAAACTTGGGCTTCCTAGCTCTAAGTGGCCCTGAGATACGGGGCCCCAAAGTCGGTTCGGAAAATGAAATTTTTTGCTGCAGAAAAGTGCTTGACTCGAGTATAAGTCGAGGGGGGCACTTTCAGCACAAAAAAATGTGCTGGAAAACTCGACTGATACTGGAGTATATACAGTACCTTCTGAAGTGTTCTTGTATGGAACTGGTAATATGAAACCGCTCCGAAGGTAGCCACCATCAGACCTAAAACCTACATGCAAACTCACAAAGAAAATTGGAGTACAATACCCGGAAACGCTTTGACTTGGGCACTGGAACAATCACTCCCCGAAGGAGCAGATCCTGCTAAGCCCCATACAGAGGCCGCAGACATGCCGGCGAGCACCACAAATTGGCAAAAAGAAAATACTTCTATTTTGTAGCCCAAAATAATGATTTTGCATGACCCACTTGTCAGGTATGAGAGTCCAAGGGCCCAGAAACCAATGAAGGTGACCCCTCACCCTGGAAATAAATTGGGCCAAATCCTCATGCTGGGGAGGAATTATTTGCGGGCTGAGGCCAGGGGCGCATGGTGCCACCAGCGGGAGTCTTGAATGGCTGGAGCTCTTAGACTAGCACCCAAGGGAACTAAATGTCCGCTTATGTGCCGTGAAGGTCGGCCCAGCCCTCCTATGCGGTTCCTTTCCCTTCTTGGTCTGAGAAAAGGAAGGTACATTTGCCACCCATAGGGTGCTTGATAATATCATCCAGCATAGCCCCAAACAGAGGGTCTCCCTAAAAAAGGGCAGGTCCGACAAGGCCTCCTTCAAAGTCTGGTTTGCAGACCAACCTTAGAGCCACAAGACTCGCTGAAGAACCCTGTTGAAACGGAGAGCTTTGAAAGAAATGAAGCACCATCCAGGGAGAGGCATGAATGTATTGGAGCCCCTGGATCAACTGGTCCGCCAGGGCAACATATGCCCGGGGAACTAGACAAGACGTCAGATTTGTCAGACTTTTGGCCTTTGCTTGTGGCCAACACTGGTCACAATGGCAACCCAGCAAAAGGGAGCCTGGCACGCGCGACCAATTCAATTTTGCAGTCCACAGGATCCTTAAAGGATGGACAATTCCTCTCCCAGAATCACCGGGGCTTTATTATACAACGAAACATGTGGATCCCTCACTGAAGGAGAAATGCACTTCCTCAGAAGGGGCTCCTAAAAAGGGAAGAACTGCAAGCTCCTGAGAAGTACCAATGGACGCCCTGGACACTCCCACCCCTTTAGACAGGTCTTTCACAATGTTCGGGGTACGGAAAGATCTCATTAGACCTGTGTCTAAGAGGGACAAGCACCTCATCTGATACCCCACCCAGAGTCTCCAATTTGAAGCATTGGCTGCGATGACAGCACCCACCAAGGGCCCCTCCTGTGCCAAGACAGAGAAAGAGGACCCGTCCACCACAGACCGCAGAACAGTATAATGGCCCTTCAGCTCCAGCCGAGTGTAGTGGACAGCACACCAAGGGTCAGCAGGGGTAAAGCCTATAGGCAAACAGCTGAGCAGCAGCCAGCAATGCAGTGAATAAGCAGTCCGACACCCAGGTAAATCTGCGGTGGTACATCGTGCCCAGCACACCACCCCTACATGGGGCAGAGACTGGGCTGCGGGTAGCATGGCAAGGAAGGCTATGCAGCCAGTAATGTCCCAGGTGTTGGCTGGGTTCCAGTAAAATGTCCGCCAGTCATGCCACACAAAAAGGGTGTCACGCAATTGGATCCACCACCAGAGGCCACATCAAGAGGAAGGCGAGTGCTTCCAGCCAATTTACCCCCCCAGGAAGCGGCGCTGTGCTGCCCCAGACAATGTGAGCGGGTGCCCAAAATGAAGATTGTGGGTGATGGAGCCAGCCGAGTAGGGCGCAGCCTAAATTTTTGGAAAGCCCGCCTCGGGGGGGCCCAATTTGGAACTCCAGCCCCTGAAGCAGGCAAGCTGGGACTCAAACCTGCTACATGCAGGTCACCAGGAGCTCCAGGCAGCATACAGCATGCTGTCAGGGACCAAGCAAGCCCACACCTTACCCTGCCCCCCCCACAGGACCAGAGGACTCAGACCACCCCACACCTGCAGATTGCCAGGAGACTGCAAGCCCATAGAGGGATCCAGGTAGGACATGCAATACTCATTGTAGGCAGGCAAGGTAGAAGGGGTCTGGGAGGGGAAGGAGTGTGAAACAGACCAGGGCAGAGGGGGAGGAGGTAACTCGAAGGACCGACCATCCCAGGGAGTACCCGCGCCCCACACCGCATCCCCGGAGGGGGCATCTACTTACCATTCCAACTGGAAAGTAGGGGTAAGGCTCCCAAGAAAGATCCTCCTCTCCACTGAAGTGGGGGCTGTTGTCCAGGGGTAACACTGACAAGGGTTATAGGCGCCCAGTCATATGTGTTAACCACTTCAGCCCCGGAAGGATTTACCCCCTTCCTGACCAGAGCACTTTTTACAATTTGGCACTGCGTCGCTTTAACTGCTAATTGCGCGGTCATGCAATGCTGTAACCAAACGAAATTTGCGTCCTTTTCTTCCCACAAATAGAGCTTTCTTTTGATGGTATTTGATCACCTCTGCCGTTTTTATTTTTTGCGCTATACACGGAAAAAGACCGAAAATTTTGAAAAAAAATGATATTTTCTACTTTTTGTTCTAAAAAAAATCCAATAAACTCAATTTTAGTCATACATTTAGGCCAAAATGTATTTGGCCACATGTCTTTGGTAAAAAAAATGTCAATAAGTGTATATTTATTGGTTTGCGCAAAAGTTATAGCGCCTACAAACTAGGGTACATTTTCTGGAATTTACACAGCCTTTAATTTATGACTGCCTATGTCGTTTCTTGAGGTGCTAAAATGGCAGGGCAGTACAAAACCCCCACAAATGACCCCATTTTGGAAAGTAGACACCCCAAGGAAATTGCTGAGAGGCATGTTGAGCCCATTGAATATTCATTTTTTTTGTCCCAAGTGATTGAATAATGACAAAAAAAAAAAAAAATTACAAAAAGTTGTCACTAAATGATATATTGCTCACACAGGCCATGGGCATATGTGGAATTGCACCCCAAAATACATTTAGCTGCTTCTCCTGAGTATGGGGATACCACATGTGTGGGACTTTTTGGGAGCCTAGCCGCATACGGGGCCCCGAAAACCAATCACTGCCTTCAGGATTTCTAAGGGCATACATTTTTGATTTTACTCCTCACTACCTATCACAGTTTTGAAGGCCATAAAATGCCCAGATGGCATAAAAGCCCCCCAAATGACCCCATTTTGGAAAGTAGACACCCCAAGCTATTTGCTGAGAGGCATATTGAGTCCATGGAATATTTTATATTTTGACACAAGTTGCGGGAAAGTGACAATTTTTTTTTTTTTTTGCACAAAGTTGTCACTAAATGATATATTGCTCACACAGGTCATGGGCATATGTGGAATTGCACCCCAAAATACATTCTGCTGATTCTCCTGAGTACGGGGATACCACATGTGTGGGACTTTTTAGGAGCCTAGCCGCGTACGGGACCCCGAAAACCAATCACCGCCTTCAGGATTTCTAAGGGTGTACATTTTTGATTTCACTCTTCACTGCCTATCACAGTTTCGGAGGCCATGGAATGCCCAGCTGGCACAAACCCCCCCCAAATGACCCCATTTTGGAAAGTAGACACCCCAAGCTATTTGCTGAGAGGCATGGTGAGTATTTTGAAGCTCTCATTTGTTTTTGAAAATGAAGAAAGACAAAAAAAAATTTTTTTTTTCTTTTTTTAATTTTCAAAACTTTGTGACAAAAAGTGAGGTCTGCAAAATACTCACTATACCGCTCAGCAAATAGCTTTGGGTGTCTACTTTCCAAAATGGGGTCATTTGGGGGGGTTTTGTGCCACCTGGGCATTCCATGGTCTCCGAGACTGTGATAGGCAGTGAAGAGTGAAATCAAAAATTTATGCCCTTAGAAAGCCTGAAGGCGGTGCTTGGTTTTCGGGGTCCCATACGCGGCTAGGCTCCCAAAAAGTCTCACACATGTGGTATCCCTGTACTCAGGAGAAGCAACAGAATGTATTTTGGGGTGTAATTTCACATATCCCCATGGCATGTTTGAGCAATATATCATTTAGTGACAACTTTGTGCAAAAAAAAAAATTGTCTCTTTCCCGCAACTTGTGTCACAATATAAAATATTCCATGGACTCGACATGACTCTCAGCAAATAGCTTGGGGTGTCTACTTTCCAAAATGGGGTCATTTGGGGGGGGTTTGAACTGTCCTGGCATTTTATGCACAACATTTAGAAGCTTATGTCACACATCACCCACTCTTCTAACCACTTGAAGACAAAGCCCTTTCTGACACTTTTTGATTACATGAAAAAATTATTTTTTTTTGCAAGAAAATTACTTTGAACCCCCAAACATTATATATTTTTTTAAAGCAAATGCCCTACAGATTAAAATGGTGAGTGTTTAATTTTTTTTTCCCACACAGTATTTGCGCAGCGATTTTTCAAACGCATTTTTTGGGGAAAAAACACACTTTTTTACATTTTAATGCACTAAAACACACTATATTGCCCAAATGTTTGATGAAATAAAAAAGATGATCTTAGGCCGAGTACATGGATACCAAACATGACATGCTTTACAATTGCGCACAAACGTGCAGTGGCAACAAAATAAATACATTTTTAAAAGCCTTTAAAAGCCTTTACAGGTTACCACTTTAGATTTACAGAGGAGGTCTACTGCTAAACTTACTGCCCTCGATCTGACCTTCGCAGTGATACCTCACATGCATGGTGCAATTGCTGTTTACATTTGACGCCAGACCGACGCTTGCGTTCGCCTTAGCGTGAGAGCAGGGGGGACAGGGGTGCTTTTTTTTTTTTTTTCTTTATTATTTTTTTGCTTTTTTATCTTATTTTAAAACTGTTCCTTTCATTTTTTTTTTTTTAATCATTTTTATTGTTATCTCAGGGAATGTAAATATCCCCTATGATAGCAATAGGTAGTGACAGGTACTCTTTTTTGAAAAAATTGGGGTCTATTAGACCCTAGATTTCTCCTCTGCCCTCAAAGCATCTGACCACACCAAGATCGGTGTGATAAAATGCTTCCCCAATTTCCCAATGGCGCTGTTTACATCCGGCGAAATCTAAGTCATAAAATGCTCGTAGCTTCCGGTTTCTTAGGCCATAGAGATGTTTGGAGCCACTCTGGTCTCTGATCAGCTCTATGGTCAGCTGGCTGAATCACCGGCTGCATTCTCAGGTTCCCTGTTGAGACAGGAGAGCCAGAGAAAAACACGGAAGACGGTGGGGGGGTCATTCTCTCCCACTGCTTGTAAAAGCAGTCTAGAGGCTAATTAGCTGCTAGGATTGCTTTTACATGAAAGCCGACCGCTGGCTGAAAAGAATGATACCAAGATGATACCTAAACCTGCAAGCATCATTCTGGTATAACCACTCAAAGTCGTGAATGCTGTACCTGAAGACAAAAAAATGGTTAACAATAAAGCACAGTAAACGGTAAAGTATAAAAAATTGCATACCTGAAAAGCAAACATGATAAAACGTAATAATAAAACATTGCAGAATAGAATACAGTAAAAAAGAGCAGAACAATAGAGAGAATAGAGAGAGAGAGAATAGAGAGAGAACAATAAAACGACAACTATTATTTTTTATTTTATATTTTTGTTTGTGTTTTTTTTTTACACTTTTTTTGTAACTGTAACTTTTATAACTGTAACCGGTTCCAGGTTCGGGTCTCTCAAAATGCGATGGCATCTTGGGAGACCCTGTGAAAGTGTGTCCTAGTCTGTGCAATGCTGTACCCTACGCTAATACTCAACTAGTGAATGGTAGCGTTCAAAACATTCACCAATGCAAAGACCAGGATTGACAGGAGGGACAATAATAGCGTGTGTCACGCCTATATCCGCGTTTGCTGCAGACACAACATCTTTTTTGGGGGGGTTCGTTGGGTAGGGGTACTCGGGAGGACAAAAAATGCCTCTCATGCAGCCGACTGCATTTGGTTGGGGATGTGAATGGGGGAAGTACGGGCGCTGCAGAAGTGGTGGGTTCCCAATTAGGATTGGCGAATGCAGCAGGAAGGGCATTATGGGCACGACGGGCCTGTGTTTGTCTTTTTGGTGGCAGCGGGACACTACTTGTGCTTGCCACCTCACCAGCTTGAACTGCACTTATGGGACTCGCCACGTCACCAAGTGTTACTGCAGTGCTGGTTTGACTACGACCGGGGTGTACTAGGCCGCTGGCACTTGCCAGTTCACCAAAACGCTACCAAAAAAACTGTTAACGATCGCAGGGATCAGGCCTGACTCTGCGAACGCTGCAGTTATGCATTTAGTGTTTTGTAAGTGACAGTGATCGATCGATACTGCACTTGGGTGGGCTGGGCCGGGCGGAGGGGCAAAACGCAGGTGATAGCAGGTATCTGGGCTGATCCCACTAACACTGCGTTTTTGGGAACCCTAAACTGCTGGGGACGCTAGTATAGATCTGAACGGATCAGATATTGATCCGATCAGATACTATACCACTAAGGGAGGCGTATGCTGCGTGCGTGGGTGTTAGCGGTACTGGCGCTAATCTGACGCTGCCTGGGGCGACGCATATCACCGCCGGGCGATCAGGGGGCCAAACCTTTATTCGGTAATAAACGGCGGGTGCCCTGACACTATAAAAAATAAACGACAATCAAGGGGTTAAAACATTTATTAGATAGTATATGGGGGTCCCTGTCGCTATAAAATGCTGACGGCGAACCTAAATATTTACGTCCCTAACTAGCGTCACCAGCGACACTAATACAGCGATCAGAAAAATGATCGCTTAGCGACACTGGTGACGGGGGGTGATCAAGGGGTTAAAACTTTATTAGGGGGGGTTAGGGGGGTATCCTAGACCTAAAGGGGGCCTAACACTCACTGCCCTAACACTGTAACTGTCACAAACTGACACCAATACAGTAATCAGAAAAAAAAAAAAACCTGCTTGGTGTCAGTTTGTGACAGGGGGGGGGTGATTGGGGGGGGATCGGGGTGTTTTGTGTGCCTGGCATGTTCTACTGTGTGTGTAGTGTGTTGTGCACTTACATTACAGTCTTCTCTCCTCGGCCCGGAACGGAAAATACCGAGCCGAGGAGAGATGACATCATTTCCTCTGCCTCTGTGTACAATACAGAGGCAGGGAAATGATCCCATTGGCTGGGAGCAATCGCGAGGGGGGGCCACGAATGGATGGCCTCCCCCTCACCACCGATCGCCGGGGGAGATTTGCCGACCGCCGCAGGCACCGGGGGGGTCCGATCGGACCCCCCTCCCTCGGGAAGGCAAGGACGTACCTGTAAGTCCTTTTGCCTGCCCGTGCCATTCTGCCAACGTATATAGTTGCGGCGGTCGGCAAGTGGTTAAAACACATAGGAGGGAATTCAATAAAGCTGCTGTGCTACTTTACTGGCGTTAATTCCTCTTGTTATTGTATTGCGCCAAATTCATGAAGTATTTTGTGATACGTTTGGTTCTGACAGCGACTCATACACCAAATTCAGGTAGTTCTAAAATGTGCCACTTTTACATTGCTTCACAATAAATGTGCCAAATGTAAAAGTAGAGCTAATTAAAACCAACTCTCTTTTGATGTGCAGAGAGAAAAACTGTCTCAGACATATTTTGCGAAAGTGTCTCTTATGCATTCTAAAAGTGGTGCAGCATAAGCCAAATTCAAGTACAAGTTCCAAACAGGTACATGAATTTGGCACATTCTTCACCTCTTGCAGGAGAGACACTTTTGCTAAATCTGTCTGCCCCAGTCTTTATGAATTCCAGGAATAGATTTTAATGGATGCGTCTTAATTGCCACATCTTGAGTCACTGCGACAAAAAACAAAACAAAAAGAAACTTTTGGGTGATTCTTGTTGGCAATCTTACATTGAAGTCTATGGGAGTAGTGTCTCACAAGTCGTACATTTGTCTTAACCACCTGCCGACCGGCTCACGCCGATATACATTGGCTAAGTGGCACATTCCCGTGAATCGCCGTTCGGGTAAGTCTTCCCCTTTAAGAGCTGCCCGCACCACGTGGGGGAACCGATGCGCAAGGCCAGCGGGCGCGATCGCCCCCAGCCACCCGCGACTGCAGGAATGAGAGCTAGAATGGGGATTTGTGTGTGTAAACACACAAATCCCTGTTCTGTCAGGGGAGAGGAGACATATTGTTTGTTCCTAGTAAGTAGGAACATTGATATGTCTTCTCCCCCAGTCAGTCTTATCCCCATACAGTTAGAAACACTAACAAGGGAACACATTTAACCCCTTGATCGCCCCCTACTGTTAAACCCAGTGCATTTTTATAGCACTGATCGCTGTATAAATGTCAATGGTCCCAAAAATGTGTCAAAAGTGTCCGATCTGTCCGCCGCAATGTCGCAGTACCGCTAAAAATCGCAAATCACCGCCATTACTAGTACAAAAAATTTTAAAAAATAAAAAGCCATAAAACATTCCCATAGTTTGTAGATGCTATAATTTTTGTGCAAACCAATCAATATACGCTTATTGCGATTTTTTTTTACCAAAAATATGTAGAAGAATATATATCTGCATTATCTGGATAAAGAAATTTGTTTTTTAAAAACATTTTGGGGATATTTATTATAGGAGAAAGTAAAAAAAATTGTTTTTTTTGTTTATAGCGCACAAAATAAAAACCGCAGAGGTGATCAAATACCACCAAAAGAAAGCTTTATTTGTGGGAAAAAAAGGATGTCAATTTTGTTCAGGTACAGTGCTGCATGACCGCGCATTTGTCAGTTAAACTGATGCAGTGCCGTATCGCAAAAAATGGACTGGTTAGGAGCCAAATCTTCCAGTCTGTAAGCGGTAAATGTGGGAGTAAACTCCCATGTATAATTTTTACCTATAGGCAAGCCTTATTATAGACTTACTTGTAGGTACTATAAATATATCTCCTAAATGAGAACTGTTTAGGAGATATTACATTTAGATGCAGCTTTGTTTTCAAGTAAGTCCTGCAAAATGTGCTAATATGTGATGCATTATGCGGTTCTAAAGGCATACGGCTTTTTATTTTAATGCATTCTGTGTGCAGCAGTCCCCCTAATATTTACCTGAGCCCCATCTCGATCCATCGATGTTGCACGAGAGACTTGGCTGTCCGGGACTCTCCTGCCAATCAAAGTCAGTGAGCCAATGAGGAGAGAGGGGGTGGGGCCGAGCTGCCGCTCCATGTCTGAATGGACACACAAAGCGGCTCAGCTTGGGTATCCCCATAACAAGCTGCTTACTGTGGGAAGCAGGAGGGAGGGGCCAGGAGCATCGAAGAGGGAACTGAGAAGTGGAGGATCTGAGTTGCTCTGTGCAAAACCATTACACAGAGCGGGTAAATATGATATAATTGGTATTTAAAAAAAAAAAACACTGAGATTTTATTATCACTTTAACCGCTTCAGCCCCGGAAGATTTACCCACTTTCTGACCATCTGACCAGAGCACTTTTTACGATTCGGCACTGCATCGCTTTAACTGACAATTGTGCGGTCGTGCGACGTTGCACCCAAACAAAATTGACGTCCTTTTATTCCCACAAAAAGAGCTTTCTTTTGGTGGTATTTGATCATCTTTGTGGTTTTTATTTTTTGCGCTATAAACAAAAAAAGAGCGTCAATTTTGAAAAAAAAAACCACAACATTTTGTACTTTTTGCTATAATAAATATCCCCACTTTTCTTTTTAAAAAAACGTTTTTTTCCTAAGTTTAGGCCGATATGTATTCTTCTACATATTTTTGTTAAACAAAAAAAAAAAAAAAAAAAATCGCAATAAGCGTACATTGATTGGTTTGCGCAAAAGTTATAGCGTCTACAAAATAGGGGATAGATTTATAGCATTTTTATTATTTGTTTTTTACTACTAATGGCTGTGATCTGTGATTTTTATCATGACTGCAAAATTATGGTGGACACATCGGACAATTTTGCCAAATTTTTGGGACCATTGGCATTAATACAGAGATCAGTGCTATAAAAATGCATTGATTACTGTGAAAATGTCACTGGCAGTGAAGAGGTTAACACTAGAGGGCGATCAAGGGGTTAATTGTGTTTGCTAGTGTGTGTTCTAACTGAAGGGGGGAGGGGACTGCGTAGGGGAGATGACAGATCGCTGTTCATACTCTGTATGAAGACGATCTGTCACTTCTCCCCTCGCCGTGTTACGAGCGATTGCGGGAGCCTGGCGATCATTGAGACGGCCGGGCACTCGCATCGGCTCCGGGGGTGAGCAGCGGTTGGCCTAGTGGCCCCCTTTGGAGCCGACGTAACATGACGGCGATTCGCCTGCCCGTGCCATTCTGCCGCAGTATAACTGAGGCGGCTGGTCGGCAAGCGGTTAAACTGCCCGGGACCTGATTTTTTTTCTTTTCCGATGCGGTTTATCTATCGCTTTAATTGCAGTGACTTCTTAGGCAACATTTATTTACCCCTCACCTCCCTGGTCATTCTTGTTCCCTAAAAACTTCCTCCCTAGGACATCCCAAACAAACTTTTGCGTAGCAGAACTGCACATTCCTGCTCATGTTTTTTATTTTTTTGCTTGTTTTCCACATGTAAACACATATCACGTATAGGGCAGCTGATTCACTTGAATGGCTTCCCTACGTGCGACAAATTCCCCAAAGTAACGCAAGAACTTTTTCAGTCGTGGTACTTTGCGCATTTTAGCAGCAAAACATACATCTTCTAAACATGATTGGGGCGTCATTAACAGTTACCCTGAATTCACATCTGTACATTTCTGAACAGACAGCAACCCACGTTTAGGAAACTTACAGGAAACGCACATCCCGCTTGCATTGCCATTTAGGCATCATTACTCTGATTGCACGCAACCTGCTCTGAAAATGTACGGCAACTCCCACCCAATACATGTCATGCTTACAGTGCCATATAGGCTGCATTCACATCTGTGTGTTTCCGAATGCATGGCAACCCACATAGAAAATGCTTTGCTGTGCGTTTTGAGGCAAAGTGCGTTGAGCTTGCGGTAGGGTACATGCACACTGGACGCCGAGAACAGCTGCCCTGGATGTTTTTCTTCTGGCAGCAAAAAAATAAAAAATGCTGGTAAAGATGTGTACCACAATTAGATGCATTTACCCGTATCAAGTACTTTGGGTGTTTATTCATTTAATTGGCCAGAATATTTATTCCATCCATCGAAATAAAAAATTGCTGAAGTGCTAAACGCTCCTAACATTTAGGTGCGTTTTTGCTGCGTTTGGCATTTTTCTGTCAAAACACTACTCTCCTGAATGTGAATTTAGTCTTTGTGTACTGCTCCTAAATATGAGTTTTCCAAACAACTCGGAAGAAAATGCACGATTTGCTGAACGCCTCTGAAACACACTGCAATGCGCATCGCGTTACCATAAGTTTCCACCTGCACCTCTCCAAATGTGTGGCAACCCACAAGAAAACGAATACTTTGCCCTGCGTTTCAAAAAACTCGGCAGTATCCGTCATGCTTCCGTTACCATTTAGGCCACGTTCTCATCTGTGCGTTTCCAAACTTGTCACAACCCGCACAGAAAACACGTGGCAATGCGCTTGTGTTACCAATTGTTTGCATCTGCCCAATTTTCAAGTGCATGGCAACCAGCTAGAAAACGCACACTTTGCCACACATTTTAAAAGCATGCAGCAATGCGTGTCGCGCTTGCTTTACCATTCGTACACACGTGCGTTTCCAAACGCATGGCAACTTGCAAGAAAATGTACACTTTGCCGTGCATTTTTAAAACAGACGGCAATGTGCGTCACCTTTGCCTTACCATCTAGGCTGCATTCTCATCTGTGCATTTCCAAACCCACAGCAACCTGCACAGAAAATGCGTGCTTTGCCTTGCTTTTTTAAGACGCAAAGCAACGCTCATCATGCTTACGATACCATTTGTTCACATCTGCACATTTCTGAATGCATGACAACTCGCAAGTAAAACGCATGCTTTGCCATTTGTTTCAAAAACACGCGGAAATCTTCACAGAAAACACGCACTTTGCCTTGCATTTTAAAAACACGTGGAAATGTGTGTCACTCTTGTGTTACCATTAATTTGCTTCTGTCTGTTTATAATCGCATGACAACCCGCATGGCAATGTGTCACACTTGTAGTACCATTTAGGCTGCGTTCTCATCTGTGCATTTCAAAACACGTGACAACCCGCACAGAAAACACGTGGCAATGCGCTTATGTTACCATTAGTTTGCATCTGTGTGTTTCCAAATGCACGGCAACCAGCAAGAAAATGCATGCTTTGCAGTGCGTTTCACATGCGTTGCACTTGTGTTATGATTTGTTTGCATCTGCGTGTTTATGAATGCATGGCAACAAAAAAATACATGCTTTGCTTTTCATTTATTTTGAAAACGTGTGGTAATGTGCGTCATGCTTGCGTTACCATTTAGGCTAAACTTGTATCTGCACAGCAACCAGCACAGAAGATGCACTTTGCAGCACATTTCAGGAAGATGCATTGCACTTGTCCTCCCATTATGGTGACACAAGTATGATGTGCGTTTGGAGGGCATTCCTGGAATGTGCGGTAAATCATGCGGTTTCTGTGCGGGTTGCCACACATTGGGAAACACACAGATGTAAATACAGCCTCATTGTTAATGACACCCCAATCACAGGTAGCAGATGTGCGTTTTGCTGAGTCACAAAATTTTCTACAAATGCACCAAAACATTCACTGAAAAAAACCCGACACTCCAAGACTGAAATGTTCTGGAGATACTTTGGGACGTTTGTTGTGTGTGGGGCGGCCTGTTCAAGTGACTGGGAAGCCCGATGTGTGACGAATGTTTATGATTGAAGAATGTGACATCGATCCATCAAAGTGATAGGAATGATGATCAGTAAAGTCTCTGATAACTTTGATGACTTTGGTGAGTGGGAAGTTGCGGTCATGTGATCCGGGGATTAGTTCTCCTTCTAGGGAGGAACAATTGATAAATCTTTTATTTTAGACACAATTCAGTGTTGGGTGGAGAGACACTTGTTGGACATTTCTAGGTTTGGATTGTTGTGTATTGTATGGTGTGTAGATCGCACACATTGTATGGTGTATTATACACTCAGTGTTGGGTGGAGAGACACTTGTTGGACATTTCTAGGTGTGGATTGTTGTGTATTGTATGGTGTGTAGATCGCACACATTGTATGGTGTATTATACACTCAGTGTTGGAGGTTCTCCTATGACATGTAGAAATCCTGATAACTCTCCCAGTATGGGGGTGCAGGGAGCGGATCATACTGGGGGGATGAACACTCGGGGGGACATGTGTGATGGAAGCAGTCACAGGAAGAGAAGATGTATAGAGGTGACTGATCTCTGGGGAGATCCTGGAGGAGTCATTGTGGGGGAGGGGAGATTATTCTTACATCACCCCAATACTTACCGATGTGACCGGACAGATCCCGACATCTACAGACTGGAAGACATGAATGGACACAGACTGGGAGGGAGAGTCCCTGTTGGTGGGATGAGAAGACACGCCCACTTTATTAAACCCCACCTACTTCTGGGCCTAGGATTATCCAGGCTGTATTGGGTCTTATTAGGAGTGGGCGTGGTTTCCGGTGTCAGCGGGTGTGGTTTATCAGAGAAGTGGGAGGAGTGTGTGATGCTGTAGGACAGGGGTGCCCAAACTTTTTTCAAAGAGGGCCAGATTTGATGAAGTGAACATGTGTGAGGGCCGACCATTTTGCCTGACATTCTTTGAACCATTAAAATTTGGTCTAAGTGTGTTCGTTTGAGCACTAATACACTGCCCAACAAGAATTCTCTTGCCTTTGTCGCGCTCGTTCCTGACATGCAGACGAATGCTCCTTAGGGGTACCATTAATTCTTAATGGTACCCCACACACATTGGAAAACGTGGGGTGCTTTTGGTGCAGTGCAATTTTAAAAAAAAAAGGTCAGGGACTTCTTTCCCTGCGGGTAGGGAAGCCCATTTAAATGAATGGGCTGTCCTACATGCAGCACGCAGCTACACAGATGTGAACCAAGGGCTTGTTCACATGTCAGGCTGGAGGGGCAGTAAAACCACATGGTTAAGCTGTTTTTACCACCCCCAACTTCTCCCCCTTTAGCTGCAGAAGGAGCATCTGGGGGTGAACACATGCTGTGGCTGCAGCTGGAGGTATACCCAGGGTGAATGGGGCTGCACTGCAACTATCCCGCAACTGTGTGCATTGCACGGTTGTGGTATAGTGATGTTACATTTATGGGCTTAAAACAGGTGGTGAAGAGGCAACATAATGCCTCTTTACCACCTGTCAAATGCCTCTGAAAAGCGATCTGTGCATGGATTGCTTTTCAGATGAGCAACAGTCCTGGCTGCTATCACAAACAAGCCCTACAAAAGCAGTTCTGATGGTACAGGAATTGGGGGGGGGGGGCAGATTAAAAGTAACATACACGCATACATACACACAGACAAATGCAGACACATACAGACACATGTACACACACACACACACATATACAGACACATGTACACACACACATATACAGACACATGCACACATACAGACACATGTACACACACACACACACACACACATATACAGACACATGCATACACAGACATACATACAGAAACATGCACACGCACACACATACAGACACACACACACACACACACATACAGACACATGCACACATACATACAGACAGACACATGCACACATATACAGACACACACACACACACATACAGACACACATACAGACACAGGCACACACATACAGACACACACATACAGACACACACATACAGACACACACATACAGACACAGGCACACATATACAGGCACATACATACAGACACACACATACAGGCACACACATAGAGACGCATACACACACACACATACAGACACACACATGTATAAAGCCCTTTTAAAATGACTCTAGCTTCTAGCACAGTACTGTACCTTTCCAGTTTCCTCATTCAGCCAGGTACTGCACTGTAGGGGGAAGCAGAGAGCACAGCACACTCCCCTGCACTTTACTTTCACTTTTGATGCTGCCGGTGTCTTGTCGATTAGTGCCTCCCGTCGAATAATGCATCCACTACGTCACACCAGCTGATTCCCCTATCAGCTGGCATGACGTAAGACTGCACATGCGCAGTTCGTCGGATGCATTTTCCGACGGGAGTCACAGAATACAGTGGAGAGGCAGTGTAGGAGAGGCTAGAGGAGATACTTTGAGCTCTGATTCCCGGGAACCCCCTTAATGAAAACACACCAAACTTGGCACACTTTTAGGGAACACCGCTGGCTGTATGTGGTAGAAATTTTGGGTCCAGGGAACCGAACGGCAGCCGGTACCGACTCCCGAAAGTGAGCCGCTTGCTTCATTTTTCCGCTGGCAGAAAGAGAAAACAGTGTAGGAGAGGCTCGGGAGATATTTTGAGCTCCTGTATCCGGGGACCCGCTCCATGAAAAGCCACCAAACTTGGCACACTTATAGGGAAGACCCATGTCTGCAGGTGGAAAAAATTTCGGGTCCAGGAAACTAAAGGGCAGCCGGTACCGAATCCCCAAAGTGGGCCACTCGCTTCATTGTTCCGCCTGGGGGAAAAAATGGGCGACTTTGAGCTCCGGTTTCTGGGGACCCACCGGGTCAAATCCCACCAAATTTGGCACACTTATAGTGGAGAGCCATGACTATACGTCCAAAAAATTTCAGCTCCAGGGAGCCAAAGGAAAGCCAGTACCGACTCCCCAAAGTAGGCCCCTCACTTAACATGGGAGTCTATGGGGAAACCAGGCAAAATTGTGACGGATTTCACTTATCGCTCAACCATTCGACGACCGAATGGCCTAGTGACACCAAACTTGCACCCCTTTTTCACAAATATCACAGCTATACCTCATAAAAATGTGGAGGTTCGGGGACCTTTTACCGGGGATTTACCGGGGCAACAATGTTGACCGTCTACCCCCACACCAAACCGGGGTCCGGTACCCCAACCGGAACCCTCCAGTTACCGGAAAATGCCACTTTGAAACGGTGTAGCTCGGACCCGGTTCACTGTGGAAGGCTCCGGTAGGTCTCATTTGAATATTTCAGGCCTTTTCTACAGAATGGCATCCACTTTTGAGGACCAGTGGACCCCTCACAAAACACCGGCAAAGACGTGCATGGCGCTCTCCGGTTCTATGGGTCTTAAAAATACACAGACACCGGGAGGCTGTGGGGATGCTTTTTAGGTACTCACTGGCCAAGTTTGGGGTCCAGGGAACGTTTGGCGGGCCGGTGGCACCCCAAAAGGTCAACCGGTAGAAACCGCACATTTTACATTGTAGTCTATGGGAAACTCAGTCAACTATGGGGGGCTTATATTTCCTCGGCTGTTGGGGTTAGGAACACCAAACTTGGCACACTTGTAGGGGAGACGATGCACTACATGTGGTCCACATTGGGGTTCCTAGACCCTACGGTTGGCCCGTAACCATCTCCCAAAGACGGCACCCCTAGGGCGGTAAAACCAGTTCTGCTACTCAGAAAATTCAGATTTAGGTTCTGGCGTCTATCGGTCGGATGACTTTGAGGGCTCATATCTCCAGAACCCAAAATTTGGTGTGCTGGCTCATGGGATCTAGATCTACAACATATCCAAAAATTGGACTCCTAGCTCAAACGGTTCAGAAGATGACTTTCCTGCATGGCGCTCTCCGGTTCTATGGGTCTTAAAAATACACAGACACCGGGAGGCTGTGGGGATGCTTTTTAGGTACTCACTGGCCAAGTTTGGGGTCCAGGGAACGTTTGGCGGGCCGGTGGCACCCCAAAAGGTCAACCGGTAGAAACCGCACATTTTACATTGTAGTCTATGGGAAACTCAGTCAACTATGGGGGGCTTATATTTCCTCGGCTGTTGGGGTTAGGAACACCAAACTTGGCACACTTGTAGGGGAGACGATGCACTACATGTGGTCCACATTGGGGTTCCTAGACCCTACGGTTGGCCCGTAACCATCTCCCAAAGACGGCACCCCTAGGGCGGTAAAACCAGTTCTGCTACTCAGAAAATTCAGATTTAGGTTCTGGCGTCTATCGGTCGGATGACTTTGAGGGCTCATATCTCCAGAACCCAAAATTTGGTGTGCTGGCTCATGGGATCTAGATCTACAACATATCCAAAAATTGGACTCCTAGCTCAAACGGTTCAGAAGATGACTTTCCTGCAGCCCAAAAAATGCTTGAGTTTGAAAGTTAGGTCGACACAAAGCATGCATGGTGGTTTTCAGAAAAGTCATTTCGGGCACCTTTCGTTCCAGAGACCTCAAATTTGGCCTGCAGCTAGGGGGCCTCTATGAACCCCCAACTACCAAGTTTGAAGTTCCTGTGACCTACGGTTCCGGAGATATGGACCTGTAAAGCGAAAAGTTCAGACCGGCCATGGGGCACCAAGGGATCCGTTCCGATCTCGCTGCCCCCTCGGCCTTGGTGGGCACCGTGGGTCGGTCCCCTTTGGAAGACCATATCGACCTGCCAAATTTGGGGTCTCTAGCTCAAAGTATGGGGGAGATATGGACTTCCAAAGGGGACCGACCCATGGTGTCCACCAAGGCCGAGGGGGCAGCGAGATCGGAAACGGTCCCTTGGTGCCCCATGGCCGGTCTGAACTTTTCGCTTTACCGGCCCATATCTCTGGAACCGTAGGTCACAGGAACTTCAAACTTTGTAGTTGGGGGTTCATAGAGGCCCCCTAGCTGCAGTCCAAATTTGAGGTTTCTGGAACAAAAGGTGCCCGAAATGACTTTTCTGAAAACCACCATGCATGCTTGGTGTCGACCTAACTTTCAAACTCAAGCATTTTTTGGGCTCCAGGAAAGTCATCTTCCTAACCGTTTGATCTAGGAGTCCAATTTTTGTATATGTTGTAAATCTAGATCCCATGAGTCGGCACACCAAATTTGGGGTTCCGGAGATAGGAGTCCTCAAAGTCATCAGACCGCTAGAGGCCATAACCTAACTCCGAATTTTCTGGGTAGCAGAACCGGTTTTACCGCCCTAGGGGTGCCAACTTTGGGAGACGGTTACGGGCCAACCGTAGGGTCTAGGAACCCCAAATTTGGATCACATATAGTGCATCGTCTCCCCTAGAAGTGTGCCAAGATTAGTGTTCCTAACCCCAACATCTGAGGAAATAGCCCCCCAGGTTGACCGAGTTTCCCATAGACTCCAATGTTAAATGTGCGGTTTCTACCGGTTGACCCTTTGTGGCCCCGGTAAATCCCCGGTAAAAGGTCCCCGAACCTCAACATTTTTATGAGGTGCAGCTGCGCTATCTGGGAAGAAGGGGTGCAAGTTTAGTGTCGCTAGGCCATTCGGTCATCGAATGGTTCAGCGATAAGTCAAATCCGCCACAATTTGGCCTGGTTTTCCCATAGACTCCCATGTTAAGTGAGGGGCCTATTTTGGGGAGTCGGTAGCGGCCTTCTTTCGTTTCCCTGTACCCGAAATTGCTTGCACTTGTAGTCATGGCTCTCTCCTACAAGTGTGCTAAGTTTACTGTGATTTGACTCGGTGGGTCCTCGGAAACCGGTGCTCAAAGTTGCCCCAATATCGGCAGTTTTTCCCCTAGGCTGCAAAGTGAAGCGAGGTGTGCTGTCTTTGGGAGACGGTTACGGGCCAACTGTAGGATCTAGGAACCCCAAATTTGAATCACAAATAGTGCATCGTCTTCCCTACAAGTGAGCCAAGATTGGTGTTCCTAACCCCAACAGTCAAGGAAATATTAGCCCCCCTAATTTGACTGAGTTTCCCATAGACTCCAATGTTAAATGTGCGTTTTCTACCGGTTGACCTTTTGGGGTGTCAGCGGCCCGCCAAACGTTCCCTGGACCCCAAACTTGGCCAGTAAGTACCTGAAGAGCATCCCCACAGACTCCTGGTGTCGCTGTATTTTTACGACCCATAGAACCAGAGAGCGCCACGCACGTTTTTGGCGGTGTTTTGTGAGGGGTCCACTGGTCCCCTAAAGTGGAAGGGGGTGCCATTCCGTAGAAAAGGCCTGAAATATTTAAATGAGACCTACCGGAGCCTTTCCCGGTGAACCGGGTCCAAGCTACACCATTTCAAAGTGCCATTTTCCGGTTACCGGAAGGTTCTGGTTGGGGTACCGGGCCCCATTTGGGTGTGGGGGTACCCATAGAGTGTCTCTACTTCACCCCCAAGCTTTGTGATTTTGTGACCCATGGTCAGGGAGCACCGGTACCGTGAAGATGGTCAACATTTTGGCCCCGGTAAATCCCCGGTAAAAGGTCCCCGAACCTCAACATTTTTATGAGGTGCAGCTGCGCTATCTGGGAAGAAGGGGTGCAAGTTTAGTGTCGCTAGGCCATTCAGTCATCGAATGGTTCAGCGATAAGTCAAATCCGCCACAATTTGGCCTGGTTTTCCCATAGACTCCCATGTTAAGTGAGGGGCCTATTTTGGGGAGTCGGTAGCGGCCTTCCTTCATTTCCCTGTACCCGAAATTGCTTGCACTTGTAGTCATGGCTCTCTCCTACAAGTGTGCCAAGTTTAGTGTGATTTGACTCGGTGGGTCCTCGGAAAGCGGTGCTCAAAGTTGCCCCAATATCGGCAGTTTTTCCCCTAGGCTGCAAAGTGAAGCGAGGTGTGCTGTCTTTGGGAGACGGTTACGGGCCAACTGTAGGATCTAGGAACCCCAAATTTGAATCACAAATAGTGCATCGTCTTCCCTACAAGTGTGCCAAGATTGGTGTTCCTAACCCCAACAGTCAAGGAAATATTAGCCCCCCTAATTTGACTGAGTTTCCCATAGACTCCAATGTTAAATGTGCGTTTTCTACCGGTTGACCTTTTGGGGTGTCAGCGGCCCGCCAAACGTTCCCTGGACCCCAAACTTGGCCAGTAAGTACCTGAAGAGCATCCCCACAGACTCCTGGTGTCGCTGTATTTTTACGACCCATAGAACCAGAGAGCGCCACGCACGTTTTTGGCGGTGTTTTGTGAGGGGTCCACTGGTCCCCTAAAGTGGAAGGGGGTGCCATTCCGTAGAAAAGGCCTGAAATATTTAAATGAGACCTACCGGAGCCTTTCCCGGTGAACCGGGTCCAAGCTACACCATTTCAAAGTGCCATTTTCCGGTTACCGGAAGGTTCTGGTTGGGGTACCGGGCCCCATTTGGGTGTGGGGGTACCCATAGAGTGTCTCTACTTCACCCCCAAGCTTTGTGATTTTGTGACCCATGGTCAGGGAGCACCGGTACCGTGAAGATGGTCAACATTTTGGCCCCGGTAAATCCCCGGTAAAAGGTCCCCGAACCTCAACATTTTTATGAGGTGCAGCTGCGCTATCTGGGAAGAAGGGGTGCAAGTTTAGTGTCGCTAGGCCATTCGGTCATCGAATGGTTCAGCGATAAGTCAAATCCGCCACAATTTGGCCTGGTTTTCCCATAGACTCCCATGTTAAGTGAGGGGCCTATTTTGGGGAGTCGGTAGCGGCCTTCCTTCATTTCCCTGTACCCGAAATTGCTTGCACTTGTAGTCATGGCTCTCTCCTACAAGTGTGCCAAGTTTAGTGTGATTTGACTCGGTGGGTCCTCGGAAACCGGTGCTCAAAGTTGCCCCAATATCGGCAGTTTTTCCCCTAGGCTGCAAAGTGAAGCGAGGTGTGCTGTCTTTGGGAGACGGTTACGGGCCAACTGTATGATCTAGGAACCCCAAATTTGAATCACAAATAGTGCATCGTCTTCCCTACAAGTGTGCCAAGATTGGTGTTCCTAACCCCAACAGTCAAGGAAATATTAGCCCCCCTAATTTGACTGAGTTTCCCATAGACTCCAATGTTAAATGTGCGTTTTCTACCGGTTGACCTTTTGGGGTGTCAGCGGCCCGCCAAACGTTCCCTGGACCCCAAACTTGGCCAGTAAGTACCTGAAGAGCATCCCCACAGACTCCTGGTGTCGCTGTATTTTTACGACCCATAGAACCAGAGAGCGCCACGCACGTTTTTGGCGGTGTTTTGTGAGGGGTCCACTGGTCCCCTAAAGTGGAAGGGGGTGCCATTCCGTAGAAAAGGCCTGAAATATTTAAATGAGACCTACCGGAGCCTTTCCCGGTGAACCGGGTCCAAGCTACACCATTTCAAAGTGCCATTTTCCGGTTACCGGAAGGTTCTGGTTGGGGTACTGGGCCCCATTTGGGTGTGGGGGTACCCATAGAGTGTCTCTACTTCACCCCCAAGCTTTGTGATTTTGTGACCCATGGTCAGGGAGCACCGGTACCGTGAAGATGGTCAACATTTTGGCCCCGGTAAATCCCCGGTAAAAGGTCCCCGAACCTCAACATTTTTATGAGGTGCAGCTGCGCTATCTGGGAAGAAGGGGTGCAAGTTTAGTGTCGCTAGGCCATTCGGTCATCGAATGGTTCAGCGATAAGTCAAATCCGCCACAATTTGGCCTGGTTTTCCCATAGACTCCCATGTTAAGTGAGGGGCCTATTTTGGGGAGTCGGTAGCGGCCTTCCTTCATTTCCCTGTACCCGAAATTGCTTGCACTTGTAGTCATGGCTCTCTCCTACAAGTGTGCCAAGTTTAGTGTGATTTGACTCGGTGGGTCCTCGGAAACCGGTGCTCAAAGTTGCCCCAATATCGGCAGTTTTTCCCCTAGGCTGCAAAGTGAAGCGAGGTGTGCTGTCTTTGGGAGACGGTTACGGGCCAACTGTAGGATCTAGGAACCCCAAATTTGAATCACAAATAGTGCATCGTCTTCCCTACAAGTGTGCCAAGATTGGTGTTCCTAACCCCAACAGTCAAGGAAATATTAGCCCCCCTAATTTGACTGAGTTTCCCATAGACTCCAATGTTAAATGTGCGTTTTCTACCGGTTGACCTTTTGGGGTGTCAGCGGCCCGCCAAACGTTCCCTGGACCCCAAACTTGGCCAGTAAGTACCTGAAGAGCATCCCCACAGACTCCTGGTGTCGCTGTATTTTTACGACCCATAGAACCAGAGAGCGCCACGCACGTTTTTGGCGGTGTTTTGTGAGGGGTCCACTGGTCCCCTAAAGTGGAAGGGGGTGCCATTCCGTAGAAAAGGCCTGAAATATTTAAATGAGACCTACCGGAGCCTTTCCCGGTGAACCGGGTCCAAGCTACACCATTTCAAAGTGCCATTTTCCGGTTACCGGAAGGTTCTGGTTGGGGTACCGGGCCCCATTTGGGTGTGGGGGTACCCATAGAGTGTCTCTACTTCACCCCCAAGCTTTGTGATTTTGTGACCCATGGTCAGGGAGCACCGGTACCGTGAAGATGGTCAACATTTTGGCCCCGGTAAATCCCCGGTAAAAGGTCCCCGAACCTCAACATTTTTATGAGGTGCAGCTGCGCTATCTGGGAAGAAGGGGTGCAAGTTTAGTGTCGCTAGGCCATTCGGTCATCGAATGGTTCAGCGATAAGTCAAATCCGCCACAATTTGGCCTGGTTTTCCCATAGACTCCCATGTTAAGTGAGGGGCCTATTTTGGGGAGTCGGTAGCGGCCTTCCTTCATTTCCCTGTACCCGAAATTGCTTGCACTTGTAGTCATGGCTCTCTCCTACAAGTGTGCCAAGTTTAGTGTGATTTGACTCGGTGGGTCCTCGGAAACCGGTGCTCAAAGTTGCCCCAATATCGGCAGTTTTTCCCCTAGGCTGCAAAGTGAAGCGAGGTGTGCTGTCTTTGGGAGACGGTTACGGGCCAACTGTATGATCTAGGAACCCCAAATTTGAATCACAAATAGTGCATCGTCTTCCCTACAAGTGTGCCAAGATTGGTGTTCCTAACCCCAACAGTCAAGGAAATATTAGCCCCCCTAATTTGACTGAGTTTCCCATAGACTCCAATGTTAAATGTGCGTTTTCTACCGGTTGACCTTTTGGGGTGTCAGCGGCCCGCCAAACGTTCCCTGGACCCCAAACTTGGCCAGTAAGTACCTGAAGAGCATCCCCACAGACTCCTGGTGTCGCTGTATTTTTACGACCCATAGAACCAGAGAGCGCCACGCACGTTTTTGGCGGTGTTTTGTGAGGGGTCCACTGGTCCCCTAAAGTGGAAGGGGGTGCCATTCCGTAGAAAAGGCCTGAAATATTTAAATGAGACCTACCAGAGCCTTTCCCGGTGAACCGGGTCCAAGCTACACCATTTCAAAGTGCCATTTTCCGGTTACCGGAAGGTTCTGGTTGGGGTACCGGGCCCCGTTTGGGTGTGGGGGTACCCATAGAGTGTCTCTACTTCATCCCCAAGCTTTGTGATTTTGTGACCCATGGTCAGGGAGCACCGGTACCGTGAAGATGGTCAACATTGTGGCCCCGGTAAATCCCCGGTAAAAGGTCCCCGAACCTCAACATTTTTATGAGGTGCAGCTGCGCTATCTGGGAAGAAGGGGTGCAAGTTTAGTGTCGCTAGGCCATTCGGTCATCGAATGGTTCAGCGATAAGTCAAATCCGCCACAATTTGGCCTGGTTTTCCCATAGACTCCCATGTTAAGTGAGGGGCCTATTTTGGGGAGTCGGTAGCGGCCTTCCTTCGTTTCCCTGTACCCGAAATTGCTTGCACTTGTAGTCATGGCTCTCTCCTACAAGTGTGCCAAGTTTAGTGTGATTTGACTCGGTGGGTCCTTGGAAACCGGAGCTCAAAGTTGCCCCAATATCGGCAGTTTTTCCCCTAGGCTGCAAAGTGAAGCGAGGGGTGCTGTCTTTGGGAGACGGTTACGAGCCAACTGTAGGATCTAGGAACCCCAAATTTGAATCACAAATAGTGCATCGTCTTCCCTACAAGAGTGCCAAAATTGGTGTTCCTAACCCCAACACCTGAGGAAATATTAGCCCCCCAATTTGACTGAGTTTCCCATAGACTCCAATGTTAAATGTGCGTTTTCTACCGGTTGACCTTTTGGGGTGTCAGCGGCCCGCCAAACGTTCCCTGGACCCCAAACTTGGCCAGTAAGTACCTGAAGAGCATCCCCACAGACTCCTGGTGTCGCTGTATTTTTACGACCCATAGAACCAGAGAGCGCCATGCACGTTTTTGCCGGTGTTTTGTGAGGGGTCCACTAGTCCCCTAAAGTGGAAGGGGGTGCCATTCCGTAGAAAAGGCCTGAAATATTTAAATGAGACCTACCGGAGCCTTTCCCGGTGAACCGGGTCCAAGCTACACCATTTCAAAGTGCCATTTTACCGGTAGGTTCTGGTTGGAGTACCGGGCCCCGTTTGGGTGTGGGGGTACCCATAGAGTGTCTCTACTTCACCCCCAAGCTTTGTGATTTTGTGACCCATGGTCAGGGAGCACCGGTACCGTGAAGACGGTCAACATTGTGGCCCCGGTAAAAGGTCCCCGAACCTCAAAATTTTTATGAGGTGCAGCTGCGCTATCTGGGAAGAAGGGGTGCAAGTTTAGTGTTGCTAGCCCATTCGGTCATCGAATGGTTGAGCGATAAGTGAAATTCACACAACACAGGCAAAGACAAAGACAGGCCCCCTCACACAACACAGCCAAAGACGTGCGCTGCGCTCTCCGGTTCTATGGGTCTTAAAAATACACTGACACCGGGAGGCTGTGGTGATACTCTTCAGGTACTCACTGGCCAAGTTTGGGGTCCAGGGAACGTTTGGCGGGCCACTGACACCCCAAAAGGTCAACCGGTAGAAAACGCACATTTTACATTGGAGTCTATGGGAAACTCAGTCAAATTGGGGGGCTAATATTTCCTTGACTGTTGGGGTTAGGAACACCAATCTTGGCACACTTGTAGGGAAGACGATGCACTATTTGTGATTCAAATTTGGGGTTCCTAGATCCTACAGTTGGCCCGTAACCATCTCCCAAAGACAGCACACCTCGCTTCACTTTGCAGCCTAGGGGAAAAACTGCCGATATTGGGGCAACTTTGAGCTCCGGTTTCCGAGGACCCACCTAGTCAAATCACACTAAACTTGGCACACTTGTAGGAGAGAGCCATGACTACAAGTGCAAGCAATTTCGGGTACAGGGAAACGAAGGAAGGCCGCTACCGACTCCCCAAAATAGGCCCCTCACTTAACATGGGAGTCTATGGGAAAACCAGGCCAAATTGTGGCGGATTTGACTTATCGCTGAACCATTCGATGACCGAATGGCCTAGCGACACTAAACTTGCACCCCTTCTTCCCAGATAGCGCAGCTGCACCTCATAAAAATGTTGAGGTTCGGGGACCTTTTACCGGGGATTTACCGGGGCCACAATGTTGACCATCTTCACGGTACCGGTGCTCCCTGACCATGGGTCACAAAATCACAAAGCTTGGGGGTGAAGTAGAGACACTCTATGGGTACCCCCACACCGAACCGGGGCCCAGTACCCCAACCGGAACCCTCCGGTTACCGGAAAATGGCACTTTGAAACGGTGTAGCTCGGACCCGGTTCACCGGGAAAGGCTCCGGTAGGTCTCATTTGAATATTTCAGGCCTTTTCTACGGAATGGCACCCCCTTCCACTTTAGGGGACCAGTGGACCCCTCACAAAACACCGGCAAAAACGTGCACAGCGCTCTCTGGTTCTATGGGTCGTAAAAATACAGCGACACCAGGAGTCTGTGGGGATGCTCTTCAGGTACTTACTGGCCAAGTTTGGGGTCCAGGGAACGTTTGGCGGGCCGCTGACACCCCAAAAGGTCAACCATTAGAAACCGCACGTTTAACATTGGAGTCTATGGGAAACTCCGTCAAATTGGGGGGCTGATATTTCCTCAGATGTTGGGGTTAGGAACACCAATCTTGGCACACTTCTAGGAGAGACGATGCACTACATGTGATCCAAATTTGGGGTTCCTAGACATTATGGTTGGCCCGTAACCATCTCCAAAAGACAGCACCCCTAGGGCGGTAAAACCAGTTCTGCTACCCAGAAAATTCGGACTTAGGTTCTGGCCTCTACCGGTCGGATGACTTTGAGGACTTCTATCTCCGGAACCCCAAATTTGGTGTGCCGACTCTTGGGATCTAGATCTACAACATATACAAAAATTGGACTCCTAGCTCAAACGGTTCGGAAGATGACTTTCCTGGAGCCCAAAAATGCTTGAGTTTGAAAGTTAGGTCGACACAAAGCATGCATGGTCGTTTTCAGAAAAGTCATTTCGGGCACCTTTCGTTTCAGAGACCTCAAATTTGGCCTGCAGCTAGGGGGCCTCTTTGAACCCCCAACTGCCAAGTTTGAAGTTCCTGTGACCTACGGTTCCGGAGATATGGACCGGTAAAGCGAAAAGTTCATACTGGCCATGGGGCACCAATTCTGATCTCGCTGCCCCCTCGGCCTTGGTGGGCACCATGGGTCGTTCCCCTTTGGAAGTCCATATCTCCCCCATACTTTGAGCTAGAGAACCCAAATTTGGCAGGTCGGTACCGGTGGATTTTAGACACAAGACCCGGGTAGACCGAATCTCATGCGCAGTACGTCACATCACTCCAGCTGATTTCCCGATCAGCTGGCGTGACGTATCGACTGCGCATGCACAGTTCGTCATATGCATTTTCCGACAGGAGGCAAGCCACAGGGAGCATGTGGAGGGAGAGAATCTTAAAGAGGGAGTCCCGCGAAAATTTTTTTAAAAGTCAGCAGCTACAAATACTGCAGCTGCTGACTTTTAAAATAAGGACACTTACCTGTCCCAGGGTCCAGCGATGTCGCCACCCGAGACTGAATCGTCCCTCGGTCCTCGGGTGCTGCCACCGCCATTCTCTGTAAGGGAATCAGGAAGTGAAGCGTTGCGGCTTCATTTCCTGGTTCCCTACTGCGCATGCGCCAGTCTCGCTGCGCTTCCTTACTGGTCCCCGCTGCCTCTGGGACCTGTGTGTGTCCCAGCAGACAGCACGTGGGGAGGGGACGGGAGGGGGCTTAGACTCCCGTGGGAGTCTTCGCTGAAAGTAGGTGCAAATACCTGTCTTAGACAGGTATCTGCACCCCCCTCCCCCCTGAATGGTGCCAAATGTGTCACCGGAGAGGTCGGGTTCCGAAAAGCGGAGGTTCAATTTTTGTGTGAACATCCGCTTTAAATGTAAGATTCTGCCTCGCTCTCTGTGGCGTGACGTATCGACTGGGCATGCACAGTTCGTCGTATGCATTTTTCGACGAGAGGCAAGCCACGGGAGCGCGCGGAAAGAGAACACTGACGTAAGAGAGAACTCCACAGGGAACACTGACGTCAGAGAGAACTCCACAGGGAACACTGACGTAAGAGAGAACTCCACAGGGAACACTGATGTAAGGGAGAACTCCGCAGGGAACACTGACGTAAGGAAGAACTCCGTTGGCTTAATAACGTCAGCGGCAACACCGTATCCAGCCCCGCCCCCAACACACCCCTAGGCTGCTCTAGAGAAAGGGGGCAAGCGCCATGCATAAGCAGTGTATTTGTCAGGGAAGCTTGGATTGACACAGCGGTGCTAGCGGGAGGGCCAAGGTCTGTGCTTCCAGAGGGGAGCGGTCCCTGAATAGCTATGTATGTGTAAGTGACCTACACTGCAGTTTAAGAAAGCCCATCAGAGATCCCGTTCCCAAGAGCTTGCAATCTATTAAAATGACATACAGTTTATCTCTGTTTACTCTTTGTTCTTTTGACAAGTGTGCTTTAGATAGAGCATGTCAAGCCGTAGCTGTGCTCCCTGGGGATATGCTGATTGCCCATCCGTGCTGCTGCTGGAGGGAGCCCAGGTGACCATAAATGAGAGCCCTACAGACTTGGTCATGGTGAGTGACCAAGTCACCAAGTGGTATATCCCCCACACCATCCCATACCCCACTCCATCTCCCCTGAGGACTTAGGACCCTCTAGGCCACTCACCTGGGGACTGGGACCCTCTAGGCCACTCACCTGTGGACAGGGACACCCATTTTCCCTGGGGACTGAGACCCCCTTCTCCCATGGGGACTGGGACACCTTCTCACCTGGGGACAGGGACCCCTTCTCACCCGGGGACTGGGATCCTCTCTCACCTGGGGACAGGACCTCCATCTCCCCTGAGGACAGGGAACCCACCTCCACTAAGAACAGGAACCTGATCACCCTGTGTGTGCCAAACTCACCTCCCTGCCCCTGTGTGTGCCAACCTCACCGTCCTGCCCGAACACCCTGTGTGTGTCAACCTCACCGCCCTGCCTGACATGTGTCCTGTGTGAGGGCCCTCCTGTGACAGCTGTTATCAGGACTTTAACCCACTTGGTGCTCCCCTACATGGATGTGCTCTCACTACACGACTGTATATAAGGGATGAAGGCCCAGAGACATGTCCAGGGTACACAGAGGATACATGAGATAGATTATAAGGGATGGAGGCCCAGAGACATGTCCAGGGTACACGGAGGATACATGAGATAGATTAGATGGGATGAAGGCCCAGAGACATGTCCAGGGTACGCGGAGTATACATGAGATAGATTAGAAGGGATGGAGGCCCAGAGACATGTCCAAGGTACACAGAGGATACATGAGATAGATTGTAAGGGATGGAGGCCCAGAGACATGTCCAGGGTACACAGAGGATACATGAGATAGATTAGAAGGGATGAAGGCCCAGAGATATGTCCAAGGTACACAGAGGATACATGAGATAGATTATAAGGGATGGAGGCCCAGAGACATGTCCAGGGTACACAGAGGATACATGAGATAGATTAGAAGGGATAAAGGCCCAGAGACATGTCCAAGCTAGACAGAGGATACATGAGATAGATTTATAAGGGATGGAGGCCCAGAGACATGTCCAGGGTACACAGAGGATACATGAGATAGATTAGAAGGGATGGACTCCCAGAGACATGTCCAGGGTACACGGAGGATACATGAGATAGATTATAAGGGATGGAGGCCCAGAGACATGTCCAGGGTACACGGAGGATACATGAGATAGATTAGAAGGGATGGAGGCCCAGAGACATGTCCAGGGTACACGGAGGATACATGAGATAGATTATAAGGGATGGAGGCCCAGAGACATGTCTAGGGTACACAGAGGATACATGAGATAGATTATAAGGGATGGAGGCCCAGAGACATGTCCAGGGTACACAGAGGATACATGAGATAGATTATAAGGGATGGAGGCCCAGAGACATGTCTAGGGTACACAGAGGATACATGAGATAGATTATAAGGGATGGAGGCCCAGAGACATGTCCAGGGTACACAGAGGATACATGAGATAGATTATAAGGGATGGAGGCCCAGAGACATGTCTAGGGTACACAGAGGATACATGAGATAGATTAGAAGGGATGGAGGCCCAGAGACATGTCCAGGGTACACAGAGGATACATGAGATAGATTAGAAGGGACGGAGGCCTCCTCTGTGTACCCTGGACATGTCTCTGGGCCTCCATCCCTTTTAATCTTACAGTGCAAGGGGGAACTTTGTGAACCCTGATGAAAAGGGGAACACTGATGTAAAGACTCTGATGTAGTTAGGAACCCCTTACATCAGAGTTCCTCTTTAGATCATGCTCTGCATCATTTTTCTTTACATCTGAGTTCCTTTGCACTGCAAGGGGGAATCCTGCAGACTCTGATGTAAAGGGAAATGCCGGTAAGTCTGATGTGGGGGGGGGGGGACTCTGCTGACCAGAGACCACCTTCCACAGAGTGATCGGGCAGGACGGTGAGGTTGGCACACACAGGGGCAGGGAGGTGAGTTTGGCACACACAGGGTGATCAGGTTCCTGTTCTTAGTGGAGGTGGGTTCCCTGTCTCCAGGTGAGATAGGATCCCAGTTCCCGGGTGAGAAGGTGAGAAGGTGTCCCAGTCCCCAGGGAAAATGGGTGTCCCTGTCCACAGGTGAGTGGCCTAGAGGGTCCTAAGTCCTCAGGGGAGATGGAGTGGGGTATGGGATGGTGTGGGGGATATACCACTTGGTGACTTGGTCACTCACCATGACCAAGTCTGTAGGGCTCTCATTTATGGTCACCTGGGCTCCCTCCAGGAGCAGCACGGATGGGCGATCAGCATATCCCCAGGGAGCACAGCTACGGCTTGACATGCTCTATCTAAAGCACACTTGTCAAAAGAACAAAAAGTAAACATAGATAAACTGTATGTCATTTTAATAGATTGCAAGCTCTTGGGAACGGGATCTCTGATGGGCTTTCTTAAACTGCAGTGTAGGTCACTTACACATACATAGCTATTCAGGGCCCCGCCCCCTCTGGAAGCACAGACCTTGGCCCTCCGGCTGGCACCGCTGTGTCAATCCAAGCTTCCCTGACAAATACACTGCTTACGCATGGCGCTTGCCCCCTTTCTCTAGAGCAGCCTAGGGGTGTGTTGGGGGCGGGGCTGGATGCGGTGTTGCCGCTGACGTTATTAAGCCAGCGGGGTTCTTCCTTACGTCAGTGTTCCCTGCAGAGTTCTTCCTTACGTCAGTGTTCCCTGTGGAGTTCTCTCTTACGTCAGTGTTCTCTTTCCGCGTGCTCCCGTGGCTTGCCTCTCGTCAAAAAATGCATACGACGAACTGCGCATGCCCAGTCGATACGTCACGCCACAGAGAGCGAGGCAGAATCTTACATTTAAAGCGGAGGTTCACACAAAAATTGAACCTCTGCTTTTCGGAACCCGACCCCTCCGGTGACACATTTGGCACCATTCAGGGGGGAGGGGGGTGCAGATACCTGTCTAAGACAGGTATTTGCACCTACTTCCGGCGTAGACTCCCACGGGAGTCTGTGCCCCCTCCCGTCCCTACCCCCCCGTGCTGTCTGCTGGGACACACACAGGTCCCAGAGGCAGCGGGGACCAGTAAGGAAGCGCAGCGCGACTGGCGCATGCGCAGTAGGGAACCAGGAAGTGAAGCCGCAACGCTTCACTTCCTGATTCCCTTATAGAGAATGGCGGTGGCAGCACCCGAGGACCGAGGGACGATTCAGTCTTGGGTGCCGACATCGCTGGACCCTGGGACAGGTGAGTGTCCTTATTTTAAAAGTCAGCAGCTGCAGTATTTGTAGCTGCTGACTTTTAAAAAATTTTTCGCGGGACTCCCTCTTTAAGATTCTCTCCCTCCACACGCTCCCCGTGGCTTGCCTCCCGTCGGGAAATGCATATGACGAACTGTGCATGTGCAGTCGATACGTCACGCCAGCTGATCGGGAAATCAGCTGGAGTGATGTGACGTACTGTGCATGCGCAGTACGTAGGAGGCATTTTTTGACAGGAGGCAATAATCAACGTTACACCGGTGTAGTGTTGATTATTGCCTCCCGTTGAAAAACGCATACTACGAGTCCCCTCTTTCCTGGGGTGGTATTTTGGGCTCAATCGGAGAGAAACTTCCACACGGTTGCTTGCAGGAGTGTCGGTATACCCGGATCTTGTGTCTAAAATCCACCGGTACCGACCTGCCAAATTTGGGGTCTCTAGCTCAAAGTATTGGGGAGATATGGACTTCCAAAGGGGACCGACCCATGGTGCCCACCAAGGCCGAGGGGGTAGCGAGATCGGAACCGGTCCTTTGGTGCCCCATGGCCAGTATGAACTTTTTGCTTTACCGGTCCATATCTCCGGAACCGTAGGTCACAGGAACTTCAAACTTGGTAGTTGGGGGTTCATAGAGGCCCCCTAGCTGCAGGCCAAATTTGAGGTCTCTGGAACGAAAGGTGCCCGAAATGACTTTTCTGAAAACCACCATGCATGCTTTGTGTCGACCTAACTTTCAAACTCAAGCATTTTTTGGGCTCCAGGAAAGTCATCTTTGGATATGTTGTAGATCTAGATCCCATGAGCCGGCACACCAAATTTGGGGTTCCGGAGATATGAGCCCTCAAAGTCATCCAACCGGTAGACGCCAGTCTGAATTTTCTGAGTAGCAGAACCGGTTTTACCGCCCTAGGTGTGCCGTCTTTGGGAGATGGTTACGAGCCAACCCTAGAGTCTAGGAACCCCTATGTGGACCACATGTAGTGCATCGTCTCCCCTACAAATCTGCCAAGTTTGGTGTTCCTAACCCCAACAGCCGAGGAAATATCAGCCCCCCAAGTTAACCGAGTTTCCCATAGACTCCAATGTTAAATGTGCGGTTTCTACCGGTTGACCTTTTAGGGTGCTACCTGCCCGCCAAACGTTCCCTGGACCCCAAACTTGGCCAGTGAGTACCTGAAGAGCATCCCCACAGCCTCCCGGTGTCTGTGTATTTTTAAGACCCATAGAACCGGAGAGCGCCGTGCACGTCTTTGCCGGTGTTTTGTGAGGGGTCCAGTGGTCCTCGAAAGTGGATGCCATTCTGTAGAAAAGGCCTGAAATATTCAAATGAGACCGACCGGAGCCTTCCCCGGTGAACCGGGTCCGAGCTACACCGTTTCAAAGTGCCATTTTCCGGTAACCGGAGGGTTCCGGTTGGGGTACTGGGCCCCGGTTCGGTGTGGGGGTACCCATAGAGTGTCTCTACATCACCCCCAAGCTTTGTAATTTTGTAACCCATGGTCAGGGAGCACCGGTACCGTGAAGACGGTCAACATTGTGGCCACGGTAAATCCCCAGTAAAAGGTCCCCGAACCTCCACATTTTTATGAGGTATAGCTGTGATATCTGGGAAAAAGGGGTGCAAGTTTGATGTCGCTAGCCCATTTGGTCGTCGAATGGTTGAGCGATAAGTGAAATCCGTCACAATTTTGCCTGGTTTCCCCATAGACTCCCATGTTAAGTGAGGGGCCTATTTTGGGGAGTCGGTACCGGCCTTCCTTCGGATCCCTGGACCCAAAATTTCTTACACTTATAGCCATGGGTCCCCCCTACAAGTGTGCCTAATTTGGTGGGATTTGACCCAGTGGGTCCCCAGAAACCGGAGCTCAAATTCGCCAATTTTTTCCCCCAGGCAGAAAAATGAAGCGAGTGGCCCACTTTGGGGATTCGGTACCGGCTGCCCTTTGGTTCCCTGGACCCGAAATTTTTTCCACCTGCAGTTATGGGTCTTCCCTATAAGTGTGCCAAGTTTGGTGGGTTTTCATGGAGCGGGTCCCCGGATACAGGAGCTCAAAATATCTCCCGAGCCTCTCCTACACTGTTTTCTCTTCCTGTCAGCGGAAAAATGAAGCAAGCGGCTCACTTTCGGGAGTCGGTACCGGCTGCCCTTTGGTTCTCTGGACCCGAAATTTTTTCCAGATACAGCCAGCGGTGTTCCCTAAAAGTGTGCCAAGTTTGGTGGGTTTTCACAAAGTGGGTCCCCGGGAATCGGAGCTCAAAGTATCTCCTCTAGCCTGTCCTACACTGTGCCTCTCTACTGTGTTCTGTGACTCCCGTCGGAAAATGCATCCGACGAACTGCGCATGTGCAGTTGATACACCAAGCCAGCTGATCGGGAAATCAGCTGGCGTGACGTCATGCACTGCACATGCGCAGTACGTAGGAGGCATTATTCGATAGGAGGCACTCATCGACACAACACCGGAGCTTCTCACAGTGCCGATGTACAGTTCTGGAGACCGGGAGATCGGGAGATCGGGCTCATCTGACAGCCCTGATCCCGCGGCACACTGGCTGATAAAGGCTGGTTTAGATAACCATACTTTGGACATGCCTGCTGTAGGAGGTGCTGTGTATACAGATAGAATGTATAGAGAGTATACAGAGGATGTATATAATACAATGTATATATATAGTGTGTGCTCACCTCTCCTCTCCAGATCTTCTCTCCCGTACTCTATGTATTTCTTCAGGTATGGAATACATTCATTCTCCAGATAATTCTTGTTTCTCTCCCCCAGTCTCACCTCCGGACTGTTCCATCTCTGTGTGGTGATCTGAGCCTCATTCATGGTCGGGATATAGATCCATCTCTGTGTGTCCAGAGATGCGAATTCTCTCCCATCATATCCGTACTGATTATACCCCCCAGTGGTGCCGTCATCACTCAGCTCACAGCCGTACATATACTGTACAATATGGATCCCTGCAGAGAGAAGAGGAAGATGTGACCCGGGATCAGAGGAAGTGATGTGTGTAATATGTGATGGGCGGGGTGTGTGATCACATGACATGTATAGTGTATTATAGTACAGACACTGAGCATCACTCTGTATATTTCTACACTCACCATCCCTCTAATCATCTGTAGAACGGGGTGAACTACAAGTCCCAACAATCCCCCCTCAGACACATCATGAGAAGCAGAGTAAGAGGGATCCGCCATCCTGCTCCCCCCTACCGCTGTGTACAATCACCCCGGGATGGAGCGCTAATCCACCTGAGAAAACCGGTCACATGACTGGAAGAACCAATAGGAATGGAGACAAAACACATCATGGGAGAAATCTGTACAGCTAGGAGATCGCTGAGAAGCTGCTGATCACTGATTGGACGCTCTGAGCTGTCAATCACCTCAACATCCAATCCGATGAAAGGTCTTCATCCAGCTTATTGGCTAATGTTTCCCCTCAACCAATCAAACACCACGTCTGTCAGAGAGACAAGGAACGTTCCATCCTATAGGGGGGGGGGATGAATCCATTGTACAACACTGAGGAATGATATTATACAGATACACCATCAGCACAGCTCTGGGGTACATTACAGTGTGAATGAGGTTCACAGGCAACAATTGTGGTGTCTGGTATTTTACAATGCAGAAAAGCACCGATCACTGCACTGTGTGAGTTCAGCCTAAAGATCAGAAATGCCGACATATTTCTTATTGTAAAGATCAGATATTGAAGCCTTAGGCTCGGGTCAATAGCTGCCGATTTGACATGTGAAATCTCATGAATGTGAACCAGGACTGAAGAGCATCTAATGAATCCATCTGTGAGATGTCTGATGTCCGTCTGTCTACCTTCTCTTCATAGATCTGAATCCTGATTTCCATCCATATCATCCGGGGGACAAGGAGGGGGAGGGGCCCGGGGAAGCTCTATTATAGGGCCCCATTCACATCTGAATTACTGGCAGTCGTACAATTCTGATACACTGTAAAATCGCACAAAAATGTGCAACATGCGTTTGGGAGACATTATTCTATATGACACCCCAGATACTCAAATATTGGGCATTTTGTCACGTGAAATATTCTCCAAAAAAGATACAGAAGATACTTTGTCAGAACACAATAGCTCAGCGGGGAGATCACTGTACTAACATTAGATTGTTAGTACAGGATCTCCTCCTCAGCTCTTGAGGTTTTTTTTCCTTTATCCCGCTGGGTTTAATAAGAAAACTGATGGTGTGTACTTGTCTTTATACTCGATGTGAGTGATATCTCACTAATTATGATGATTTATACAGATTGAGTTTGTACTAAGTCTGGGTTCACACTATGAAATCGCACAGGAATCACATATGAATCACACAGGAATCACCTATGAATCACACAAGAATCACCTATGAATCACATAGGAATCACCTATGAATTGCACAGGAATCACCTATGAATCCCACAGGAATCACCTATGAATCCCACAGGGGTGCACACTAAATTCCTGTGCAATTCACATGCGATTCAGTGCAGTGTGATTTGAGTCGATTCATTTTGAATAGGCTCAAATTTCACTACATCGCACCAAAGTACTGCATGCTCTACTTCTGGAAACGCACTGCAACCGGATCACATAGTAGTCTTATACCGTGTGATCTGATGCAGACAAATGCACTGCATTTGTGACCTGTATTTGGGGTGTCATTATCAGAGCACTGACACCCGCTGCACAAGGGCAGTGCAATCTGAACACAGTGCGGGAAACAAACAGATTGCAGGTTTCCTGAGCCACATTGTGGTGTGAACCCGGAGCTTATCATCTCCTTACTGAAAGCTGCACTAATATTCTTCATCAACTACCAAGAAATAGTTATACATTGTCATTTCTCCAAATCCATCCATTCCCAATCCATGCACAAGAAGCTATTATACAATTAGAAGATATAGTTTTATTATTAAAAAAAATTGCTGTACGAATGTCACAAGCACAACCAGCAAAGAATCCCTAATATGTGTGTTTTATGATCATCAGCTCCACCTGGTGGCCATAATATAGCATTTTCCTGTTTGAGGTATTTCAGGAAAATACTACATATTATGGACACTAAATGGAGCCGATGATCATAGAAACTAAACATATTAGACACAATAATGAGGGATTATTTGTGATGGTTGTGCAAATGTTTGTGACATTTGGACAGCAGTTTAAAAAAAAATAAATGTAAAGAGTTTAGGAAAAACATGATAAATTACAGAATATTTTTAACCAACTCTGGAGTGTTTTGCAGATACATTTGTCACATTTGTCATAATAAGAAAAAAAAAAGTCCTAATGTTTTATCTTGTATGGTCCACCTAATATAAAAAAATAAAAATAAGGCTAAACCCCCCACAGTCTTCATATAAGAGATATTATACAATATGAATATTCATAAGTATTATAAATCAGGATGCAGACATGATGATCATCACAAATGGGATTCTTAAAGTGGTTGTGAACAAAAAAAAAAAAATCTGCCCCCTTCATGTTTTTTGTCATAATGCTCTAGTATGCACCACAAACTCACCATAGAAATGACGCCCTCTAGTGGCGCTCTGTCACCACTGCAGAGGCTTCCATCTTGATCCCGTCTTTCTTCCGGGTTTGCAGGCTCCAACCATTGAATGTCTGGGCTGTGATGACGTCACTCCTGCGCATGCGTGTGGTGCTCTACATTCCACACCAAACTGTGTGTCTGTGAATGCGGAGTGTCACTGCACATGTGTAGATGATGTCATCGGCCATTGTGAATATCTCCTAAAGGGGGAACGTTTAGGAGAGATTCAATGTACCTACAGGTAAGTTTGATTGTAAGCTCTGCGCACTCACAGGGGTACCTACCACTTTATCTGTAAGTGTTCCCCTACAATATGTAGTCACCAGGTGCTGTCTCCCCTCCCCCATAGTATATACTGTATATACAATGCTCATGTCACCTGAGTGCACATTACAGAGCTGGGAAAAAGTATTTTCTCCTGATTTTTCTTTTTTTTTTTTACATATTTGTCACACTTAAATGATTGAAACAAATGTTAATAGTATACAAAGATAACCCGAGTAAATACAAAATGCAGTTTATAAATAATAATTTCATTTATTAAGGAAAAAAGCTGTTCAAACCTGCCTGCCTCTATGTGAAAAAGTAATTGCCCCCTAAACCTAATACCTGGTTGTGCCACCCTTGGCGGGAACAACTACAATCCAGCATTTGTGATAACTGGCAATGAGTCTCTCACATTGCTGTGGAGGAATTTTGGACGCTCTTCTTTGCAGAATTGTTTTAATCCACATTGGAGGGATTTCCAGCATGAACGGCCTGTTTAAGGTCATGTCACAGCATCTCAATGGGATTTAAGTCCGAACTTTCACTAGGCCACTCCTATACACACTTTGTCTGCGTCCGGCAGTAATCACCGCAGGTAATCGCTGGCTGTGTAGGGAGTCGGGAATAGGTGCGGCCGCCGGTGACCTTTCATTATAGAGAACGGGGTCAGCAGCCGCACCGACCCGCTGAGAGCCGCAGGAGGAACTCCTCATCATCTCTCCTTATTGATTGTGTATTTTATGTGCGGCCCGAGACTATTCCTCTTCTTTCAATGTGACCCAGGAAGGTGAAAAGGTCGGACCCCCCTGATCTACCTCTATAACACATTATTATTATCTGTGCTCAGAATCCACTGCAGTATTACTTCCAGATTTTATATTCTGTATTTGTATGTTTAGTATTATTTATGCTGTATACTGCCTGACTTCTTATAATAAAGAATGTATAAAAACCTCCATGTACTATATAGAGGAAAGGCCGGTAATGTACACAATATGTTCTACATCACACTATGACATAAACCTGGATGATGATTTATAATCCCTCTTCATTTATACCCATAACAAGTATATAACATTCATGTGTAGATATCAGACATTTCTCCATTGATCTTCACTTGTAAACACATTTTCCTCCCCCATGGAGTATATATGAGATATAATGTACATTTTATATACTGGAGGAACTTGATGTATAGATGTGAGGACATCAGATCTTCCTTTATGAGGACATTCCTGATCTGAGTGAATAAACAGATCACATATCTCATGTATATGAGGTGCCGAGTCTTTAGAAGGACATCTACTGATTGGGAGGAATATAGGAAGCACATTTATATCTCATACAGAAATAGGAGGATATGATTTATGGAAGGCCGGGATCACACAATAACACAGAGCTGTCAGAGCGATTCACCTCTCCTGCATCTCTCCCTTCCTGTTCTGTCAAAACAGACAATTCATCAAGATCTCCAATCACGTCACTTCCAGTTACTGTAAACCGTCATTATTGGAGATTTCGATGACTTGCCATTTTGACACAACACCGGCAATCGTATACACCCCGCTACACAAAGACTTTGCTGTTTTGACACGACAACTGGTAATGAGGAAAAAGTTGTCGCCGCCAACGGCCATTTTGTTGGTTAGTATCGGAGCGGACTAACAATATCCACTCATAATAAAATGTACCGGAGTGTATGCGGTTTCCGGTGTTGTGTCAAAACAGCAAGTCATCGAAATCTCCAATAATGACGGTTTACAGTAACCGGAAGTGACGTAATTGGGAGATCTTGATGAATTGTCTATTTTGCCGGAACACCGGCTGTGGTAGGTTGCAGTGTGGTACGCGATTCAGCGCATCACACTATTGATTTTTTTTTTTTGTATAAACTTTATGTAAAGGGTACAAAAGGTACACTTCATTCACAGCAATGTACATAGTGTGATGCGCTGCGTTGTTGCACATTGTCGTGCGATTCAGCAAAGTGCGCTGCAATAAAACGCAGTATGTCTGCATTTATCTCCTAACACCCTGCAGTACAGTCATGTGCTGCATTGAAGTGTGAAAGAACGGGACACATAGGAAACAATGGCTTCTTGTGTGTCCTGTCACTGCATATAGTGTGAATGAGCCCTAAAATCGCACCAGAAGATGGACAAGGGATCCCATGAAGTAAATATGCCTATATGAATTTCCCTGACTTTTTTAGAATCCATATATAGAGTAATATGACATTTATAGAGGGGCCATCATCAGATCTTACAGTATATGAGGACATTGTTATATGTCAGAATTACATCCTATGGAGCAGTGTAAAATAGTCACATATTTTGTTCCTCAGGTATGACATCATATATTATAGTTACTGGCACCATCAATAGAGTTAACCTGGGTTCACATATCTGCGGTGCGACAAATCGCATGTAATTCACACGGGAATCGCACCAAATTCCTGTACAAATCACATGTGATGTGTGTGCGGTACAATTTGAGCTATTCATTTGTGTGGCTCACATTACACCAAATCTGCACAAAAATAGGTGTAGGGCCCTTTTTCCCCCGCACTGAATTCGGAATGCATGGGAGTTCACATCCATGCGATCCAATTGTGTTTGCGTTTTGCAAACCATTTTCGGGTGTTGTCTAATTAACATTGACACCCCCTGTTGATCGCATGAACACAGTGTAATTTCAATGCGGTGCAGAAAACACACATTTGCTGCATTTTCTGCACTGCATACATTTGAACCGAGCCTTATGATAATTGGGATCCTTGGAGGAGTCATTTTTGGACCTTATACACACATAGCACAACCTTTTTTGCTGCTATTGCAGATACAAATCTCCTTTTTTTGAAACATGTAACAGAAGAGACGGATCTCAATCTATATGGAAGTCTGTATGGGGTAGGTAATGTCAAGTACTATGGGCAATGTTATTACCTGCCTATATACTGTATACACATGTGTATATTGTATATACAGTATATTGTACTTACCTTTGTAGACGGCTTCACGAAGCTGTTGGATAAAACCGGTCTACAAATTTGGGGAAATTATTGACCTCTGAGATAAAATGTGTGAATTCTTACATATTTTATTTGATTAATTTTTACAACAGGTGATAAAGGTGCTGGTTTGGTAAAGTTTTTAAGATATTTCTCAATAAAGATTTATAGACAGGCGAGTATATCTGTCTACAATGGAGGGAGGTGTCTGATGATCATGATTCCTCATAACGGGAGAACAATGAAAGTGAAACCACATGGAAGTTTATAAATGTATCTTCACTTTGAGTCTACAGATTACCGAACTGTAATTTATTGTTCTTTTATTGTAAGGTACATTTGTCTTGGTCAGATCTACACATCATACAGTTCCATCTGGTGACTTGTGAACAGATCATTGCCCAACATATCCAAGGAACAGTTGTGTGATATTTTCCCTCAGAAGCCGAGATCCCTCGAAACTGTAAATAACACAGATAACTTCTCCTACATTTGTGGTGAGGTCACATTTGTCTCCCAAAAGTGTAGTATGACGGCGGTGGTAAAAAAAGGCAAACCACCAATATTTTGGATGCAAAATAGGGGATCAGGACAGGAATTGGGCCCCTCATTATTGCTTTACATGTGCGACTTATCTCCATCATTGGCTAAACAAGAAGAAAAGTCCATGTCTTCCGCAGTCCCAATGGTGTGGAGGGAACCACCAATCATAGTGGTGACGGCTATTTTTACACGGTTCCCTCAATTGCAAGAGAGATCTCAAGATCCTACTGCAGTTCACAGGAAGAAAGCCAAAAAGCGCAGTTTAGATACCGAATAAAGATGGAAACTTATCATTTAATCTGATAGTTTTTCATGCAAAAAGCATTAAAATTTTACATAGAAAAAACAATGAATGGAAAGTTATATTATTGGTATCAATAAAGAGATACATTTATAATGATTGGGGTGGCACCATTCTCATTGCTTTATCACATGTTACAGGAAAAGTTATGAAGTATAATCGCACATCTCCCTCGTCATTTGGAATTATTTTGTTGCAATTTTGACCTGAAGCTTTATCTTAGAAAGTGGAGCCAATTCTCAGGACTTCATTTTCCTTTATTAGTGACCCAATTCTGGTAAAATTGAGTTACTTTCCTTTCCAAGGCTCTCTCCTTGTATATCAGTGTAATTATTAAACATCTTGGCAGGATTGGGGGTAATACCCCATGTGACTTGTACACAGCAGCTCCATATGGGGGATGTCCAACAATCATTTTATATGTGTGTTTGCTGGTCTTGTTGTATACGTTTGTGTAAGTAATGAATATTAATCATACATGGATTATACATTGTAATATACTTTATCATGTATTAATAGTTGTTACTAGGGATGCACCGAAATTTCGGCCACCGAAACATATCGGCTGAAAATGGCCTTTTTGGCAATTTGCCAAAAGAGAAAAACGGCTGATAATGGAGCCGAAAATGAGGCGGGGCCTGTGTGGGGCTCCTCCCCTGGTGCCACCCATCATGGGGCTGTCCTATAGCTCAGAAGAGAGGAGAGCCGCCAATGCCTTGTTGATTTGAGCGCCGGGAACATCACAGCTTTCATTTCAATAGCTGTGTGTTCCCCGCTGCGCTGTCACATACAGCTCCTCCCCCTTGTCCAGGGAACTTTGATAGACAGATCACCTGTCCCAGGATTGGACGGGTGATCTGTCTATCAAAGTGCACGGACAAGGGGGAGGGGCTTATGTGATGGCGCGCAGCGGGGAACACACAGCTATTGAAATGAAAGCTGTGATGTTCCCGGCGCTCAAACCAACAAGGCGGTGGCAGCTCTCCTCTCCCTGCACAGGCAGGCTGCAATGTGGACACTGGTTGCAATGGGGACACTGGCTGGGGACACAGGCTGCAATGGGGACACTGGCTGGCTGCACTGGGGACACTGGCTGGCTGCACTGGGGACACATGCAGGCTGCATCTGACAGGCACTGGTGAGGCTGCATTGATCTCCTGTACCATGTCCCCAGTCTCTGACCATCTCCTGTACCATGTCCCCAGTCTCTGACCATCTCCTGTACCATGTCCCCAGTCTCTGACCATCTCCTGTACCATGTCCGCAGTCTCTGACCATCTCCTGTACCATGTCCGCAGTCTCTGACCATCTCCTGTACCACGTCCGCAGTCTCTGACCATCTCCTGTACCACGTCCCCAGTCTCTGACCATCTCCTGTACCACATCCCCAGTCTCTGACCATCTCCTGTACCACATCCCCAGTCTCTGACCATCTCCTGTACCACGTCCCCAGTCTCTGACCATCTCCTGTACCACGTCCCCAGTCTCTGACCATCTCCTGTACCACGTCCCCAGTCTCTGACCATCTCCTGTACCACGTCCCCAGTCTCTGACCATCTCCTGTACCACGTCCCCAGTCTCTGACCATCTCCTGTACCACGTCCCCAGTCTCTGACCATCTCCTGTACCACGTCCCCAGTCTCTGACCATCTCCTGCACCACGTCCCCAGTCTCTGACCATCTCCTGTATAAAAATATTTTTTTAAAAATAAGCTTCATTTTCGGTATCGGTTTCGGCACCAAAAAACCCATTCGGTGCTCCCCTAGTTGTTAACTGTATCATTTTAGATTCTCTGCAAATATACTCTGAAGAAGTGAACCTTGTTCATGAAACATATAGAGAGCTAACAGCAATGGGAAGATTTATGGATATCTGCGCTAACAATGTATAAACTTGTTATGGGTAGGAGTTAAATGCGATGGAAAAAAAAAGAAATCACACAGACTTACGTCATAGTTTCATTTAGCAATCATATTGTGTATACTGTACATTACCAGCCTTCATTTGGTAGTAAACTCCGCTTTTCCACTTGTACCTACACTTACACGTCTATAATAAATCTTACCTGTAGGTACAGTGATGTTCTAAACATTCACCATCTAGGTGATATTCACATTTGTAGCGGCCGGTGACATCTTTGCACGTGTGTGCGGTGCTGAAAATGGACGGCTGTCCCCTCAGAGCACTGTACCACAATTGTGACTCACAGGAGTGACATCATCACCGCCCAGCCATTCAAACGGCCAGAGAACGTGAACCCGGAAGGAAGACCGGGTGAAGATGGAAGCTCTGTCAGCGATGACCGTGTACTGCTGGAGGGATCTGCTTTAAAAGTACTGCAAATCTGTCATAATGTGCTATATGGTGTATACTATCACACGGACATTTATTTGCAGGGGGACCAGTTATTATACAGGATTTATATAGCGCCAACAGATTGCGCAGCGCTGTACAACATGGGGGCAGACAGTACACTTACAATACAGGAGGAATCAGAGGGCCCTGCTCATTAGAGCTTACAATCTAGTAGGGAGGGTCAAGTGGAACAAAAGGTAATAACTGTGGGGGGTGAGCTGATGGAGAAAATGAAAATACAGTTAGGTGTGGGAAGGGTTTTCACAGATTGTCTAAAAGCTAATAGAGTAGGATATAATCGGACAGATTGGGGTAAGGTGTTCCATAGGATTGGTTAGGCTCTGGAAAAGTCCTGGAGGCAAGCATGGGAGGAGGTGACGAGGGAACTAGAGAGCAGAAGGTCTTGAGAAGAACGAAGAGAATGATTAGGCTGGTATTTAGAGACTAGGTCAGTGATGTAGCTGGGGGCCAAGTTGTGGATGGCTTTGTAAGTTGTTGTCAGTATTTTGAATTGAATTTGTTGGGTGAGTGGAAGCCAGTGGAGGGATTGACACAAAGGAATAGCAGACACAAAGCAATTGGTAAGGTGGATGAGTCTGGCAGCAAAATGTATGATAGATTGAAGGGGTGATAGACTATGTAGAGGTAAACCAATGAGGGGAGTTGCAGTAGTCATGGCGAGAGATGACCAGCGAGTGAATTAAAGGGATTGAAAAGCTTTGTTTTTTTTAAAAATAACAAACATGTCACTTACCTCCACTGTTCAGTTTGTTTTGCACAGAGTGGCCCCGATCCTCCTCTTCTGGGGTCCCTCAGTGGCGCTCCTGGCTCCTCCCCACATTGGAGAAGCGCTCTCCTTGGTGGACACCCGTGCGGGCGCGCTCCTGAGTCCTGCATCTGTGTCCATTCACACAGAATGCAGGACTTGGCCCCGCCCCCCCGGCGGTGCGTCATTGGATTTGATTGAGAGCAGCGGGAGCCAATGGCTGCGCTGCTATCAATTTATCCAATCAGGACATGAGACACCAGCTAGAGCTGGTATGCTTGTTTCCGGCCGAAGAATGACAGCATTCAGGTAAGAAAAATGGGGGGGGGCTGCAGCACCACAGAAGGTTTTTCACCTTAATGCATAGAATGCATTAAGGTGAAAAACCATGAGGGTTTACAACCCCTTTAAGAGCTTTGTTGTGTCATTGGTTAGAAAGGGGCGTATTTTGGAGATGTTGCGGAGGTTGAAGCAGCAAGATTTGGACAGTGATTGGACGTGGGGCTTAAAGGAGAGTTCAGAGTCCAGGACTATACCTAGGACCTTGGCATGCGCTTATAGTTGTGTTATCAATTTTGACAGAGAGATCAGGGGAAGGGGAACATGGGGGAGGAAGAATTCTAAGTTCAGTTTGAAGAAGTGGTGTGACATCCAGACTGATATGACTGATAGTAAATTAGTGATACGTGAGGAGACGGAGGGAGTGAGCTGAGGGGTAGAGAAATAGAGTTATGCCGCGTACACACGACTGGACTTTTCAGCAGACTAGGTTCGCCGGTCTTCCCGACGGACTTTCGATGGAGTTACGGTGGACTTTCTGAATTAATGGACTTGCCCACACACGTACAAGTCCGTTCATTTTGAACGTGACTCGGGTACGACGGGACTAGAAAAGGAAGTCAATCTCGCCACTTGTATCGGCAAGATTGACACCTTGCGAGCCCCGTCTTGGGGCATACCAGGCCCTTAGGTCTGGTATGTGTTTTCAGGGGAACCCCCCATGCCGAAAAAACGGCGTGGGGTCCCCCCGAAATCCATACCAGACCCCTATCCGAGCACGCAGCCCGGCCGGTCAGGAAAAGGGGTGGGGACGAGCGAGCGCCCCCCCCTCCTGAACCGTACCAGGCCGCATGCCCTCAACATGGGGTGGTGGGTGCTTTGGGGGAGAGGGGCGCCCTGCGGCCCCCCACCCCAAAGCACCTTGTCCCCATGTTGATGAGGACAAGGGCCTCTTCCCGACAACCCTGGCCATTGGTTGCCAGGGTCTGTGGGCGGGGGGCTTATCGGAATCCGGGAGCCCCCTTTAATAAGAGTGCCCCCAGATCCCGGCCCCCCACCCTATGTGAATGAGTATGGGGTACATCATACCCCTACCCATTCACCTAGGGAAAAAGTGTCAATAAAAAAAACACACTACATCAGGTCCGTTGGATCAGCATACAGACGAACAGGCTATCCGTCAGGAACTGAGTCTACCAGCGAAGAGTAGAGTCAGAGACCAAAGGTGTGGAGCTTTTTTGAGGAGGAAGGCGTGGTCATTTGATGTCAAAGAGATTTTACTATCGCTTTAACTGTATAATACATGGAGTTTTTCAAGCTGGTCTCTGAAATAAATTATGTTTTTATAAGAAACATTTGTGTACTCTTAGTGCCGCTTCACACTGGGGCGGCTTCAAAGTCGTCCGACTCTAAAGCTGTCCCGCACAGCGTGACCTCATTGTGGCTCGTAAATGACTTCTTTAATAGAAGTCAATGCAAGCCGCTCCGAAGTCATCCCCAAGTAGTACAGGAACCTTTTTCTAAGTCGGAGCGACTTGAGTAGCTCCCATTAGAACAGTTCCATTGCACTGCATGAAGCGCAACTTGTCAGGCGGCTAAGTCACCTAACATGTAATAAGAATATTCCTGCGCTACCCAATTGGAAAAAGAAAAGAAAACAAGAACTCAGAAAAATAGTAAAAACGCATGTATGCGACTGGACAGCTGCATGCACCGAAGCAAGGGTCAGACATAAGCCCAAAATCAAACTGAGGTATAGGGGGGAGGTGCTGCGCTAACCAGAAGAAAGCTGTAAATCTCTGTCTGTGGTCAATTAATAAAATGACATAAAATCGCATAATAAATCACATAAATAAGTGTTGACACTAAAAAACATTCAAGTCTTAATAATCAGCATCATGTGTATGTGAAAAAAAGTGCATAAAAAATCCTTTTCAATTGGTATATACTAAATGACAAAAAAAATCGCATGGTAAATCGCATAAATAAGTGTTGACACTAAAAACATATAAATCTAGATAATCATGTGTTGGTGCACAAAGGGACATAAACACTACTTCATGTGAATAATTCTAAATAAAAATACATAGAATAAATCAGAAATAACCATCAAAAACATATCCTTATAAATGGTGCAAAACGTATAAAGTGCCAGTGCTTAAAGGTGATCTAGATATCGCAAATAAAACACATCAATCCAACGCAATATGGATAATAAATAATATAAATAAATGTCCCAATAATAGTGATATAAAATATATTGTGCTGGCCTGCGAAACAAATGACCAATGACATGCCAGTAAGTGCAGCAAACTTAAAGTGCCAGTGTAAAAGTCATTGAATGTGCAATAGCAAGTTCTGGTGTATTCAATAAAACAACAGTGGGGTGTCTGGGATGCAATTCACTCAGTGTCCTCTTCGTGAATAAAACACTAATGTAAGCAGTGGCCCCTTACCTAGCGGTGCTAGGTCAACCGCATGAATTGTAGCTAAAACGCCAGGTCCTGAGCCTCCATCGCATCCCTATATCCACGATTGCCGGTGTTGGGTTATCCTAATGGCAGCTGATTATAAGTGGCTATGGTCCTATCAGGGGTCCTGGACCAGCGCGGATCCTAGCTCAGCCTCCACATCTCAGGTATGTATGTACAGGAATATGCAGGACAAAGGTACTTGATAGTGAAGTATGTCTTAACCAGGTAATGCTTTATTAAAAATCTTTAAGTAGATGTACTCACATAAAAACAATGCAGAGAAAACCTCTCTCCTACGAGCAGCGAACTCGTTCTGTGTCTAGCAATGTGAAACAGACTATTCTGTCCCTACGCGTGACATCACCGATCACGTGACTTCTTCAGGGGATGAAGATCAGTGTCCGTGATGTCCGCCGGGCACTCGCGATCGCTCGTTACAGAGCAGGACCGTGGATCTGTGTGTAAACACACAGATCCACGTCCTGTCAGGGGAGAGGAGACAGATTGTGTGCTCCTAGTATATAGGGACACCGATAGGTCTCCTCACCCAGGCAGTCCCCTCCCCCTACAGTTAGAATCACTCCCTAGGTAACACATATAACCCCATGATTGCCCCCTAGTGTTAAATCCTTCCCTGCCAGTGACATTTATACAGTAATCAGTGCATATTTATAGCACTGATCGCTGTATAAATGTCAATGGTGCCAAAATATTGTCAAAAGTGTCCGATATGTCTGCCGCAATGTCAGTTACAATAAAAAAAATTGCAGATCGCCGCCATTACTAGTAAAAAAAAAATAATAAAAATGCCATAAATCTATCGCCTATTTTGTAGGCGCTATAACTTTTGTGCAAACCAATCAATATACGCTTATTGCAATTTTTTTTACCAAAAATATGTAGAAGAATACATATCGGCCTAAACTGAGGAAAAAATGTGTGTTTTTTTTAAACAAATTTGGGATATTTATTATAGCAAAAAGTAAAACAGATTGTGTTTTTTTCAAACTTGTCGCTCTTCTTTTTTTCAAAGCGCAAAAAATAAAAAACTACAGAGGTGATCAAATACCACCAAAAGAAAGCTCTATTTGTGGGGAAAAAGAATGATAAAAATTCATTTGTGTACAGTGTTGTATGACCGCGCAATTGTCATTCAAAATGTTACAGCGCTGAAAAATTTAAATTGGCCTGGGCAGGAAGGGGGTGAAAATGCCCGGTATTGAAGTGGTTAAACACAAAACTGTGCTTTTTTTTGCATATCTGGTTTAGTAGACTGCAATGGAGAAGCTGCAGAAAAGCATGTAGTGTGTTTTTTGCCATGATTTGCGTTTAATTTGCCCCCCCCCAAAAAAAGCATAAAACTGCAAAACACAAATTGCGGCCAAGACGTGGTAAAATTGCACGTGCAAAAACGCACAGCAAAAAGCTCTGCAGAAATGAATTAAAGGAAACTGCATAGGTGTGAACCAAGCCTAGAGCTGTAAGGCCAAATTTTTTTTTAGCTAAACTTCAGCTTTAGTTGTGCGCAGTTATAACAGTAAACAAAGGGCGGAACCAAATATTGATTTGACATTTTACCGTTTTTGCCCTTTGTAGGTGTGTTTGGCCCCTTTTGGACTGTTTTTCATCCATCATAGTCCTATTTTTCTTCCATTAAAAAAACGGATCAGATGAAAAACAGTTTGTAAAACGGACAAACAGTCCATTTTTGCATGAAAACATTTCTCTGGAAGACACGTGGTTAAAGTGATTGTAAAGGTTCGTTTTTTTTTTAAACAACAAACATGTCATAATTACCTGTTCTGTACAAGGGTTTTGTGGCCCTGATCCCCCTTTTCTGGGGTCCCCCGGTGGCGCTCCTGGCCCCTCCTCTTCATCGAGTGCCCCCTCGGAGAGCCACATTCGTTAGATTAGGCGACCCGTTCAGAATGTGTAACGGAAGTGACGTTTTATCGCCGCCATCTTGATACACCCCACACTCCTCCATAATAAGGATACACTGAGAAGGTGGCAGGCGGACATCTTGTTACACCCACCGGAGTTTTGCATTTTACATGTATTTTTAACAGTAAAGTGAGTTCATATAGTGAAATACAGTACTTAGAACTCCGTCTGACTGGTTAGATGTTGAATTTTTTTAAAGCAGCAGCAAGCCCGCTGATCTCACAGGTTTGCTAATCGGACAGAAGTTCGTTGTTTTTAAAATTCACTAAATTTACACGAAGTTCTAAGTTCTGTATTTCACTATATAAACTCAATTTACTGTTAAAAAAGTGTAAAATGCAAAACTCCGGTGGGTGTAACAAGATGTCTGCTTGCCCCCTTCTCAGTGTATCCTTATTGTGGAGGAGTGCGGGTGTAACAAGATGGCGGCGATGAAATGTCACTTCCGTTATACATTCTGACGGGTCGCCTAATCTGATGAAACACCGGCACTGACTGTTGTCCCATAAAACAATGTAACAGTACAGATATTACTGTCTCCAATCATTCTGGCAGAGGAGAATAATCCATACATTCATCTCACCCGGTCCTACTATTGTCCTAATAATCATTACCTAGACATAGTGATGGGCCCTGTACTGCGGGGCCCCATTGGAGTCACATGGATTGTTATTCCTGTAGAATTATTTATATGGATTTTATACCTGGAAACGGTTTTAAAAGTGACAGCTTAAAGTAATATTAAACTCCGTTTTTTTAATGTAACAAATTGGACACAGTAAAAAAACATTCCCCAGTAAACTATTTGATAGCATTTTTCCCCCAGTGCATGCAGGTTACAGCTTTCAATGCTGCTGGCTCCTGCTCTCTTAGTGCTGCTTCCCTGAACCTCTGGTATTTACAGGAAAGTTAGCAGTGGGCAGGGCAGTCTCCAGGCAGTTTTTTAGCTTGGAGAAGGGAGAGGGAAGGGGGCCAAGGAGTGCCTTGCCATCTTAGGATATGAGGGTGTGTGTTTCTATTGATGCACACAGTGTAGGGAGACACAACTCCAATTTGACTCCATAGAATGCTGCAAGAGAAAGGAGCCACCCTGACACAGGAAACCTGGGGCAGAGGTCATGGCACCAACTTATACTGGCAGGGATTAAAGGATAAAGAAGCTGCATATTCAGTGATTAAATCAGATGCTGAAAGTGTTTAAAGTGGTTGTAAACCTCAGACATGAAATCTGAACAAAGCACATCCCTCTATAGTGTGTCTCATTCCAGAGCATTAAGTGTCATTTCTGCCTGTGGTCTTCCTTCTCTTCCATCAGCATGAATCACTTCTGACAAGTTTTACTGACAGATAAAAGATAACAAAAACATACGGAATAAATTGTTTAAAAAAGGCAGACTTTACAGACACAATATGAGGCAGAGGAGATATATATATATATATATATATATAAATAAATAAATAAAATCATAAAGTTTATTACACTCAATAAAAGAACGTCACATTTATAAAAACATAACCCCCCAATAAAGGGCCGTATATTGCAGGAATTATACACAATGGAATGGGAGAACGGCACCATTAATAATTATACAAATCTTATTCCACAATTCTTTATACTGGTGGCCAATTACTTCTCCAAATCCTGATCATCAACGCGTTTCGCAAAGGATTTTGCTTTTTCTGGACAGTTGGGTTAGTACTGTAAGAGTACTGCACCATAAGGCTTTGCTTTGAAGCTGTGAAAGAGAACCAGGAGATATGTTTTTGCAAAGGTGTATGGGGGGGGAGGGGTTGGATAAATCTGACCAGATTCAGACCCCCCCGGGCACCACTGTAAGTAGACATCTCTTGTATTTATCTCTATGGCCCCAGAGTCTCTCCTCTGACATGGAGCAGAAGTATCTGAGGACGGGATGTAACCATGACGGGTGCAGGAGAAGGATGTACAGGGAGGGGGGTCCGCACTTCATTGGAGGGATTTGTGGGGTATTTTTTACCTATGAGGGGAATATTATTACTGTTTTATCTTCTATTTATTAAAATATGGAGTCACTACAAAGACAATCTAGTTGTGTGGAACCTCTTTATATAGTAACAGAGCTGAGAGCTGAAGAGTTTTCTAGAAGCCGTTCTCTCAGATCACACAGATTACTATCTGATAATAAACTCCATATTGTTGCCGGTCTATGAAATATATTGGAAGTCACTTCATCTAAACTGTCAGACTTAAAGAGTCTCTGGTGGGTTAGGAGTGACAAGGAATGTGGTGAAGGAATCCGCAGCCGAGGAGCTGGACTATGAAGAGAACCTGTTACTTCATCCTGAACAAGCATAGTACAGGTAAACTTTAACCACTTCAGCTCCAGGAGATTTACCCCCCTTCCTGGCCAGGCCATTTTTTGTGACATGGCACTGCATTACTTTAACTGACAGTTGCGCGGTCGTGCGACGCTGTACCCAAATAAAATTGATGTTCTTTTTTCCCCACAAATAGAGCTTTCTTTTTGGTGGTATTTGATCACCTCTGCGATTTTTGAACTACTACTAACAATAAAAGACCGACAATTTAAAAAAAAATAAACAATATTTTTTTGCTTTCTGCTATAAAACATACCCAATAAAAAAAAATGAATATCTAATTTCTTCATCAATTTAGGCCAATATGTATTCTGCTAAATATTTTTTGTAAATAAAATCACAATAAGCGTATATTGATTGTAAATGCTATAAATTTTGCGCAAACCAAACTATGGGATATATTTATGGAATTTTTTTCCCCTGGTAGTAATGGCAGCGATTAGCGACTTATAGCAGGACTGCAATATTGCGGCGGACAGACACTGACACTTTTTGGGGACCAGTGACACCAATATAGTGATCAGTGCTAAAAATATGCACTGTCACTGTACTGACACTAGTAGAGAAGGGGTTAACATCAGGGGCGATCAAAGGCTAACTGTGTGCCTAGCTGGTATGTTACTACTGTGGGGGAGGAGCTTTGACTAGAAGAAGGCATAGATCTGTGTCTCTGCTTTGCAGGAATACAGGATTAATGCCTCACTTACTGACAGAATGGCAATCTGCCGGGACCCGCTAATCAGCTCCCGCTGTGTAGAATACACACACTATACACACACACACTATACACACTATACACACACTATACACACACACACTATACACACTATATACACACACTATACACACACACTATACACACACACACACTATACACACACACACTATACACACACACTATACACACTATATACACACACTATACACACACACTATACACACACACACTATACACACACACACACTATATACACACACTATATACACACACTATACACACGTCTGCCCTGTAGCAGTAAAACAAATATAGGGTGGTCAGTGATTGGGTAAATCAGCCCTCCAACACTTCACTTCACATTTCACACTATAGCAGCTGTGGAGTCAGGCAGCAGACCAAGGAACACATCCACTGATGGAGGACTGAAAAGACCCCAAATATACCAAAGATGCCATAAAATATGTATAAATGCCGTATTACATGGACTTCCTTCTCCCATTCCAATTCTTACCCTTTGTCTGCTGGGTGTGTAAACCACTTCAATTACTTTAATCCCCCTCAGTAGGGATGAGCTCAGTGTTCACAAAGAGGGGAGTGAGGACCCCAAGGTAAGAGGTGTATTTACTCCCCCCTTACATCAGTGACCCCAAAACAGAGTGATGACTGCCCCACAGACTCTGGGGGGGGAGAGTAGCCACTCTGGGGGAGGTCAGTCATACAATGTGCTAACTGATTAGATGATGATAGATTTTATGGCTTATATACTGATATATTTAGGGGGTGTTCATAGGACCCGTGTATGTGCTCCCATACTCGCCCAGAAGTGGTGGCCCTGATGCCCTGCCATATGCCAGCCTTGATCTGATTTCTGAGGTAAATGCTCTCATACCTTTCCAGTGTTTTCAGTATTTATGTATTAATCATATAAAGAAGAATGTTTTCTTTCTCCATTTACCTGTATTTAGAAAAAATGTCTTTATTATCTTTAGTGTAGGTCCTTCCCTCTATTCTGCTTGTGTTTTCCTCTCCTGAAGAAGCGGGTAACCATCAAACATGTCGAGAATGTGATATCTGTACGTTGGAGGCATCCCTGAGATGAGCGACTTCCATTGAGGTGTATTGAATACAATAGAAGAACTACCATTTATATGTCCTTTGTACACAATTTTAATTTAATACCAAATAAAAAATTGATTTTAGGGAAAATGTTGTAATGTCCTAAGACGGTACCAGTAAAATCCCACTCGCCCCAATTCTCCTTTTTCTTCAGCTAATTTGGGGATGTAGGTACCCAATATTTTTTATATATTCCTTCTGAGCAGCTATACTCTTTTTCTCAATAAATTCATTTGTGTAAAGTGTTGTATAACCGCACAATTACCAGTTAAAGTAGAACAGTGCTGAACAGCAAAAAAACTGCCTGGTCATGAAGGGGGTAAAGCCTTCCAGAGGCCAAGTGGTTAAAGAGAAGAATAGAACTTGGATTATCTGTTTATTGCGGTCCTTGGAGTTTTTCCCACACATCATGTCAAGCAGACTACAGTAACACCAAAACAGGAAGTGAGGAGAAATTTCCCCAGGAAGGTGTTAGACCCGTATTGCTCATGATCTCCCTGTAGCTGATCCTGTCCTCATTACTGACTTTCCTTGCCTTGTTCTGTGCGGGTTCTTTGTATGGAGGCAGCCTGGGATAGGCAGAGCTTTGCTTTCTGATATCTGTGATCCTCCAGCAAGGAGAACAGTAAGGGGCTCATAGAGACTTTACCAAGTTTCACTCCAAATCTGGAGAAACTCGCAGCCAGAGGCAGTCCATTGTCCATTTTCCAGAAGACGCATTGAAAACGAGGCTGTAGATGTTAGACACAGGAGCGATCTCCTCCACCCCCAGCTGAGATGTATGCCGTGATTCCTGGTTTCACATTCAAGTGACGGATCGGCCCCTCTGCCTCATCCCACAGCTGAGCTGTCATCTGCTGTACGTTTTAAGGTATGTAAGTGCTCTGATAATAAAAACAGTATTACTCTATATTTCCGTTTTTTGGCTCATTCTTGGGAGAGCCAATCTTTACAGATGTAAGATAAAGATAAGGAGCATTTGGGATTTGCATTGAGTGTAATTATCAGAGGATCACCATTCACCATCTATGATTGTATGAGGTTTGTTCAATATTGGAGATGCTCGATTGAAGTTCTAATTGGCTTGGAGGATCCTGGTTTGCTGAGGAAGTTTTCCATACTTTATGCCTGGTGGTCACCTTGTGGCCAGAGACGTCTGGTGAGCAGATTTATTTGTCACTTCGGGTGAAGCATTTTTTTCACAAGAAAGGAGCATACAGCACGGTGCTGGAGATTTCACCCACACAGAAGAAATACACCCATTTATATTTGTTTCACATTTCTCTATATTGGACTGGTTTTATATATTGTATGGTATATGTGTTGATTATTATGTCACACCTATGTGGGTCTGGTTGACATTCATATGTATATATGGTTTTGCGCCCAATTTTTCACTATTTTTATTATTCACTGCCAGAGGCAGCCGTGCCTGAGATCTCACTCTGCAGATATGAAGATGGAGAACAGAACCCCCCCCAAATCCACCCTCACATACCAGGTGATCTGCAATGTATGGGAAGAATATACAGTATTTCACAAAATTGAGTACACCCCTTACATAAATATTTTATTATATCTTTTCATGTGACAACACTGAAGAAATGACACTTTGCTACAATGTAAAGTAGTGAGTGTACAGCTTGTATAACAGTGTAAATTTGCTGGCCTCTCAAAATAAATTCAACACACAGCCATTAATGTCTAAACCGCTGGCAACAAAAGTGAGTACACCCCTAAGTGAAAATGTCCAAATTGGGCTCAATTAGCCATTTTCCCTCCCCGGTGTCATGTGATTTATTAGTGCTACAAGGTCTCAGGTGTGAATGGGGAGCAGGTGTGTTAAATTTGGTGTTATCGCTCTCACTCTCTCATACTGGTCACTGGACGTTCAACATGGCACTTCATGGAAAAGAACTCTCTGAGGATCTGAAAAAAAAAAAAGATTTGTTGCTCTACATAAAGATGGTCTAGACTATAAGAAGATTGCTAAGACCCTGAAACTGAGCTGCAGCACTGTGGCCAAGACCATACAGCGGTTTAACCGGACAGGTTCCACTCAGAACAGGCCTCGCCATGGTCGACCAAAAAGGTTGAGTGCATGTGGTCAGCATCATATCCAGAGGTTGTCTTTGTGAGTGCTTAGAACATACGCCTCACACTGCATCAAATTGGTCTGCATGCCTGTTGTTCCAGAAGGAAGTCTCTTGTAAAGATGATGCACAAGAAAGCCTGCAGTTTGCTGAAGACAAGCAGACTGAGGGCATGGATTACTGGAACCATGTCCTGTGGTCTGATGAGACCAAGATAAACTTATTTGGTTCAGATGGTGTCAAGTGTGTGTGGCGGCAACCAGGTGAGGAGTACAAAGACAAGTGTGTCTTACCTACAGTCAAGCATGGTGGTGGGAGTGTCATGGTCTGGGGCTGCATGAGTGCTTCCGCCACTGGGGAGCTACAGATCATTGAGGTAACCATGAAAGCCAACATGTACTGTGACATAATGAAGCAGAGCATGATCCCCTCCCTTCAGAGACTGAGCCGCAGGGCAGTATTCCAACATGATAACGACCCCAAACACACCTCCAAGATGACCACTGCCTTGCTAAAGAAGCTGAGGGTAAAGGTGATGGACTGGCCAAGCATGTCTCCAGACCTAAACCCTATTGAGCATTTGTGGGACATCCTCAAATGGAAGGTGGTGCAGCGCAAGGTCTCTAACATCCACCAGCTCTGTGATGTCATCATGGAGGAGTGGAAGAAACTCCAGTGGCAACCTGTGAAGCTCTGGTGAACTCCATGCCCAAGAGGGTTAAGGCAGTGCTAGAAAATAATGGTGGCCACACAAAATATTGACACTTTGGGCCCAATATGGACATTATCACTTAGGGGTGTACTCACTTTTGTTGCCAGCGGTTTAGACATTAATGGCTGTGTGTTGAGTTATTTTGAGAGGACAGCAAATTTACACTGTTATACAAGCTGTACACTCACTACTTTACATTGTAGCAAAGTGTCATTTCTTCAGTGTTGTCACATGAAACGAAATAATAAAATATTTACAAAAATGTGAAGGGTGTACTCACTTTTGTGAGATACTGTATGTGTTTTTTTTAACGGCATAGTTCACACCAGTGCATTCAGTTCCAGGAAAAAAGTAGTACATCTGCACGAAACTGTACTGGAACATGGGAAAACGCATCAAAAATGCACCGGAACGCACCTAAATACATTGAAGGTGAAGAAAAACAAGGGGGAAAAAAATGCACTGGAAGGCATCAAAAATGCACATGCAGAAAAACATCTGGACTGTGTTTCTATTGTGTGAATGAAAAGGGGGCACAATATGGGCCCACTTGGGTAAGAGTGTGGCCATCCCACCCCAGTGCTAATTAGTTAATAAAGTTAAATAGGGTGAAAGGTATAGGAAGGATACTGCCCCTTTAAGGATTAGGAAAGCAGATTGCTGGCAGGATCCAATAGGAATTCAGGGAAGGTTCTGGAATAATGAGAGGCTATATAAAGGGGTTATGCAGAGGAATTCCCCCTCTTCCGGGAAAACAGCTGAGAAGACAGGAGCCCTGAGAAGAATGGAGCCCCTTATCAGGCAGCTCCTAGAGAAAGCAGGCGGTGAAGGAGGAGAGGTTTTGCTTCGCCGCTGCCTGGAGTTCATGAAGAGTAATGAGGAGCAGCCAGGCAGTAGCGGAGCAGCTGTTTCAGCTGTGGAAGAAAGGAGGGAGCAGCTCAGGAGTACGAGGCGGAGAGGAGCAGCGCTGGCACAGCATGACAGAGCCAGGAGAAGTACTCCACCGGAGCGGAGCCGACATGATGCGGGAACAGCCGAAGAGGAGAGAGAGCCGAGCGCAGCCGAAGCACAGGTCGGAGGTGTCACAGGCCGCAGCCGCCGTGCTGTGAAGAAGAGGCGGACTTTTTCCCCGTCACCAGCGTTAGGAAGAGGACAGAAGGACCACAGGAGCCAGCAAGCCAGCGCAGCAACAAGGGAGCCGATGCCCGCCCAGCGCCATACAGGTCAGCATGAGGTAGCAATTTTCCAGCATGACACTCCTCAGATAGAGGTGTCCAGCGGTGTGCAGGTTGGGCAAGAACTACAAGTCCCAGACCCCATGGTGCTGCTGGAGGAAAGTCAGCAAGCAGTAGTTCAGCCTCCAGCAGCGGGTGAGTTATCACAAATGAACGTTTTATCTGGTTTGGTGGGATCTCTGTCATCTTTAATACAGTCTCTTTCTAGTATGCCTGTCCCTGCTGTTTCTTCTAATGTACCTGCACTACTTCCTGCTACTTCTATTACTGCTCCAGCTGTTTTGAATACACAAGGAATTCAAAGTGCTTCCCTCATTCCTGAGTCATTAACCCCAGCTGTGCCTGTCAGGTGCCTGAGACCTGCATGAAAGATGTTATGCCCTGTGAAGTCTCCCCACTAGGTTTCCATTTGAGTCTAACGGTTAAAGAAAAGATATGGAAAGGGGAATTTATAGATATACTGTCACTCTTACCTTTACACAAAGAATTTATGGGTAGGAATGACAGAAAGGGAGATGAGGAGGATAGGCGTAGACCTATATCACGGTCCTTTAATAATTGGCTTCAGGCTTTTTGCATATATTCTGGAGTACTGGCTGAAAAACACCCTGGGATGTGTGGGGGTCTTTTTCAGCATGTGGACCACATTCTTGAGGCATATAAGAATTTCGGTGGGCTGGGGTGGTTCTATTATGACGAATCTTTTAGACAAAAATTGTCCATTCACCCTACACTAAGCTGGGGAATGAAAGATGTGGGACTGTGGCTTAATCTGATATTGCCGCAGAAGCAGTTAGCTGTAAAGTCGCCCACAGTTAATGCTCCACATGCAACGTTTAGAAAAGGCTGCTGTTTTGCCTTTAATGAAGGGCAATGCCGTTGGAATGCATCATGCAAATATAGGCATGAATGCGCGGTGTGTGCGGGAGCGCATCCGGCGGCAAAATGTTTTAAGAAACATGGGACTGTGGGAACCAGCCAAGCGCAAAAAGATATTTTTTCCAAAAGCCTGCACGCCTGTGAGGCTGGAAAGAATGCGCCCGTGGTTGGGCAAATACCCAGACAGGGAGAAGGCGTGTTTTCTTCTTGAAGGTTTTGCAGAAGGTTTCCCATTACCTGTCTTTTCAGGAGAAGGGTGTGAAGTGGTTGGGAATCTAAAGTCTGTGGAATTATTTCCTCAAATAGTTAGAGATAAGTTGTTAAAGGAGTTGGCAGAAGGTAGGATTGAAGGACCATTTGCGGATCCGCCTTTTCAAAATTTTCGGATCTCCCCTTTGGGTGTAGTCCCAAAAAGGGAGCCGAATGAGTTTCGTATTATCCATCATTTATCCTTCCCAAAGGGTAGTTCTTTGAATGATGAGATAGATGGTGATTTGTGCTCAGTTTCCTATGCGACTTTTGAAGACGCATTAAGTAAGATCTGATCATGTGGCGAGGGGGCTTTGTTAGCCAAAGCCGATGTGAAGTCGGCTTTCAGGTTACTGCCTATTTCCCCAGCAGCGTTTAATTCGCTAGGTTTTTATTTTGATGGATTTTTCTTTTTCGACAAGTGTCTCCCTATGGGATGCTCTTTGTCCTGTTCATATTTCGAGGCATTTGCTACTTTTTTTTACAGTGGGTGCTTTGTTTACAGAATGGTTCAGATAGTGTAATTCACTATCTGGATGATTTCTTGTTCATAGGTCCACATGATTCTTTGCTATGCTTTGACTTGTTGAATAACTTTATGGCCATGTCTCAGTATTTCGGTGTCCCGCTAGCAGAAGAAAAGACGTGTTTGCCTGCTACGTCATTAGAATTTTTAGGGATTCAAATAGACACTTGTGCCATGGAGTTTCGGTTGCCAGACGCAAAGCTTGTTAAGTTGAGGTTGTTGTTGTCTCTGGTAATTAAAAAGAAGAAAATTTGGGTAAAAGAGATGCAGTCGCTTTTAGGTTCCTTGGCCTTTGCATGTCGGATTATGCCGGTTGGCAGAATTTTTTCTCGGCGGCTTTATTTGTCTACCGCTGGGAAAAAATCGCCTTTTGCCCATATTAGAATCACCAGTTCTCTTAAAGAGGACCTTTTGGTTTGGGACAAATTTCTTGTCAGCTACAATGGGAGGTCTCTTTTCCAGTCTGAATTTATTTGTGCGCCGGATTTTCATTTTTTCACTGATGCGGCGGGATCAAAAGGCTTTGGTGCGGTTTGGCAGTCGCATTGGTGCTGTGCACCATGGCCAGAATCATGGGTCCAGAATCAGGCCACAAAAAATGTAGTTTTGTTGGAATTATTCCCTATCTTGGTGGCGTTAGTTATCTGGGGGCCACAGTTTGCGAATAGAAGAATTATTTTGGAAACGGATAACAAGGGTGTGTTGTACGCGGTAAATTCCTTGTCGTCTAGCTCGTTTTGGGTCATCAAGGTGTTAAGACAGATCGTTTTGTTATGTTTGCAATTTAATATTTGGCTTAAGGCCAAATACACACCGGGGATTTTGAATAATATTGACGACTCGTTATCTCGGTTTCAGATGGACCGCTTTCGGTGTTTGTTACCAGAGGCGGACGAGTGGGGCATTCCATGCCTGGAACATCTGTGGGAAGTGATCTGACGGTGGCAGATGCAATTAAAAGGTTCTGTCGCTCCAAAAAACATGGTATAGTTACATGGCAGCCTGGAAAAGTTGGGTGTCATTTGCTGAGAATAAAGGTTTTAGTTATAATATCCCTTCTGAGACCACGATTTTGGCTTTCTTAGAGTTTTTAATGCAGCAGCAGTTTTCCAGTCATTATGTGATGAAAACTCTTGCTGGCATTTCCTTTTTCTTTAAGTTACGGGGGTTGCTGCCTTGTTCTGGTTATTTCTCAGTTAAACAGGCTCTAAAGGGATATAAGAGAAGATCGTTAATCCCTGATAGTAGAAGACCGATATCGGTGGAGTTACTTGGGGGTCTGTGTGAAGCAACTAAACGAGTGTGCTTCTCAGAGTATGAAGCCTTGCTTTTCAATACAGCCTTTTCCTTTGCATTTTTCGGTGCTTTCCGTATTTCGGAATTGGTACCTGCAAATAAGAAGGTATTATTGGGCATTTTGTATGAACAGGTGGCAATTGACCAATTTGGAGTGCATATTTGGTTGCAGCGTTCAAAAATGGATCAGACCGGCAGAGGCTGTTTGGTCAATCTACATGCTCAAGAAAACGGGCTAGTTTGCCCAGTGGCTTTGGTTCAGCGTTTCCTGGGAGTTAGGCCTCCAGTTGGGGGGCTATTCTTTATTCATGCCAATTCAGAGCCTCTTACTAAATATCAATTTGATTCAGTACTCCGAAAATGTTTAAATCATTTGGGCTTACAGAATTTTAGATTCTCCTCCCACTCCTTTAGGATAGGCGCAGTATCAGAGGCAGCCCGTAAGGGGCTATCAGAAACAGCCATTAAGGAGATGGGGAGGTGGAAGTCGAAATGTTTTAAATTATATGTCAGACCTAACCTGTTCATTTAATCCCTAGGTATGCAGCACACGGTATGGATCATAGGACACTCGTTTATATACTGGGCACGTAAGAGAGCGGAGCACCGCTGTTACTCAGCTAATTTGTCCTTACAGCCTGAGCAGTTTAAGTTATTTTGGAAAGGAATAAGAGGCCTACAAGTGGTATCAATTATTTTTTCATTTATCCAGATTGTACCAAGTTTGGCCCCCTCCTTCTATTTTGTTAATACACTTGGGAGGAAATGATTTAGGGAATGTTAGAACACTGGACTTGCTGGCCATGATCAAGCGAGACCTTCATCGTTTTCATATGTCTTTTGAGGGTACTATTATAATATTTTCAGAAGTGGTTCCTCGTCTCTCCTGGTTGTCCTCTGATCAGAGGAGGGCTATGGAGAAAATGAGGAAGAGAGTCAATAGGGCAATAGAGAAGTTCATGCCCTCGATAGGAGGCTTGTCTTATCGACACATAGATCTTGAAGGTGGCATTCCGGGCTTGTACAGGCAGGATGGTGTTCACCTTTCGGATGTGGGTCTCGATATCTTTAATACAGGCTTGCAGTGTGGCACTGAAATGGCCACGGCGGTTGGGGTGGGCCGGGCTTGATTCTCAAGTCCGGCTGGTGGGGACTGGTTTTTGATATTATATTGTGGATGGCTGCTCGAGTTCTGATAACTGAGCAGATAATAATAAAATGATATTGGTTGATCAATGATGTTATTGTTTGTTAATAAAAGAGTAATAAATATTTAAGTGTTTAAACCAATAAAGGTGCCGCGGCCATATTTTTGCCATTATTCAATGTTTGGTGTTGTTTATTATGATGGTTTAATGGGTTTAGATTGTAGTTGGGTGGTGTGGCCTACAGTCTCATCGGTGTGGCGTTGCATCGATTCAGACGGTGACATTGGGGGCAATAGCTGGTGATTTGACATGTGAAATCTCATGAATGTGAACCAGGACTGAAGAGCATCTAATGAATCCATCTGTGAGATGTCTGATGTCCGTCTGTCTACCTTCTCTTCATAGATCTGAATTCTGATTTTCATCCATATCATCCGGGGGGACAAGGAGGGGGAGGGGCCCGGGGAAGCTCTATTATAGGGCCCCATTCACATCTGAATTACTGGCAGTCGTACAATTCTGCTACACTGTAAAATCGCACAAAAATGTGCAACATGCGTTTGGGAGCCATTATTCTATATGACACCCCAAATACTCAACAAATTGGGCATTTTGTCACGTGAAATATTCTCCAAAAAATATACAGAAGATACTGCGTTTGTGACCTGTATTTGGGGTGTCATTATCAGAGCACCGACACCCTCTGCAGATCACAAGGGCAGTGCAATCTGAACACAGTGCGGGAAACACAAACAGATTGCAGGTTTCCTGAGCCACGTTGTGGTGTGAACCCGGAGCTTATCATCTCCTTACTGAAAGCTGCACTAATATTCTTCATCATCTACCAAGAAATAGTTATACATTGTCATTTCTCCAAATCCCTCCATTCCCAATCCATGCACAAGAAGCTATTATACAATTATAAGATATAGGGGTTGTATTATTTAAAAAATTGCTGTATGAATGTCGCAACCACAACCAAAGAATCCCTAATATTTGTGTTTTATGATCATCAGCTCCACCTGGTGGCCATAATATAGCATTTTCCTGTTTGAGGTATTTCAGGAAAATACTACATATTATAGACACTAAATGAAGCTGATGATCATAGAAACTAAACATATTAGACACAATAATGAGGGATTATTTGTGATGGTTGTGCAAATGCTTGTGACATTTGGACAGCAGTTTAAAAAAAAATAAATGTAAAGTGTGTAGGAAAAACATTATAAATTACAGAATATTTTCAACCAACTCTGGAGTGTTTTGCATTTGTCACATTTGTCACATTTGTCATATTAAGAAGAAAAAAAGTCCTAATGTTTTATCTTGTATGGTCCACCTAAAATAAAAAAAATAAAAATACGGCTAAACCCCTCCACAGTCTTCAGATAAGAGATATTATACAATATGAATATTCATAAGTATTATAAAGCAGGATGCAGATATGATGATCATCACAAATGGGATTCTTAAAGAGGTTGTGAACAAAAAAAAAATCTGCCCCCTTCAGATTTTTGTCATAATGCGCTAGTATGCACCACAAACTCACCTTAGAAATGACGCCCTCTAGTGGCGCTCTGTCACCACTGCAGAGGTTTCCATCTTGATCCCGGCTTCCTTCCCGGTTTGCGGACTCCGACCATTGAATGTCTTGGCTGTGATGACGTCACTCCTGTACATGCGTGTGGTGCTCTACATTCTGCAGCAAACTGTGTGTCTGTGAATGCGGAGTGTCACTGCACATGTGTAGATGATGTCATCGGCCATTGTGAATATCTCCTAAAGGGGGAACATTTAGGAGATATTCAATGTACCTACAGGTAAGCTTGATTGTAAGCTCTGCGCACTCACAGGGGTACCTACCACTTTATCTGTAAGTGTTCCCCTACAATATGTAGTCACCAGGTGCTGTCTCCCCTCCCCCATAGTATATACTGTATATACAATGCTCATGTCACCTGAGTGCACATTACAGAGCTGTGAAGACGTATTTTCTCCTGATTTTTCATGTTTTTTCCCCATATTTGTCACACTTAAATGATTTTGATCCTCAAACAAATGTTAATAGTATACAAAGATAACCCGAGTAAATACAAAATGCAGTTTATAAATGATAATTTCATTTATTAAGGGAAAAAAGCTGTCCAAACCTGCCTGGCTCTATGTGAAAAAGTAATTGCCCCCTAAACCTAATACCTGGTTGTGCCACCCTTGACGGCAACAACTACAATCAAGCATTTGTGATAACTGGCAATAAGTCTTTCACATCGCTGTGGAGGAATTTCGGCCGCTCTTCTTTGCAGAATTGTTTTAATCCACATTGGAGGGTTTCCCAGCATGAACGGCCTGTTTAAGGTCATGTCACAGCATCTCAATGGGATTTAAGTCCGGACTTTGACAAGGCCACTCCTATACACACCTTGTCTGCGTCCAGCAGTAATCACCGCAGGTATTCGCTGGCTGAGTAGGGAGCCGGGAATAGGTGCGGCCGCCGGTGACCTTTCATTATAGAGAACGGGGTCAGCAGCCGCACCTCCCCGCTGAGAGCCGCAGGAGGAACTCCTCATCATCTCTCCTTATTGATTGTGTATTTTATGTGCGGCCCGAGACTATTCCTCTTCTTCCAATGTGACCCAGGAAGGTGAAAAGGTCGGACCCCCTGATCTACCTCTATAACACATTATTATTATCTGTGCTCAGAATCCACTGCAGTATTACTTCCAGATTTTATATTCTGTATTTGTATGTTTAGTATTATTTATGCTGTATACTGCCTGACTTCTTATAATAAAGAATGTATAAAAACCTCCATGTACTATATAGAGGAAAGGCCGGTAATGTACACAATATGTTCTACATCACACTATGACATAAACCTGGATGAGTATTTATAATCCCTCTTCATTTATACCCATAACAAGTATATAACATTCATGTGTAGATATCAGACATTTCTCCATTGATCTTCACTTGTAAACACATTTTCCTCCCCCATGGAGTATATATGAGATATAATGTACATTTTATATACTGGAGGAACTTGATGTATAGATGTGAGGACATCAGATCTTCCTTTATGAGGACATTCCTGATCTGAGTGAATAAACAGATCACATATCTCATGTATATGAGGTGCCGAATCTTTAGAAGGACATCTACTGATTGGGAGGAATATTGGAAGCACATTTATATCTCATACAGAAATAGGAGGATATGATTTATGGAAGGCCGGGATCACACAATAACACAGAGCTGTCAGAGCGATTCACCTCTCCTGCATCTCTCCCTTCCTGTTCTGTCAAAATAGACAATTCATCAAGATCTCCAATCACGTCACTTCTGGTTACTGTAAACCGTCAGTAATTGGAGATTTTGATGACTTGCCATTTTGACACAACACCGGCAATCGTATACACCCCGCTACACAAAGACTTTGCTGTTTTGACACAACAGCGGGTAATAAGGAAAAAGTTGTCGCCGCCAACGGCCATTTTGTTGGTTAGTATCGGAGCGGACTAATGCCCCGTACACACGGTCGGATTTTCCGATGGAAAATGTCCGATCGGAGCGTGATGTCGGAAATTCCGACCGTGTGTGGGCTCCATCAGACATTTTCCATCGGATTTTCCGACACACAAAGTTGGAGAGCAGGAGATAAAATTTTCCGACAACAAAATCCGTTGTCGGAAATTCTGATCGTGTGTACACAAAGCCGACGGACAAAGTGCCACGCATGCTCAGAATAAATAAAGAGATGAAAGCTATTGGCCACTGCCCCGTTTATAGTCCCGACGTAGGTGTTTTACGTCACCGCGTTCAGAACGATCGGATTTTCCAACAACTTTGTGTGACCGTGTGTATGCAAGACAAGTTTGAGCCAACATCCGTCGGAAAAAATCCTAGGATTTTGTTGTCGGAATGTCCGATCAATGTCCGACCGTGTGTACGGGGCATAACAATATCCACTCATAATACAATGTACCGGACTGTATGCGGTTGCCGGTGTTGTGTCAAAACAGCAAGTCGTCGAAATCTCCAATTAGTGACGGTTTACAGTAACCGGAAGTGACGTAATTGGAGATCTTGATGAATTGGCTATTTTGCCGGAACACCGGCTGTGGTAGAGGGCAGTGTGGTACGCGATTCAGCGCATCACACTATTCTATTTTTTTGTATAAACTTTATGTGAAGTGTACAAAATGTACACTTCATTCACAGAAATGTACAGCAGCGTGATGCGCTGTGTTGCTGCACATTTTCATGCGATTCAGCCCAGTGAGCTGCAATAAAACACACTATGTCTGCATTTTCTCGCAACACCCTGCAGTACAGTCATGTGCTGCATTGAAGTGTGAAAGAATGGGACACATAGGAAACAATGGCTTCTTCTGTGTCCTGTCACTGCATATAGTGTGAATGAGCCCTAAAATCACACCGGAAGATGGACAAGGGATCCCATGAAGTAAATCTGAGTTATAATATGAATTTCCCTGACTTTTTTTAGATTCCATATATGGAGTAATATGGCATTTATAGAGGGGCCAACATCAGATCTTACATTATATGAGGACATTGTTATATGTCAGAATCACATCCTATGGAGCAGTGTAACATACTACAAGTATGAGATCATATACATTGGGCTACTTTCACACTGGGGCGTCTCGGGCATTGGTGGTAAAGCACCGCAATTTTTAGCGCAGGGTTCGACAAACCCCGGGCGCCAGGTTGCATTTGCGACTAGAATTAGCGACTTGGCACCTGGGGCAGCACAGCTGGGGTATCCTGTGTCCGTTCGACACCCCCCCCTCCCGGCGCGATCGCGATGGGCCGCGCCGGTAATTGAGGCCGCGGCTTTGCGGCCTACTGCAGTCCTATGGTTTCTTCTGCAATCGGGCGCCCTCTGGTGGTGGCCTTTGGTATGACAAGACATCCACCAATGCTAATGGGGCTTTCCCTACCTGTTTTCACTGCCCGCTCATCTCCTTCCCTTTACTTAGAACCCCCAAACATTATATATATTTTTTATTGTAACACCCTAGAGAATAAAATGGCGGTCATTGCAATACTTTCTGTCACACCATATTTGCGCAGCGGACTTACAAGCGCACTTTTTTGGGAAAAAATACTTTTTTTTTAATTAAAAAAATAAGAAAACAGTAAAGTTAGCCCAATTTTTTTTATATTGTAAAAGATAATGTTACGCTGAGTAAATTGATTCTCAACATGTCACGCTTCAAAATTTCGTCCGCTCGTGGAATGGCGATAAACTTTTACCCTTTAAAATCTCCATAGGCGACCTTTAAAAAATTTTACAGGTTGCATGTTTTGAGTTACAGAGGAGGTCTAGGACTAGAATTATTGCTCTCGCTCTAATGATCGTGGCGATACCTCATGTGTGGTTTGAACACCGCATTCATATGCGGGTGCTACTCACATATGCGTTCGCTTCTGCAAGCGAGCTCGGCGGGACGGGGCGCGTTTAAAAAAATAATTTTTTTTCTTATATATTTTACTTTTTATTTTTACACTGTTTAAAAAAAAGAAAATTGTGTCACTTTTATTTCTATTACAAGAGATGGGGCACATTTAAAAAATGTTTTTTTTCTTATTTATTTTAACTTTTATTTTTTCACTGTTCTTTAAAAAAAAAAAAAAAAAAGTCACTTTTATTCCTATTACAAGGAATGTAAAAATCCCTTGTAACAGAAAAAAGCATGACAGGTCCTCTTAAATATGACATCTGGGGTCAAAAAGACCTCAGATCTCATATTTACACTAAAATGCATTAAAAAAAAAATTGTCATTTGAAAAAAATAAAAATAAAATGTCCCTTTAAGAGCTATTGGTGGAAGTGACGATTTGACGTCGCTTCCGCCCTGCAATGACTTGGAGATGGGCGGGGGGGCCATCTTCCTCTCACTCGTCTCCATGTCAGGCCAGGGACAGATCCGGATCGCCTCCGCTGTTACTGACGGCCACGGTAAGCGGTGAAGAGCACCGGAGCGCGGCGGTAGGGGGGGCCCTCTCCTGCCGCTGATAAAAGTGATCTCGCTGCGAATCTGCTGCAGAGACCACTTTTATCTGAAAGAGAACCGCCGGCTCTTGAAGAAGATACCGGAGTTATGGTAGCTAGCAGCTACCATAACAACGGTATTGCTCTTCAAAGACAGGACGTATATAGTCGTCCTGCGGGAAGGAAGTGGTTAATTAAAATGAATTTATTATTTGTCATCTCCCTGCTTGGCCCCTTTCACACGGGCTGTCTGATCAGGTTCGCCTGTCAGTTTTTCAGGCGGACCTGATTGGATCCTTAGCGGGAATATGGTGGTCTTGTGTCCCTGCATGGCAGGAAATAAAAGCAGTCACATTCGTTCTAGTCGTCTCTGTGTAAATTTAAGATTGATTAATTTTTATATTGAAAATAAAGCTTTGTCGGTCGTTTAAAAAAAAAAAAAAAAAACCTGGCTCCTAACTTTTTTAGCTGGCTCCTAGATTCCAAGCAAATTTGTCAAGCCCTGTTTTAGCGTCACTTTTCTGTTGTTTTTGCGGCGCTTTTAACCCCCGCCAGCGGCCAAAAAAGGGTTAAAGCCGCCCACAAAGCTCCGCTGCAGTGGCGCTTTGCCGGCAGTTTGGAGGCGCTGCCCATTGACTTCAATGGGCAGGGGCTCTGTAGGAGCGGTGTATTCACCGCTCCTACAGCGCCTCAAAGATGTGTCTGGCAGGACTTTTTCAGCGCACCGCTCCAATGTGAAAGCCCTCGGAGCTTTCACACTGTAGTGAGAGGAGACGCTCTTTCAGGGCGCTTTGCAGGCGCTATTTTTAGCATTATAGTGCCTGCAAAGCGTCTCCATGTGAAAGTAACCTTATAGTTACTGGCACCATCCATAGAGTTAGCCTGGGTCCACATATCTGCGGTGTGGCACATCGCATGTAATTCACACGGGAATCACACCACATTCCTGTACAAATCACATGTGATGTGTGTGGTCTAATTTGAGCTATTCATTTGTCTGAAAATCACACCAACTATGCACAAAAAAGGTGCAGGGCCCTTTTTTTGCCCCCGCACTGGAATTGGATCATATGGGTGTTCACATCCATACGATCTAACTGTGTCTGCATTTTGCAAACCATTCTTGGGTGTCGTTTAATTAACTTTGACACCCCCTGCCGATCGCATGAACGCCGTGCAATTTCAATGCTGTGCCAGAAACACACAGGATTTGCTGTGTTTTCTGCACTGTGAACCAAGCCTTATGGTAATTGGGATCCTTGGAGGAGTCATTTTTGGACCTTACACACAGCACACTCTTTTTTGCTGCTATTGCAGATACAAATCTCCTTTTCTAAAACATGTAACAGAAGAGACGGATCTTAATCTATATAGAAGTCTGTATGGGGTAGGTATTGTCAAGTACTATGGGCAATGTTATTACCTGCCTATATACTGTATACACATGTATATATTGTATATACAGTATATTGTACTTACCTTTGTAGACGGCTTCACGAAGCTGTTGGATAACACCAAGTCTACAAATTTTGGGACATTATTGACCTCCGAGATAAAATGTGCGAATTCTTACATATTCTTATTAGATGAATTAGAAAACAGGTGATAAAGGTGCTGGTCGGGTAAAGTTTTCAAGATAATTCACAATAAAGATTTATAGACAGGCGAGTATATCTGCCTACAAGGGGGGAGGGGTCTGATGATCATGATTCCTCATAACAGGAGAACAATGAAGTTCCACAAAGAAGTGTATAAATTTATCTTTACTTTAAACCTAAAGATTACCTAACCCTAATTTGTTGTTCTTTTATTGTAAGGTACATTTGTCTTGGTCAGATCTACACATCATACAGTTCCATTTGGTGACTTGTGAACAGATCATTGCCCAACATATCCAAGGAACAGTTATGTGATATTTTCTTTCAGAAGCCGAGATACCTCGAAACTGTAAATAACACAGATAACTTCTACATTTGTGGTGAGGTCACATTTATATCCCCAAAATGCAGAATGACGGTGATGGTAAAAAAGGCAAACCACTTATATTTTGGATGCAAAATAGGGGATCAGGACAGGAGTTGGGCCCCTCATTATTGCATTACATGTGCAACTTATCTGTGTCATTGGCTAAACAAGAAGAAAAAGTCCATGCCTTTCGCAGTTCCAATGGTATTGAGGGAACCCACCAATCATAGTAGTGACGGCTATTTTTACACAGTTCCCCCAATTGCAAAAGAGATGTCAAGATCGTACTGCAGTTCACAAAAAAAAGCCAATAAGCGCAGTTTAGATATCGAATAAAGATGGAACCTTGTCGTTTAACCACTTGCCGACCGCAAGTCGGCAGAATGGCACTGGCAGCAAATGGGCGTACCTGTACGTCCCTTTAAAATTGGCGCCTAGCAGGTGCGTCGTACGTACCTGCGAGTCACGTGAACTCTATGTTCGCGGTCAGCCCGCGATAGTGACACAGAGAGGCAGAACGGGAGATGCCCATGTAAACAAAGCATTTCCCTGTTCTGCGTAGCAACATGACAGGGATCTACTGCTCTCTGTCATCGGGAGCAGTGATCTCTGTCATGTTGTAGTGAGCCCAGCCCCACTACAGAATCACTCCCTAGGACACACTTAATCCCTTGATCGCCCTTAGTTTTTAACCCCTTCCCTGCCCGTGTCATTTATACAGTAATCAGTGGATATTTGTAGCTCTGATCGCTGTATAAATGACAATGGTCCCAAAATAGTGTCAAAAGTGTCCGATGTGTCCGCCATAATGTCATTACTAATAAAAAAAATGCCATAAATCTATCCCCTATTTTTTAGACGCTGTAACTTTTGCGCAAACCAATCAATATACACTTATTGCCATATTTATTTTTACCAAAAATATGTAGAAGAATACATATCGGCCTAAACTGTGGAAGAAATTTCTTTTATTTTTTTAATATTTTTTGGAGATATTTATTATAGCAAAAAGTAAAAAATATTGCTTTTTTTCAAAATTATCGTTCTTTTTTTGTTTACAGCGCAAAAAATAGACCGCAGAGGTGATCAAATACCACCAAAAGATAGCCCTATTTGTTGGAAAAAAAGGACGTCAATTTTGTTTGGGTGCAGAGTCGCACGACCGCACAATTCTCAGCTAAAACGACGCAGTACAGAATTGCAAAAAATGCTCTGGTCAGGAAGGGGGTAAATTCTTCCGGGGCTGAAGTGGTTAATCTGATGTTAATTGGTTTTTCATGCAAAAAGCATGAAAATGTTACATGAAAAAAAAACAATGAATGAATGGAAAGTTATGTTATTGGTATCAATAAAAAGATATATTTATAAAGATTGGTGTGGCACCATTCTCATTGTTTATTCACATTTTGCAGAAAAGTTTTGGAGTATAATCGCACATCCCCCTCGTAATTTTGAATTATTTTGTTGCAATTTTGAGCTCAAGCTGTATCTTGGAAACTGGAGCCAATACTCAGGACTTCATTTTCCTTTATTCGTGACCCAATTCTGGTAAAAATTTGCAACTCCATTTCCAAGGCTTTTTCCTTGTCTACCAGTGTAATTATTACACACATCTTGGCAGAATTGGGGTAATACATGATACCCAACAATTAATTTTATATGTGTGTTTGCTGAATTCGTTGTATGTTTGTGTAAGTAATGAATATTGGTCATACATGGATTATACATTGCAATATACTTTATTGTGTATTAATAATTGTTACCTGTATCATTTAATATTCTCTGCAAATATATTCTGAAGAAGTGAACCTTGTTCATGAAACATATAGAGAGCGAACATCAATGGGAAGATTTATGGATATCTGTGCTAACATTATTATAAACTTGTTATGGGTAGGAGTTAAATGAGATGAAAAAAAAAATCAAAAAGTCTTATGCTATGCTTCATGTAGCAATCATATAGTGTGTACTGTACATTACCAGCCATGATATAGTAGTAAATTCCGCTTTTCCACTTGTACTTACACGCCTATAATAAATCTTACCTGTAGGTAACAGTGATTGTCTCCTAAACGTGCATCTAGGAGATATTCACATTTGTAGTGGCTGGTGACATCTCTGGCGCATGTGCACTGTGCTATGAATGGACGGCTGTCCCCTCAGAGCACTGTACCACAATCGTGACTCACAGGAGTGACATCAGCTTGGCCCAGCAATTCAAACGGCCAGAGCATGCGAACCTGGAAGGAAGACCGGGTGAAGATTGAACCCTAGTAGGGGTAGTCCTATAATGAAGGATTTCATTTGTTTTTTTTGAATATTTTGCATGAATATTGAGCTATTTTCTATACATAGCTGTCTATTTCCACAGTACACAGTGGATGTGCTGTACAGTGGAGCGTCATTTCCCAAGCGGGGGGCGTGTCGACAGAGCAGACCGCTGGTGACGACATCGCGCCATGCCTACCGCTACACCGAGGCGTGGCACGCATGCGGCGGACGGCCGCCTAGCTTGCGTTCCACTCGGGCGGAAGTTGACGCTATACACGTCAGGAGGAGCGGTCATCCGGTTCCACTCACTTCCTGTGAGAGGTCCGGATGATTTTTCTTTGATTAACATCATCTTTTTTATATTTTAACTATATACATCATTACTGATATCTAATTTTTATAAGATTCGGAAACTTTATAGTCAATGGGCATATTTATTTCTTATTCTTTCAACAAGGGAAGGCTGGAACGCATAGAAGCCATTAAAAAGAGGCCTGGAACGCACGCGGGGCCGCCATTTTGGTGATACCCGGAAGTGCAAGCAAACAAGTGGCACATGCCGGATTCTCATTAAAGGGGGTCTTGGTAGATATATAAGTGAGTATGGCAGCAGTGGCAAGGTATCCCAGATGAAGTCTGAGTAGACGAAACGCGTCGGGAGACTCCACTGCCTGCCACCAGTTTTATTTTAAGCGCTTTTTATTATGGAAAATGTAAGTGTATTATCTTAATAAATTTACCTTATAAAAACGGTATTATACTATGTGGCCCCTTTTTTACTTTCTATGAGCCACTACAAAATCTGGTTATACATGAAAGAATTTTGTCGGGAGCCTTGGAAATAGCATCCGGAGTCCATATTGGTCCATCGGGAGACTTCATTCCATTGCCGGTGGCAACACAGGCATTTCTGACTCAGGAGATATATGTCTCTGTGAGTCCAACGGTTCCGGTAAGCCTGCATTGCTTCCATATGGGGGATTCTATCATTGTGTACCACCTCCTTTCAACCTATCTATGTGGTGTATAGACACTACCATCTATTTGGGACTTTCTATTGTGTCTTTAGTTTCTATACAAACAGATACTTATTGAAATGCTTCTCAGTATCACTTTGAATATATGATGTTATGAACAAAATGGTTGGATGTATTCATTTTTCCTGACCCTTTTTTATTGTATATTGCCTCTCTCAACCCACTTACGCAGTATATGGACACCACCACCTGATTGTGACTCTTTATTGGTCCTCAGTTTTTAGGCAAATAGATATTCATTGAAATCTTTTTTTGTATCATTTGAATCTAGGGTGGTCTAAACAAACGGTTGGATACATTTGTTTTGTGCTACTTTAAACTTTTTTGTGATCTAAAACTAGCGCTACACTATATATATACCCAAGATTGAAGCTCTGTCAGCGGTCACAGTGTACTGCTGGAGCGATCTACTTTACAAGTACTGTAGGTCTGTCATAATTTGCTATACGGTGCATACTATCACACTATGACATTAATCTGCAGGGTGGCCAGTTATATATATATATATATATATATATATATATATATATATATATTTTAAAGAGATTTTACTATCGCTGTAACACTATAGTACATGGAGTTTTTTATAGAGGTGCACTGAATCCAAATTTTGGTGCCGAAAATGCAGGATTTATTTTGAGGAAAACCAAAACTGACAGTTTTTATAAAATATTTATATTTTTATATATAATTTTATTATATTTGACTTTTTAATTTAAAATCATCAATTTAATATATTCATTTATTTCTGGCCATTCTTGGCACCTTTAGTGCAAGAAATGTCAAGAAAAATGCAGTCTGCAGTCTCTAACCAGGTCTTGTATCATGTCCTCGGTCTCCAACCAGGTCTTGTATCATGTCCTCGGTCTCTAACCAGCCCTTATATCATGTCCTCGGTCTCTAACCAGCCCTTATATCATGTCCTCGGTCTCTAACCAGCCCTTGTATCATGTCCTCGGTCTCTAACCAGCCCTTATATCATGTCCTCGGTCTCTAACCAGCCCTTGTATCATGTCCTTGGTCTCTAACCAGCCCTTGTATCATGTCCCCTTGTCTCTAACCAGCTCATGTATCATGTCCTCTGTCTCTAATCAGCTCTTGTATCATGTCCTTGGTCTCTAACCAGCTCTTGTATCATGTCCCCGGACTCTAACCATCTCTTGTATCATGTCTGCAATCTCTTACTTAAACACACTGCTAATAGTATTAGCAAAATTTCCATTCGGTGCACCTCTAGCAGACATGATACAGGACATGGTCAGAGACTGCAGACATAGTACAGGAGATGGACAGAGACTGCAGACATGATACAAAAGATTGATGCAGCCTCTCCAGTGCCCTTCCAATCCAGCCTCACCAGTCAGATGTAGCCTACTAGTCAGATGCAGCCTGCCTGTGCCCAAAGGATGCACCCTCACCAGTGCCTGTGGATGCAGCCCGCATGTGCCCAGATCAGAGCGGCGATCTCCATGTGTCACATAGCTGGATTTGAATTGCCCAGGGCGCAGTAACAATGTCCTGCCTCCTTTGATAACGTCACACTGATTCAATGTTCCACCATTGGTTCAGTTTGCCATCTATCACAGGAGGCGGGACATTGTTACTGGGCAATTCAGCTCCGTGACACATGGAGATCGCTGCCCTGAGAGGAAGGAGAGGAGGAGAGGAGGAGGGAGGGGAGAACTGGGGCGTGCCAGAATGACACCCCCGCAACGTTCCCTTTCCATTATCTGCATTGTTTTTCTTTCGGCCAATGCCGAAAACACAGTTTCCGGCCGATACTTTTTGGCGGCCGCAATTTCGGTGCACCACTAGTTTTTTTGAGGTCATCTCTGAAATAAATGAAAGTCTCAATTTTGTAATTTATTGGCCTTCTTTATGCAACGTTCACACTGCTGCGATCAGAATCTGATCCGACTTTCAGTGCGATTATGTATTGCTACTTGGATAAAACTTGGATTAGGTTTGTATATTCTATGGAACCAAAATCATACTGGAATGGCACCAAAGTAGTACAGGAACCATTTCCAAAATCGCATCGTGCTAAGTTGCATAGGTATAAACAGACATCATTGAAAACAATGTGATTTCCATGGTCATACAATTCTGTTGGGACCATTTGGAAATTTTCTATTAAAATCAACCTGGAGACTAGGGATGAGCTTTCTGTTCGGGTCGAACATGAGTTCAACTTGAACATTTGCTATTCAACCGTTCGTCGAAAAACAAACATTATGGGCCGTTTGCGCCAAATTCGAGTGGTGCGTAATGGCCCATAATGCATTGCTGTCTGATGATTGGCCAAGCATGCACTATGACCCGCATGCTTTGTTGATGGCGCTGTGATTGGCCAAAGAGCCATAATTGGCCAAAGGCAGGGTGCCTTTGGCCAATTATGGCTCAGGGGGTTAAGTCCACGCCCCACACTATATAAGGCCGCCTGCACGTCGGCCCTGTGTAGTGTGTTGCTGGCGTTGACCGAGAGAGTGTTATTTCATTTAGATTGAGCAGGCAGTCCATTCCTGGTGTACTGTTTCTTATATACTTCAGGCAGGCAGGTGATTCAGTTAGCTGCAGTGTATTTAATATATATATATATATATATATATATATATATATATATATATATATATATATATCCACTGTATCCAGTTTAGCTAGATCTAACTGCAGTCTGTTCCTGGCGTACTGTTTCTAATATACTTTCAGGCAGGCGATTCAGTGATCTGCAGTGCATAAAATATATATATATACAGTCTCCAACATATATATCCACTGCATTCCAGTCTAGCCAAGCCTATATCTGACTGCAGGCTATTGCTGGTGTACGTTTTCAAATACACTTTCAGGGGCAGGCAAGTGATTCAGTGATCTGCAGTGCAATATATATACAGTCTCTTACATATATATATCCACTGCATTCCAGTCTAGCCAAGCCTATATCTGACTGCAGGCCATTGCTGGTGTATGTTTTCAAATACACTTTCAGGCAGGCAGGCAGGCAGGCAAGTGATTCAGTGATCTGCAGTGCATTAAATATACATACAGTTTCCAACATATATATCCACTGCATTCCAGACTAGCCAAGCCTATATCTGACTGCAGGCCATTGCTGGTGTACGTTTTCAAATACACTTTCAGGCAGGCAGGTGATTCAGTGATCTGCAGTGCAATATATATACAGTCTCCTACATATATATATATCCACTGCATTCTAGTCTAGCCAAGCCTATATCTGACTGCAGGCCATTGCTGGTGTACGTTTTCAAATACACTTTCAGGCAGGTGATTTAGTGATCTGCAGTTCATTAAATATATATACAGTCTCCTACATATATATATATCCACTGCATTCTAAACTAGCCAAGTCTATATCTGACATTCCTGGTGTACTTTTTCTTGTAAACTTCAGGTTTTTGCTAATAAAAATTTACAGCATGTCTGGAAGGCCACCAAGGAGAGGCAGACGCTCACAGGCCACTAAAAGAGGGCAAGCAGGCTCTGTGTCTACATCCAACAGTGCTGGCCATGGACACGGTGCATCCTCGGCACATGGCCGTGGGGCACGCTTGTCCTTTTTTTCTGAGTTGGTAGAGCAGATAACTAAGCCATCCTCATCCTCTGTCACCCAGACTCAGAGTAGCTTGCCAATGCAGCTGCCAAAATGACCTATTCCATCAGCTCAACGTCATCAGTCACTCCTTCCCTAGCCCACCATTATGCACGGAGGAGTCCCCCGAACTGGTCGACCACAGCGTCGGGTACATGCTGCAGGAGGATGCGCAGCGTTTTGAAGGCTCTGATGATGGTACCCAGGTTGAGGAAGGCAGTAACGTGATCCCAGAGAGAGGGGCAGAAGGACAAGAAACTGGCAGTCATGTTTCCCCAGCTGCAGCATACTGCCAGGTTTGCTCCAGTGACGAGGGAGGGATGATGAGGTCACTGACTCTACATGGATGCCTGATAGAAGAGAGGAGGAGGAGGCACATCTCCAATGAGCAGGATGCCCTCCAGGGGCCAGCTTAATGGCAGGCACCCAACTGCATCACGCATGTGCAAGGCGCTGCTGACTCCCCACGTATTTTGAAAAGTTCTTTGGTGTGGGCCTTTTTGATACACGTGCAGCAGATTGCACCATTGCTGTTTGCAATATATGTCTGAAGCGTATCAAGCGTGGCCAAAACAGCAGCCGCTTGGGCACCACATGCTTGACCACACATACGTCGACCTCCCATGCAGTCTGTTGGCAACAGTACATAAAAGGCCCACACCCAGGCAGACCTCTCCTTGCTCCTCATCAGCTGGGATCTCCAACCCCACTATACCTTCAGTCCTCTCAAAAACCTGCACTGAGAGTAATGAAGGTGTAGAATTAGGTGTGCCAAGTACTTGCGTGCAATCTGCTATCGCTACACCAACATCCGATTGTAGCAGGCAAATTTCCCTACTCCAGTTGCTAAACCGTAGAAAGAAATTCGGTCCCAGCCATCCACATGCTCAGCGGCTGAATGCTAGCTTGGCTAAATTGCTAGCACTTCAACTGCTGCCTTTTCAGCTGGTAGACTCTGCCCCCTTTCGTGAATTTGTGGACTGTGCGGTACCTCAGTGGCACGTTAACAAACGCCATTTCTTTTCACGGAAGGCCATTCCGGCTCTCTACCGGCATGTGGAAGGCAATGTCTTGGCCTCGTTGGATAGGGCGGTCAGCGGTAAGGTGCATATTACCGCTGACCCATGGTCCAGCAGGCATGGGCAGGGACGTTACCTTTCTTTCACGGCGCACTGGGTAACTCTGCTGGCAGCTGGGAAGGATGCAGGGCAGGGTGCGGTATTGTTGGAGCTTGTTCCACCACCACGCCTCCAAAATGCTAGTAGTGGTGATTCTGCCACATCTCTCTCCTCCACACCCTCCTCTTCTTCTTCCTCTATGGCCTCTTCCTCTGCCGATTTTTCCTCGGAACCAACGGTGCTCCGTAGGCGTTTAAGGGGCTACGCAAGCACTCAGGCAAAAAGATGCCATGCGGTGCTTGAGTTGGTCTGCTTAGGGGACAGGAGCCACACTGGGGTAGAGAGTCTGTCAGCTCTGCAGTGGCAGGTTCAGAGGGGGTTGACGCCACGCCAGCTTCAGCCAGGATTGGTGGTTTGTGACAATGGCACCAACCTCCTCTCTGCCCTCCGACAGGGACACTTGACCCATGTTCCCTGTTTGGCTCATGTCCTTAATTTGGTGGTGCAGCGGTTCTTGTGCAGGTACCCGGGCTTACAGGATGTCCTGAGGCAGGCCAGGAAAGTCTGTGGGCATTTCCGCCGGTCATATAATGCCAGTGCTCAGCTGGCTGACCTTCAAAAGGAATGCAACCTGCCCAAAAACCGCCTCATTTGTGACATGCCCACCAGGTGGAACTCAATGTTGCAGTGGCTGCACACGCAGCAGAGGGCCATCAATGAGTACCTGTGCGAGTATGGCACCAGGATAGGGTCAGGGGAGCTTGGCTTTTTTTTGCCACCCCAGTGGCTACTGATCAAGGATGCATGCACTGTCCTGTCACCATTTGAGGAGGCCACGAGGATGGTGAGCAGTGACAGTGCATGCATCAGTGACACTGTCCCTCTTGTCCTCCTGTTGGAGCACACACTTCGTGGAATAATGGACAGGGCACTTGAGGCAGAACAGGGAGAGGAAGAGGAGGACTTCCTTACCTCTCAAGGCCCCCTTTATCCAGACAGTATTCCTGCGGGCCCGTGGATCACACAGAAAGAGGAGGATGAGGAGATTTGTGTCAGCATGGAGGTGGAGCCTAGCACTCAGCATCAGTCTTTAAGGGATTGTTCTCAGTCCCCAGAAACCCATGGACTTGTACGTGGCTGGGAGGAGTTGGCTGTGGATTATGTCACCCTTAGTGACCCAGAGGACTCCGGATCGAATGCCTCAGCAAACCTTTCGCTGCATGGCCTCCCTGTTCCTGCAAAGCCTGCGAAAGGACCCTTGGATTCGTGGTATCATTACTGGCTTCTTGATCCACGTTATAAGGGTAAGGTTGCAGAACTTATCCAGCCTTCCCAGAGGGAGCAGAGGATGAAACATCTTTAGGAGGCCTTGTAGAAAGGTTTGTGCAATGCGTTTCCAGAGGTTACAATTTCCTGGTACTCCTGGACAACGTGTTGCTGAGGCTTCGGTCAGTCACAGAAGGAGCGGTGGAGAAGGTGGTCGTCTGACCGATGCGTTCAGACAATTCTTTAGTCCACAGCCCCAAGGTCAGATTGGTTCCAGCAACCATTGCCAGCGTCTGATTTACATGGTGCAGGAATACCTAGGGGCAAGATCAGACTTAGAGACCTTTCCAACCGAAAATCCATTGGGTTACTGGGTCTTGAGGATGGATCACTGGCCAGAGCTTGCGCAATATGCAATTGAGCTACTGGCCTGTCCTGCACCCAGCGATCTTTCTGAACGCTGCCGGAGGCTTTGTAACCGATTACAGAGTGCACCTGTCCACAGACTCAGTTGATTGGCTCACCTTCATAAAAATGAATCAGTTTTGGATCACCAGCTACCAAGCACCTGATGCTGATATAACCGATTAATTTTTCTATGAATGTGAGATCCCTTGAAGACTGCCTATGCTGAGTGACTATCCTGTTATGCTGAGTGACTATCCTATTCCTCCTCAATGTTCACGTTGATAGCTTCTAAGAACATTTTTGTTTCAGGGCACCACCACCACCAGTGCGTAAGGCCCAATTTTTCTGCCCCTGTTTAAAAGGAGCGTGTAATTACAATTTTTGCTGTAATATTTCACAGCAGGGCTCGTTCCTGCGCTCAACTAGAGTATCTGTGAGGGGTTGCAATCTTGTGGCACCACCACCAGTGCCTAAGGCTCAATTTTTCTGCCCCTGTTTAACAGGGGCATGTAATTACAATATTTGCTCTAATATTTCACTCCAGGGCTCGTTCCTGCACTCAACAGAATCTGTGAGGGCTTACAGTGTTGTGGCACCACCACCATCAAAGGCCCAATTTTTTCTGCCCCTGTTTAACAGTGGCATATCATTACAATTCTTGATATAATATTTCACAGCAGGGCCTGTTCCTGTGCCCACCAAGAGTAACTTTGAGGGCTTACAGTGCTGTGGCACCACCACCAGTCCACCACCACCAAAGGCCCAATTTTTCTGCCCCTGTTTAACAGGGGCATGTAATTACAATTCTTGATATAATATTTCACAGCAGGGCCTGTTCCAGCACCCACCAAGAGTAACTGTGAGGGCTTACAGTGTTGTGGCACCACCACCAATACCAAAGGCCCAATTTTTCTGCCCCTGTTTAACAGGGGCATGTAATTACAATTCTTGATATATTATTTCAAAGCAGGGCCCGTTCCAGCGCCCGCCAAGAGTAACTGTGAGGGCTTACAGTGTTCTGGTACCACCAACACCTAAGGCCCAATTTTCTGCAGAGTGTATAGGGCAGACCGTATGGTCCCCTACTTTCAAACATCCGACTTACAAAGGACTCCTACTTACAAACTGAGGGAGACAACGGGAAGTGAGAGGAAATCTACCACTAGGAAGGGAAATTTTCTCCTGTAAGAGTTAATTTGGGAAAAAGGTGTCTCCATTGATGCTTTATCACCAATCCTTGTTTCCCTAATAACCCCAAATTTTCAAAATCCAATTGTCATTGGGACAGAAAGTGAGGTGAAATCTTCTAAACAGGGGCACAGACAGCAAAACAAATGTTACAGGGGTAATAAGCCATCCCCATGTTATCCAAAAAGCTTAAAAATAGATTTTTTGGCTGCAGCTACACTTACAAAATGTACTTGTTCCAAATTACAAACAGATTCAACTTAAGAACAAACCTACAGTCCCTGTCTTGTTTGGACCACCTGTATACTGCTGATCAGAATATATAGGGCCTAGTCGCCCCGCGCCTTTTCTTTTTTTAATTTGGGTGCGGGGTTCCCCTTAATATACATACAAGAAATCAGGACCGTTTTTCTCAATAATTTTCATCCATTTTGCCAGGACCCGACATTACATTACATCCGCAAGCAGTTTTAAATGACTTTTATTCCTTTAGAAATGTCATTTTGTGCAGGGACTGTTCTAAACACGGGAAACACACGCCACTTTACAGGCATACTATAGTCACCCCCCAGGTATGATATTTAACCACTTGCCGACCGCCTAACGCAGATATACTGCGGCAGAATGGCACGGGCAGGCAGAATCATGTACCCGTACGTGATCTGCCTCCCGCGGGCGGGGGGTCCTATTGGACCCCCCCCGGTGCCAACGGCGGTCGGCATTTGTCTGGGAGCATTGAGAGGCGAGGGGGAGGCCATCCGATCGTGGCCCCCCTTGCGATCGCTTCCAGCCAATGGGAATCCTCCCCTGCCTGTGTGTAGTACACACAGGCAGAGGATGTGATGTCATCTCTCCTCAGCTCGGCAGTTTCCGTTCCGGCGCCGAGGAGAGAAGACATGTGAGTGCACAACACACACACAGTAGAACATGCCAGGCACACTTTACACCCCCGACCCCCCCCGATCGCCCCCCAATCACCCCTCCCCCCTCCCTGTCACACTGACACCAAGCAGTATTTTTTTTTTTTTTCCTGATTACTGCATGGTGTCAGTTTGTGACAGTTAGAAGTAGTAGGGAAGTGAGTATTAGCCCCCTGTAGGTCTAGGATACCCCCCTAATCCCCCCTAATAAAGTTTTAACCCCTTGATCACCCCCTGTCACCAGTGTCGCTAAGCGATCATTTTTCTGATCGCTGTATTTGTGTCACTGGTGATGCTAGTTAGGGAGGTGAATATTTAGGTTCGCCGTCAGCGTTTTATAGCGACAGGGACCCCATATACTATCTAATAAATGTTTAACCCTTTCACCACTGATCACCGTATAACCGTTACGGTTGACGCTTGTTAGTTCGTTTATTTTTTATAGTGTCAGGGCACTTGCTGTTTATTACCGAATAAAGGTTTAGCCCCCTGATCGCCCGGCAGTGATATGCGTCGCCCCAGGCAGCGTCAGATTAGCGCCAGTATCGCTAACACCCACGCACGCAGCATACGCCTCCCTTAGTGGTATAGTATCTGAACGGATCAATATCTGATCCGATCAGATCTATACTAGCGTCCCCAGCAGTTTAGGGTTCCCAAAAACGCAGTGTTAGCGGGATCAGCCCAGATACCTGCTAGCACCTGTGTTTTTCCCCTCCGCCCGGCCCAGCACACCCAAGTGCAGTATCGATCGATCACTGTCACTTACAAAACACTAAACGCATAACTGCAGCGTTCGCAGAGTCAGGCCTAATCCCTGCGATCGCTAACAGTTTTTTTGGTAGCGTTTTGGTGAACTGGCAAGCACCAGCCCCAGGCAACGTCAGATTAGCGCCAGTACCGCTAACACCCACGCACGCAGCATACGCCTCCCTTAGTGGTATAGTATCTGAAGGGATCAATATCTGATCTGATCAGATCTATACTAGAGTCCCCAGCAGTTTAGGGTTCCCACAAACGCAGTGTTAGTGGGATCAGCCCAGATACCTGCTAGCACCTGCGTTTTGCCCCTCCGCCCGGCCCAGCCCAGCCCACCCAAGTGCAGTATCGATTGATCACTGTCACTTACAAAACACTAAATGCATAACTGCAGCATTCGCAGAGTCAGGCCTGATCCCTGCGAGCGCTAACAGTTTTTTTGGTAGCGTTTTGGTGAACTGACAAGCACCAGCGGCCTAGTACACCCCAGTCGTGGTCAAACCAGCACTGCAGTAACACTTGGTGACGTGGAGAGTCCCATAAGTGCAGTTCAAGCTGGTGAGGTGGCAAGCACAAGTAGTGTCCTGCTGCCACCAAAAAGACAAACATAGGCCCGTCGTGCCTATAGTGCCCTTCCTGCTGCATTTGCCAATCCTAATTGGGAACCCACCGCTTCTGCAGCGCCCGTACATCCCCCATTCACATCCCCAACCAAATGCAGTCGGCTGCATGAGAGGCATTTTCTTTATGTCCTCCCGAGTACCCCTACCCAACGAACCCCCCCCAAAAGATGACGCGTCTGCAGCAAGCGCGGATATAGGCGTGACACCCGCTATTATTGTCCCTCCTGTCCTGACAATCCTGGTCTTTGCATTGGTGAATGTTTTAAACGCTACCATTCACTAGTTGAGTATTAGCGTAGGGTACAGCATTGCACAGACTAGGCGCACTTTCACAGGGTCTCCCAAGATGCCTTAGCATTTTGAGAGACCCGAACCTGGAACCGGTTACAGTTATAAAAGTTACAGTTACAAAAAAAAGTGTAAAAAAAACAAAACACATACAAAAATATAAAATAAAAAAAAAATAGTTGTCGTTTTATTGTTCTCTCTCTATTCTCTCTCTATTGTTCTGCTCTTTTTTACTGTATTCTATTCTGCAATGTTTTATTGTTATTATGTTTTATCATGTTTGTTTTCAGGTATGCAATTTTTTATACTTTACCGTTTACTGTGCTTTATTGTTAACCTTTTTTTGTCTTCAGGTACGCAATTCACGACTTTGAATGGTTATACCAGAATGATGCCTGCAGGTTTAGGTATCATCTTGGTATCATTCTTTTCAGCCAGCGGTCAGCTTTCATGTAAAAGCAATCCTAGCGGCTAATTAGCCTCTAGACTGCTTTTACAAGCAGTGGGAGGGAATGCCCCCCACACCGTTTTCCGTGTTTTTCTCTGGCTCTCCTGTCTCAACAGGGAACCTGAGAATGCAGCCGGTGATTCAGTCAGCTGACCATAGAGCTGATCAGAGACCAGAGTGGCTCCAAACATCTCTATAGCCTAAGAAACCGGAAGCTACAAGCATTTTATGACTTAGATTTCACCGGATGTAAACAGCGCCATTGGGAAATTGGGAAAGCATTTTATCACACCGATGTTGGTGTGGTCAGATGCTTTGAGGGCAGAGGAGAAATCTAGGGTCTAATAGACCCCAATTTTTTCATAAAAGAGTACCTGTCACTACCTATTGCTATGATAGGGGATATTTACATTCCCTGAGATAAAAAAAAAAAAATGAAAGGAACAGTTTAAAAATAAGATAAAAAAGCAAAAAAATAATAAAGAAAAAAAAAAAAAAAAAAAAAAAAAAGCACCCCTGTCCCCCCTGCTCTCGCGCTAAGGCGAACGCAAGCGTTGGTCTGGCCTCAAATGTAAACAGCAATTGCACCATGCATGTGAGGTATCACCGCGAAGGTCAGATCGAGGGCAGTAATTTTAGCAGTAGACCTCCTCTGTAAATCTAAAGTGGTAACCAGTAAAGGCTTTTAAAGGCTTTTAAAAATGTATTTAGTTTGTCGCCACTGCACGTTTGTGCACAATTTTAAAGCATGTCATGTTTGGTATCCATGTACTCGGCCTAAGATCATCTTTTTTATTTCATCAATCATTTGGGCAATATAGTGTGTTTTAGTGCATTAAAATTTAAAAAAGTGTGTTTTTTCCCCAAAAAAATGCGTTTGAAAAATTGCTGCGCAAATACTGTGTGCAAAAAAAAAAAAAATTAAACACCCACCATTTTAATCTGTAGGGCATTTGCTTTAAAAAAAATATATAATGTTTGGGGGTTCAAAGTAATTTTCTTGCAAAAAAAATAATTTTTTCATGTAATCAAAAAGTGTCAGAAAGGGCTTTGTCTTCAAGTGGTTAGAAGAGTGGGTGATGTGTGACATAAGCTTCTAAATGTTGTGCATAAAATGCCAGGACAGTTCAAACCCCCCCAAATGACCCCATTTTGGAAAGTAGACACCCCAAGCTATTTGCTGAGAGTCATGTCGAGTCCATGGAATATTTTATATTGTGACACAAGTTGCGGGAAAGAGACAATTTTTTTTTTTTTTTTTTTGCACAAAGTTGTCACTAAATGATATATTGCTCAAACATGCCATGGGAATATGTGAAATTACACCCCAAAATACATTCTGTTGCTTCTCCTGAGTATGGGGATACCACATGTGTGAGACTTTTGGGAGCCTAGCCGCGTACGGGACCCCGGAAACCAAGCACCGCCTTCAGGCTTTCTAAGGCCGTAAATTTTTGATTTCACTCTTCGCTGCCTATCACAGTTTTGGAGGCCATGGAATGCCCAGGTGGCAAAACCCCCCCAAATGACCCCATTTTGGAAAGTAGACATCCCAAGCTATTTGCTGAGAGGTATAGTGAGTATTTTGCAGAACTCACTTTTTGTCACAAAGTTTTGAAAATTGAAAAAAGAAAAAAAAAAATGTTCTCTTGTCTTTCTTTATTTTCAAAAACAAATGAGAGCTGCAAAATACTCACCATGCCTCTCAGCAAATAGCTTGGGGTGTCTACTTTCCAAAATGGGGTCATTTGGGGGGGTGTGTGCCACCTGGGCATTCCATGGCGTCCGAAACTGTGATAGGCAGTGAAGAGTGAAATCAAAAATTTACACCCTTAGAAATCCTGAAGGCGGTGATTGGTTTTCGGGGCCCCGTACGCAGCTAGGCTCCCAAAAAGTCCCACACATGTGGTATCCCCGTACTCAGGAGAAGTAGCTAAATGTATTTTTGGGTGCAATTCCACATATGCCCATGGCCTGTGTGAGCAATATATCATTTAGTGACAACTTTGTGCAAAAAAAAAAAAAAAAAAATTTGTCACTTTCCCGCAACTTGTGTCAAAATATAAAACATTCCATGGACTCAACATGCCTCAAAGCAAATAGCTTGGGGTGTCTACTTTCCAAAATATAGCAATATATTTTTTTGTCATTATTCAATCACTTGGGACAAAAAAATGAATATTCAATGGGCTCAACATGCCTCTCAGCAATTTCCTTGGGGTGTCTACTTTCCAAAATGGGGTCATTTGTGGGGGTTTTGTACTGCCCTGCCATTTTAGCACCTCAAGAAATGACATAGGCAGTCATAAATTAAAGGCTGTGTAAATTCCAGAAAATGTACCCTAGTTTGTAGGCGCTATAACTTTTGCGCAAACCAATAAATATACACTTATTGACATTTTTTTTACCAAAGACATGTGGCCGAATACATTTTGGCCTAAATGTATGACTAAAATTGAGTTTATTGGATTTTTTTAGAACAAAAAGTAGAAAATATCATTTTTTTTTCAAAATTTTCGGTCTTTTTCCGTGTATAGCGCAAAAAATGAAAACGGCAGAGGTGATCAAATACCATCAAAAGAAAGCTCTATTTGTGGTAAGAAAAGGACGCAACTTTTGTTTAGGTACAGCATTGCATGACCGTGCAATTAGCAGTTAAAGCGACGCCAAATTGTAAAAAGTGCTCTGGTCAGGAAGGGGGTAAATCCTTCTGGGGCTGAAGTGGTTAAAGGAATATTTCACTTTTATTTTTTCACTTTAGGCATTAATAAAATCCCTGCTCCCGAAAAAATGGCAGTTTTTAAAACTTTTTTTGCATTGATACATGTCCCCTGGGGCAGGACCCGGGTCCCCACACTTTTTAGGACAATAACTTGCATATAAGCCTTTCAAATTCACACTTTTGATTTTCACGTTCAAATCCCATAGACATTAACTTTTGGTCTGTTCGCATGTTCTGCCGCAAACCAAACCAGGGGGTGTTCGGCCCATCCCTACTGGAGACCCATCACTTTGAATGACGTGTGTGCTGGGAGCCTGGGGGCTGGAAGAGAACACACTGCAGTGACAATCTCTCCAGGATCCAGCAGCCTGTACATCATGCGACATCCTTCATTAATGGTAAGTTAGGTCACTAAGGCTCGGGTCACACCTTTGCATTTTTTGGTCTTTTTTCCAGAAATGCACTACAGTTCATTATGGGACACGTTCACATCTATGCTTTTTTAAGCCACTGCATTTTTGGAAAGGGTCAGAGACTTCTTTAACCACTTGCCTACTGGGCACTTAAACCCCCCTCCTGCCCAGACCAATTTTCAGCTTTCAGCGCTCTCACAAACAAAATTGTCATTGTAATAGGTTATTTCTCTCACATGGCATGTATATACCACAAATAACACCCCAAAATACATTCTGCTACTCCTCCTGAGTATTACGATACCACATGTGTGGGACTTTTTCACAGCCTGGCCACATAGAGAGACCCAACATGCAGGGAGCACCATTAGGTGTTCTAGGAGCATAAATTACACATCTAACTTGTTGACTAACTATTACACTTTTGAAGGCCCTGGAGCACCAGGACAATGACACTGATGTGGCACTGATGACAGATGGCACTGATACGTGGCACTGATGACAGATGGCACTGATATGTGGTACTGATGACACTGATGTGGCACTGATGACAGATGGCACTAATACGTGGCACAGATGACAGATGGCACTAATACGTGGCACTGACAGATTGCACTAATACATGGCACTGATGACACGTGATACTGATGACAGATGGCACTTATATGTGGCACTGATGACAGATGGCACTAATACGTGGCACTGATGACAGATGGCACTAATATGTGGCACTGATGACAGATGGCACTAATACGTGGCACTGATGACAGATGGCACTGATACATGGCACTGATGACAGATGGCACTGATACGTGGCACTGACAGATGCCACTGATACGTGGCACTGATGCCACGTGACACTGATAACAGATGGCATGTGACACTGACAGGTGGCCCTGATGACAGATGGCACTAATATGTGGCACTGATGACAGATGGCACTGATGACAGATGGCACTAATATGTGGCACTGATGACAGATGGCACTGATGACAGTGGGGACAGATGGCAGTGGGGACGGATGGCACTGACGTGACTTTTTTTTTTTACACTCACCGCTACAGCGGTTAGCGCTCCCTCCTCGCTGTCTCTGTGTGAGGAGGGAGAGCCGGCGATGAGAGATGATCTCATATGTTTATATATGAGATCATCTCTCATTGGCACTGCGGATCGCACTGTAAACGGCCGCTGTGATTGGCCATTTATGGTGATCTGTGACTGGCGATGTGTGCCTGCTGGAGCGTGCATCACGGAAGTAAACAGCAGGACGGCCACCCGGCAGTTAGCGTCCGCGCTGCAGCAGTCTTTCGGCTATAGCGCGGGCGCGAAGTGGTTGAACGCAAAACTGTGCTTTTTTGGTTCCCTAGACTTAAATAAAGAAGCTGCAGAAAAGCATGCTGCAATTTTACAGCGATTTTGAGGGTGAACTACAAATTGCATTTTTATAACACTGATTAATGTAATAATGTCCCTGGTCCCCAAAAAATTGTCATTTGGGGTCAAATTTGTCCACTGCAATGTCACAGTCCTGCTAAAAATCGCAGATCCCCGCCATTACTAGAAAAAATAAAAGTCCCTAAATCTATCCCGTAGTTTGTAGGCGCGATAACTTTTGCACAAATCAATATACAGCTATTGTGATTTTTTAAACAAAAATATGTAGAAGAATATATATCGGCCTAAACTGATGAATTTGTTTTTTTATATTTGTATTATAGCAGAAAGAAAAAAAAATATTTTTTTTTTCAAAATGGTCACTTTTTTTTGTTAATAGCGCAACAAATAAAAACCGCAGAGGTGACCAAATACCACCAAAAGAAACCTCTATTTGTGGGAAAAAAAGGACATCAATTTTGTTTGGGTACAGTGTCGCACGGCCGCGCAATTTTCAGTTAAAGCGACGCAGTGCCGTATGGCAAAAATTGGCCTGTCATTAAAGGGGCAAATCCTTCCGGGGCATTTTTTTTGCATTTTTTGTTCAATAAACTTCAATGAATATACACTTATTGACATTTTTTTTACCAAAGACATGTGGCCGAATACATTTTGGCCTAAATGTATGACTAAAATTGAGTTTATTGGATTTTTTTAGAACAAAAAGTAGAAAATATCATTTTTTTTTCAAAATTTTCGGTCTTTTTCCGTGTATAGCGCAAAAAATGAAAACGGCAGAGGTGATCAAATACCATCAAAAGAAAGCTCTATTTGTGGTAAGAAAAGGACGCAACTTTTGTTTAGGTACAGCATTGCATGACCGTGCAATTAGCAGTTAAAGCGACGCCAAATTGTAAAAAGTGCTCTGGTCAGGAAGGGGGTAAATCCTTCTGGGGCTGAAGTGGTTAAAGGAATATTTCACTTTTATTTTTTCACTTTAGGCATTAATAAAATCCCTGCTCCCGAAAAAATGGCAGTTTTTAAAACTTTTTTTGCATTGATACATGTCCCCTGGGGCAGGACCCGGGTCCCCACACTTTTTAGGACAATAACTTGCATATAAGCCTTTCAAATTCACACTTTTGATTTTCACGTTCAAATCCCATAGACATTAACTTTTGGTCTGTTCGCATGTTCTGCCGCAAACCAAACCAGGGGGTGTTCGGCCCATCCCTACTGGAGACCCATCACTTTGAATGACGTGTGTGCTGGGAGCCTGGGGGCTGGAAGAGAACACACTGCAGTGACAATCTCTCCAGGATCCAGCAGCCTGTACATCATGCGACATCCTTCATTAATGCAGAGAAGCATGTAGTGCGTATTTTCCACAATTAGCATTTTTTAATTTGCCCAACAACAAATTTGCCTCCCCCAAAAAAAGCATAAAATATGCAAAACCCAAATTGTGGCAAAATCGCTGTGTGTGTAAAAACGCACAGCAAAAAGCTCTGAAGGAACAGGTCAAAAGCAAACTGTGTATGTGTAACTGAAACCTAAAGCAGTAAGGCCGAAAATAATTTTAGTTAAACTTCAGCTTTTATTGTCCGCTGTTTTAAAAGCAAAGGGCGGACTGCAGCTGCTGGCTTTTAATAAATGGACACTTACCTGTCCAGGAGTCCAGCGATGGTGGCACCCGCAGCTGATGTTTCCATCAGCTGTCGGATGCTGCCGCAGCCATTGTGGGTAAGGGTACCCAGCAGTGTAGCCTTTCGGCTTCACACCGGGAACCCTCCTGCACACCCTCCTGCACATGTGCGAGGACTGCTCCTCTCTCCTACTGGCCCGGCGGCCCGGGGAGGAGGAGGGAACCCCTGCGCTGACCTCACAGGCCTTGGTCAGGACTCCCGGAAGTGGGAAAGGATACCTGTCTTTGACAGGTATCCTGTCCCCCCTCCCCCTGAAAGGTGCCAATTGTGGCATCGGAGGGGGGAGGAATCCGATGAGCGGAAGTTCCACTTTTGGGTGGAACTCCTCTTTAATGTGAAGTTTTTCTGGTTTTGCACTTTGCAGGTGTGTTTCACCCCATCCTACAATTGTCCTAATAATCTTTACCTAGACACACATTGCCGGGCCCTAGTACTGCAGGCCCCATTGGAGTCACATGGTTTGTTATTGCTCTAGAAATATTTCACATGAATCTTATGCCTGAAAACTGTTTTAAAAGTGACAGCTTAAAGAAATATTAAAGAGGATTTGCAGTATGCTCACATAATTTGTAATAAAAACATATTTTCCATTCTGAAGCTTCCCTCCAACCACTTTGCAGAAATCTCCCTCCACTAAGTTTGGCTGCAGCCATTTTAACTGTGGGCAGCTGAAGCTGCTGCCTGTTCACTTCCTGGATTTACACACACACACAGAGGCACACCTCCAGCTCTGCAGCCCTCACTGGCCCTCTTATGACTCACCCCCCTCCCTTCCTGGCAAACTCTCATGAGAGTGAGAGAGAGAGCGGTGCATAATGTCATAAGCCTAGGCTAATGACCAGACAAGAAACAGGAAGTGGGCTGTAGAAGGTATTTACTGGCAGAAAAAAAATGTTTTATTATCCAAAGTTAAAACAACAAGGGCAGAAGATTTAATAGATGGAAAGTTTAAAAAATTACAGAAGGTCCACTTTAAACTCAGTTTTTTTAATGTAACAAATTGGGCACAATAAAATAGACATTCCCCAGTAAACCATTTGTAAACACTTTTACCCCAGCGCATGCAGGTTACATCTTTCAATGCAGCTGGCTCCTGCTCTCTGTGCTACTTTCCTGAACCTCTGGTCTTCACAGGAAAGAGTTACCCTACGTTCACACCTATGCATTTTTCAGTTAGTTTTGCAGTTTGCAGAAACTGACTACAGTCCATATAACATGGTTTCCTATGGTACTAGTTCACATCCATGCGTTTTGTGGCCAGTGCATTTTTGGAAAGGGTCGGGGACTTTTTTCCCGCAATTTGCGGCTAATAGATTTTAATAGAGCTGCACCAGTAACGCAAGTGGTACGTTATTAGTAAAATAGCTCTGGGCCAATGTCTCCCCCCGGTGTCGTCTCTCCCGATGCCCTTGCCTTCTTCCACTGCCGTTTGTTCCCTGTGCTGTCATCTCTCGGTGTCATTGTCTTCTTCCTCCTCACCGGTTACCCGCTAAAAAAAAAAAAACTGGTCGAAGCTGTGTTCCTCCGTTGTTATGTTACCCGCTGTCCGGCGCCTCTTATAATGGCATGGGGCATGGCCATCCAATGACGTCGCCCCGAGAGCCCGCCCCTTGTGGTGTCACGTGTCACAAGGGGCGGGTTCTCGGGGCAATGTCATTGGATGGTCACGCCTTATGCCTATATAAGAGGCGCCGGACAGCAGGGAACATAACAACGGAGGAGCACACCTTTGCGACAAGACCAGATTTTTTTTATTCTTTAGCGGGTAACCGGCGAGGAAGAAGAAGAAGAAGGAGGAGGAGGAAGAAGATGACGACACCGGGAGATGACAGCATGGGGAGAAAACGGAGGCGGAAAAAGGCGAGGGCACCAGGAGAGACACCTTCTCAGAGCTATTTTACTAATAAAGGAATTGTCAAAACTGGCTCTTGTTTTTTTTTACTTTTCACTGCTTTTGTGGTGAATGGGTAGGGGTACGATGTACCCGATACCCATTAACATAGGGTGGGGGGCCGGGATCTGGGGGTCCCCTTGTTAAAGGGGGCTTCCAGATTCCGATAAGCCCCCCGCCTGCAGACCCCGACAACCACAGGGCAAGGGTTGTCGGTAAGAGGCCCTTGTCCTCATCAACATGGGGGCACGGTGCTTTGGGGCGGGGGAGCGCAGAGCCCCCCTGCCCCAAAGCACCCATCCTCCATGTTGAGGGCATGCGGCCTGGTATGACTCAGGAGGGGGGTTGCGCTCGCTCGTCCCCTCCCTTCCACTTCCAGTTTGGTTGATTTGCAGGCTGGCTGGTATGCTGGGAAATATTTGCTTGTGGATTGAAGTTCCTGTTTGACTTGATATCCTGATCCTTTCACTGCATGTAACTCGCCTTTCAAAAACTCCCACACTAACCACTTACCTGCTTCAGCCTGATATTTGATTACTCCCTGATATAAGGGATCAAGGGACTCTCAGGCGAAATTCACATCTGGAGTGTTTTTCTGGCGTTTTTATGCACAATTTGCACATTTTTATACAGTGTTTTTGAGCATTTCCATTTTTTTTTAGCCAATAACGAAAATCTTCTGTTGATTTTTTTATTATTATTATTCATTTAATTATTATTATTTATTAATTTTTTTGTTAGGGTAAGGGGTTAGAGTTAGGCTCAGTTCACACTGGGGCGACTTGGGATCCGACTTGTACGCCCTCAAGTCGCCCCAGAAATAGTCTCAATGGGAGTGAACGCTAGCGTCTTAATAGACGCTACTGAAGTCGCTCCGACTTCAGAGCGTACTCCCTGTACTACTTTGATCCGACTTTGATCCGACTTCAGCCTATTGTCTATCATTGAAGTCGGATCAAAGTCGGATCGCCGTCTCGCATGATCCGACTTCGGCATGCGACTTGTGCTCAGATGATCTTGAGGGGGAACTCCGCACCAAATTTTAAATAAAAATCCGGCATGGGTTCCCCCTCCAAGAGCATACCAGGCCCTTGGGTCTGGTATGGACCTTGAGGGGAACCCCCTACGCCGAAAAAACGGCATGGGGGGTCCCCCAATCCATACCAGACCCTTATCCGAGCACGCAGCCCGGCCGGACAGGAATGGGGGTGGGGGACGAGCGCGCGCCCCACCCCCATCCTGAACCATACCAGGCCGCATGCCCTCAACATGGGGGGTTGGTGCCTTGGGGGAGGGGGGGCGCACTGCGGCCCCCCACCCCAAAGCACCTTGTCCCCATATTGATGAGGACAAGGGCCTCTTCCCGACAACCCTGGCCGTTGGTTGTCGGGGTCTGCGGGCGGAGGGCTTATCGGAATCCGGGAGCCCCCTTTAATAAGGGGGCCCCCAGATCCCAGCCCCCCACCCTATGTGAATGAGTATGGGGTACATCGTACCCCTACCCATTCACCTAGGGAAAAAGTGTCAATTAAAAAAAAAACTACACAGATTTTTAAAGTATTTTATTAGACAGCTCCGGGGGTCTTCTTCCGACTTCGGGGGTCTCTCCGGTTCTTCTCCGCGCTCTCCGGGTCTTCTGCCGGGCTCCTCCGCTCTCTTCTGCTCTTTTGCTAAAGCGGAGGAGCCCGGTCTTCAATCTTCTGCCCTCTTCTCTTCTTCTGATGTTGACACGACGCTCTCTCCGGCTAGAATGCTCTCTTTGCGCTCTGCTCTGACTTATATAGACGGTGACCACGCCCCCTTATGCCGTCACAGTCCCTGGGCATGCTGGGACTGTGACATTTTAGGGGGCGTGGTCATCACCCGATGACCACGCCCCCTTATGTCGTCATAGTCCCAGCATGCCCAGTTAAAAAAATTAACCTCTAATCCTAAAAAAATAAAAATAATTATAAAATAATAAATAATTGAACACCCTAAACACAAAATAAATAAATTACTATTATTAACCGCTTCAATACCGGGCCTATACTGGCACTTCTCTACTTCATGTAAAAATCATCATTTTTTTGCTAGAAAATTACTCAGAACCCCCAACATTATATATGTTTTTTTTAGCAGACAACCTAGGGAATAAAATGGCGGTCATTGCAACTTTTTATCTCACACGGTATTTGCGCAATAATTTTTCAAACGCCTTTTTTTGGAAAGAAAGCGGTTTCATGAATTAAAAAATAACAAAACAGTAAAGTCAGCCCAATTTTTTTGTATAATGTGAAAGACGATGTTACGCCAAGTAAATAGATACCTAACATGTCACACTTTAAAATTGCGCACAATCATGGAATGGCGCTAAACTTCATTACTTAAAAATCTCCATAGGCGATGCTTTAAATTTTTTACATGTTACCAGTTTAGAGTTACAGAGGAGGTCTAGTGCTAGAATTGTTGCACACGCCCTAACGCATGCGGCGATACCTCACATGTGTGGTTTGAGTGGCGTTTACATATGTGGGCGGGACTTACGTGTGCGTTCGCTTCTGAGCGCGAGCTACCGGGGACAGGGGCGTTTTAATTTTTGTTTTTTACTTCATTTTTTTTGTTTTTACACTTTTCTTAACATTTTTTTTTTTTTATTACTTTTATTCCTATTACAAGGAATGTAAACATCCCTTGTAATAGGAATCTATGTGGCAGGTCCTCTTTATGGAGAGATGTGGGGTCAATAAGACCCCACATCTCTCCTCTAGGCTGGAAAGCATGAGATCGGAAAAAAAATTCACCGATCTCATGCTGACAGCCGCGATCGCGGCTTCGTTTCTTTTCCGGGCCTCCCACGGTCATAGAGATCACTGGTGACCATCTGTTCACCAGTCATCTCTATCGTCATCATCCGGCGCCGGCCGATTCATTCTCCGGGCCCCCGATGGCACGGGAGAGCCCGGAGAAGCACCGGATGGTGGTGGGAGGGGGGGACGTCCCCTCCCGTCGCCTATAAGAACGATCAAGCGGCGGCACAGCCGCTATGATCATTCTTATTGTGCACAGAATCGGCGGCTGAAAAAAATGATATCGAATGATGCATCTAGCTGCAGGCATTATTCAGATATCACCCCACAAAGTAGAGGACGTCATTTTACTATAGGCGGGTAATATTTATTTCTTGTTTTGGTATTAACAATTTTTTTTGTTCAGTTTTGGATAATAAATAAATATTTTTTTTGTTCAGGTGTTATTATTATTATTCCCCAAACACGAACAAATAAAATGTATTAATAATACATTCTTTGTTCGGGTAATAATAATAATAATAATAATTTTTATTTTGTTTTGTTCGGGTTTGAGGAACATTAATAATAATAATTAATTTTTTTGTTCAGGTTTGGGTGTTAATAATGATCCTTAATTTTTTTTGTTCGGGTTTGGAGAATAATAATTTATTTTCTTTGTTCGGGTTTGGTAATAATAATAATAATATCTACAACAACAATAATTTTATTTTTGTTCGGGTTTGGGGAATAATAATATTTTTTTGTTCGGGTTTGGTTGTTAATGATAACCTTTTCTTTTTTTTTTGTTAGGGTTTGGGGAATAATATTAATATATATATATACACACACACACACACACACACACACATATACACATACATACATACACACCGTATTTTTAGCTCCATAAGACGCACCTAGGTTGATGATTTGGATCATAGGAGAGGATGCCCACATCCCCAATTAATATACTATAGTTTGTAACTTACACGACCAATCAAAGCTGATGCCTAAAAATAGGCATCTATCAGGTGTACCAGATAGCTTCCAGGCAGCAAACAAATATCGCCCTGTCACCAAATTCAGTCTATATACATTTCATAGGAAATATCATAATCAATAACAAATTCACCATTCAGGCTATGAGCACAGCACTGCAGGTGCAGTCTGATAAAGAAAAACCTGAGAATGACAAGATTACCTGTCGCCATATACACACATCGCATGGTCACTCCAGTAGATGACACGCTGGAGATGCCGGCCTCTTGTATCCCCCGCTCGAATGGCATCTGACGTCACCGATCGAGCAGGGAGTACAAAATTGTCACTGCGCGTGCGCCAGTGCCACGAACCCCAGCCGACCTACAGGACCCAGAAGGCATAGCGGGGAAATGAAAGGGGAGTTGCCAATATTGTAACACGGCGGCGGCTGCTCAGTATTCGCTCCATAGCAAAAAGGAGATTTCACCATGTCAGAACAGTGTGTTGTCGCCACATCCCTATTATATAGGAAAAAAAGGACCCCCTTTGTTGGGACTTTGTAGTCCCACAGATTGGGAATAGACTAGATAGATTAGAATAGATTAACAAATATAGTTATTGGTACATTAAATCGTTTGATCATTCAAGCATCAAATTAAAAAGACATATAAAAAAAACACATATATCAAAAAAAGAAAAAGACAAAGAACATGACAGATTACATAGTTAGCATGACATATTATAAAAATACTCTCCGGTACCCAACGCATTTCTGGTTCAAGCACCTTCGTCAGGGGTATTGGCAAGAGTATGTGCAGTCATAAATTTGTCTTACATGCAAAATGTTCTACCATGCAACTTGAAAAAATGAAGCACTACCATACTACAATGTACATAGTATAGTATAAATAGTGTTTAAGCTGCGCTTACTACAAACAATAAAGTGCAGATGTGCTAAATGTACAAAACAACCAGTGTATAGTGTTAGGTGGGGGCTGCACATAACTATCCCACAAAGTGTCTGTAAAACTCTATAGGTGTAAACAAATGGCAATAAAAATAAATAAAAAAAAGTTCTAAACATGCTCATGTGCATGGGGCACTTCCCGTCACATGCTGTCATGGCGGGCCCTGAAATGCCCGACCAGCCTGGGTGGCGCCTTCACTCCCTGACCTCTCCCTATACTACATCGCGTCCCAAATCTCCCATCTTTTCCACTTTCACCACACCGACAATGAACGCTACTCCCCTATGGTCTGCTCCCAGGCCCCAGGCCCGCTAACCCACCTATTTCAGATTTTGTTCTGTGGACCTCGTGGTTCATCCCAAACTGGAGATAGGAAACATATGCTATTTCACCACTGTAAAATCTGGCAGCTGGCCATGCAGCTCGGGGGAGGCACCAACTCCCCACTCACACACACCCTTATGGGATAATCCGCACATGCCCGAACTCGCCTCAATCCCCGACCATGGAATATGGATAAATAAAGGCGTTATATACCTATCCCAAGTCGTAGCTAACGGAATGGTTAAAGGAAGGAAGGCAAGAAACGCCAATCTAAGTGCAGTTTCATAAAAAACTTTATTAAAATATATAAAAACACCAGCCAAATGGCTACTCACAAGGACAGGATGAATAAAAGCAAAGGACATGTGTTGGTCCAGGGACGTCTTCCTCAGATGTTACAGAGGTGCATGGTGCAGATTCCGGTGGAGATGATAACAGTGCTGTGGTATGCGGATGGTCTGTGTGTCTCTGCTGTGGGTCCTGAGCTGCGGGGAAGATAGAAAGATCTGAGTGTCCGCAAGGAGAGCCGGCGTCTAATGGGACATGGGGAGCCAAGACCGTAGCAGGAAACAGGAACCGGATGGAAACCAGCGTGGAACGCAAACACTGTACCAGGAACCAGAGAGCGGAAGTGACGTATGGACGTGTCAGATGATGCGTTTCAATGCTTCCGCATTTTCTTCAGATCTAACCTCGGAATGGTTAAATCCTTTCAAACTCTCAAGGACAACTTTTCCCTGCCCAATCACATGTTTTTCAGGTATCTCCAGCTCCGGCACGCACTCAACACACAGTTTGGAGGCTCCATCCCAGTCCTCGAAGTACCCCTGCTGGTGGACATCGTGTTGGGAGATGACCCCAAAAAACAAATTTCCTACATTTATACGTACCTCATAACACCTTCGGCCACCGCCCACCAACTCAAAACCAGATGGGAGGCTGATTTGGGAACGGTGTCGGAGGAGGATTGGGATGAGGCCCTCGCTAATTGCAAATCTGTATCTCCAAAACTCTCTGACCGCCTTACCCACCTATATATTCTCCACAGATCATACCTTACACCACACCGCATATCCAAATACAGACCTGGACAGGACCCCAAATGCCCAAGATGTAGACACCCTGAGGCCTCTTTTTTTCACCTGTTATGGACTGTTAAGCCACTTGTACAGTGGAGGATTAGGCACCCATCTCTTCGATGTCACCACTGAATCCGCTCGGATCCCCCAGGATCCACCCCCTTAACCCACACAATGTAATGCTACCCACTAGAAAATGTTACAAATGCTCCCCTAATAATGTACAATATGCATATATGTATATCAATTGGATTGATTTGTATTTGTAGTGCCTGTTGCACTGTCTACACGTATGTTCAAATACTCTCTATGCTTAATAAACGTCGTTTTGAATAAAAAAAAAAAAAACATGCTCATGTGCAAAAAAATGAATTAATCAATCCATAAATACATAACATCAGCCAGTAAATATATCACAAAAAGAGTCCATATGTCCAAAATAAGTGATTCCAATTCCAAAGTGACTTGTGTATAAAACAGCAAGGTGCAATATTAGTCCTTGGTGAGTAAATGGGTGACTTCCACTTGTGCTCCCCCTCAGGTCCGCACTCACAGAAAAGCTGAACCCCTGTAGGGGTCACAAGCACCACACACGAATGGTCTCTAATCCACCGGATCCTCCTCACTGGGTCTGGTTACTGTGGACACTGACAGGGGGATGGGTGGACAAAAAGAGGCATCCCATAGTGTAAGCCCGTAAATCAAAATTTCTTAAAGTATAAAAAAATAAAAAATAAATAAATCGCACTTACACAATATTAGAAGGTTAAGAATAGGTAAACACTATGGGGGTTATTTACGAAACGCAAATCCACTTTGCACTACAAACATCAATTTGTGAAATCATGATGGTTTAAAGAAAGCAGAAGTGACGTGGGTTGCTCATTCTGCCAGGTTCAACATTTTGTCAGAACACCGGGACGCTCTGCGTTCCATGGACTGTAACATCCACAACCGTAAAGTGACGTGACAGCGCAACAAGCTCCGCCCTATGTGTTACATCAGAATGATGTTATCATGAACGGCGCCATCTTGCTCCACCTCGCAATCCCTATACCGTTCGGTTGCCTGGCATCAAAAGAAAACAATCCCAGGCGGCCATGATTAATTGGAAGCACCCTTTAGAATGTCATGCAGCCTGATATCACGGGGCAGCGTAAGCCAATCAAAATCCCTCGGTTTCCGAAAACTGGCATGAATAAGGATCTTGTTCGGGGGTCACTGGCAAACACCCAAATAAATTCCAAAGAAGAAAATCTTGCATTTAAAACCAATAAGTGTGCAATCTAAGTGTCACATGATCTGTCATTACATATACACACCTTTTTGAAAGCTGCAACACCTAAGTAAGAGGCACCACTAACCAAACACTGCCATGAAGACCAAGGAACTCTCCAAACAAGTAAGGGATAATGTTGTTGAGAAGTGCAAGTCAGGGTTAGGTTATAAAAAAAATATCCAAATCTTTGATGATCCCTAGGAGCACCATCAAAGCTATCATAACCAAATGGAAAGAACATGGCACAACAGAAAACCTGCGAAGAGACGTCCGCGCACCAAAACTCACGGACCGGCAAGAAGGGCATTAATCAAAGAGGCAGCACAGAGACCTAAGGTAACCCTGGAGGAGCAGCAGAGTTCCACAGCAGAGACTATAGTATCTGTACATAGGACAACAATAAGCCGTACGCTCCATAGAGTTGGGCTTTATTCCAGAGTGGCCAGAAGAAAGCCATTACTTTCAGCAAAAAACAAAATGGCACATTTTAAGTTTGCAAAAAGGCATGTGGGAGACTCCCAAAATGTATGGAGGAAGGTGCTCTGGTCTGATGAGACTAAAACTGGCGCAAACCTAACACATCACATCACCCAAAGAACACCATCCCCACAGTGAAACATGGTGGTGGCAGCATCATGCTGTGGGGATGTTTTTCAGCAGCCTGGACTGGGAAACTGGTCAGAGCTGAGGGAAAGATGGATGGTACTAAAAACAGGGATATTCGTGAGCAAAACCTGTACCACTCTGTGTGTGATTTGAGGCTAGGACGGAGGTTCACCTTCCAGCAGGACAATGACTCCAAACACACTGCTTAAGCAACACTTGGTTGGTTTAAGGGGAAACATGTAAATGTGTTGGAATGGCCTAGTCAAAGCCCAGACCTCAATCCAATAGAAAATCTGTGGTCAGACTTAAAGATTGCTGTTCACAAGTGCAAACCATCAAACTTGAAGGAGCTGGAGAAGTTTTGCAAGGAGGAATGGGCAAAAATCCCAGTGGTAAGATGTGGCAAGCTCATAGAGACTTATCCAAAGCGACTTGGAGCTGTGATAGCCGCAAAAGGTGGCTCTACAAAGTATTGGCTTTAGGGGGGTGAATAGTTATGCACATTGACTTTTTCTGTTATTTTGTCCTATTTGTTGTTTGCTTCACAATAAAAAATAAAAAATATCTTCAAAGTTGTGGCCATGTTCTGTAAATTAAATGATGCAAATCCTCAAACAATCCATGTTAATTCCAGGTTGTGAGGCAACAAAACACAAAAAATGTCAAGGGGAGTGAATGTCTGTATTTGTACATGTGTCTGTGTGTGTGTATACACAGTATGTGTCTATATGTATGTGTGTCTGTATGTGTACATGTGTCTGTATATTATTATTATACAGGATTTATATAGCGCCAACAGTTTGAGCAGCACTTTACAACATGAGAGCAGACAGTACAGTTACAATACAATTTAATACAGGAGGGATCAGAGGGCCCTGCTCATTAGAGCTTAAGATCTAAAAAGTCTGTATGCCTGTGTACATGTCTGTATGTGTGTGTGTGTATATATATATATATATATATATATATATATATATATATATATATATATATATATACATACACACACATATACATATATATATATATATATATATATATATTTTTTTTTTTTGTGTTAATTTTTTTCCTCATTAATGTACACATAGCACCCCATATTGACAGAAAAACACAGAATTGTTGACATTTTCGCAGATTTATTAAAAAAGAAAAACTGAAATATTACATGGTCCTAAGTATTCAGACCCTTTGCTGTGACACTCATATATTTAACTCAGGTGCTGTCCATTTCTTCTGATCATCCTTGAGATGGTTCTACACCTTCATTTGAGTCCAGCTGTGTTTGATTATACTGATTGGACTTGATTAGGAAAGCCACACACCTGTCTATAAAAGACTTTACAGCTCACAGTGCATGTCAGAGCAAATGAGAATCATGAGGTCAAAGGAACTGCCTGAAGAGCTCAGAGACATAATTGTGGCAAGGCACAGATCTGGCCAAGGTTACAAAAAAATTCTGCTGCACTTAAGGTTCCTAAAAGCACAATGGCCTCCATAATCCTTAAATGGAAATTGTTTGGGATGACCAGAACCCTTCCTAGAGCTGTCCGGCTAAACTGAGCTATCGGGGGAGAAGAGCCTTGGTGAGAGAGGTAAAGAAGGACCCAAAGATCACTGTGGTTTAGTTCCAGAGATGCAGTCGGGAGATGGGAGAAAGTTGTAGAAAGTCAACCATCACTGCAGCCCTCCAAAAGTCGGGGCTTTATGGCAGAGTGGCCCGACGGAAGCTTCTTCTCAGTGCAAGACACATGAAAGCCCGCATGGAGGTTGATAAAAAAAACACCTGAAGGACTCCAAGATGGTGAGAAATAAGATTCTTTGGTCTGATGAAACCAAGATAGAACTTTTTGGCCTTAAGGCCCCTTTCACACTTCAAAGTCACGCGATTTTACCACAATTTTTACGGCTGCTATTTTGCTGCGATTTGGGAGCAGTACTACTTTGTACGACTTTGCCACAACTTTGGCATGAAAACATACATGGTGTGAGGCTTGTGCTTACAGCTTGTGCTTGCAAAGTCGTATTTAAATCGTACAAAGTCCGATTGGACCCCCCCTGGTGCCCGAAGCGGTCGGCTTCTGTCCAGGACCGATGAGAGGTGAGGGGGAGGCCATCCATTCGTGGCCCCCCTCGCGATCACTCCCGGCCAATGAGAATCTTCCTATGCCTCTGCATAGTAAACAGAGGCAGAGGAAATTATGTCATCTCTCCTCGGCTCGGCATTTTCCGCGCCGAGGAGAGAAGACTGCAATGTGAGTGCACAACACTACACATCACAGTAGAACATGCCAGGCACACATAACACCCCCATCACCCCCCGATTCCCCCCAATCACCCCTTCCCCCCAGTCACACTGACACCAAGCTGTTTTTTTTCTGATTACTGCATTGGTGTCAGTTTGTGACAGTTAGTGTGGTAGGGCAGTTAGTGTTAGCCCCCTTTAGGTCTAGGGTACCCCCTAACCCCCCCTAATAAAGTTTTAACCCCTTGATCACCCCCACGTCGCCAGTGTCGCTAAGCGATCATTTTTCTGATCGTTGTATTAGTGTCACTGGTGACGCTAGTTAGGGAGGTAAATATTTAGGTTCGCCGTCAGCATTTTATAGCATGGGGGACCCCCATATACTACCTAATAAATGTTTTAACCCCTTGATTGCCCCCTAGTTAACCTTTTCACCACTGATCACCGCATAACCGTTACGGGTGACGCTGGTTAGTTTGTTTATTTTTTTATAGTGTCAGGGCACCCGCCGTTTATTACCGAATAAAGGTTTAGCCCCCTGATCGCCCGGCGGTGATATAACTTAGGTTTTAGGGTCAGACAGGGTCTGCGTCGCCCCAAGCAGCGTCAGGTTAGCGCCAGTACCGCTAACACCCACGCACGCAGCATACGCCTCCCTTAGTGGTATAGTATCTGAACGGATCAATATCTGATCTGATCAGATCTATACTAGCGTCCCCAGCAGTTTAGGGTTCCCAAAAATGCAGCGTTAGCGGGATCAGCCCAGATACCTGCTAGCACCTGCGTTTTGCCCCTCCGCCCAGCCTAGCCCACCCAAGTGCAGTATCGATCGATCACTGTCACTTACAAAACACTAAACGCATAACTGCAGTGTTCGCAGAGTCAGGCCTGATCCCTGCGATCGCTAACAGTTTTTTGGTAGTGTTTTGGTGAACTGGCAAGCACCAGCGGCCTAGTACACCCCGGTCATAGTCAAACCAGCCTGCAGTAACACTTGGTGACGTGGCGAGTCCCATAAGTGCAGTTCAAGCTGGTGAGGTGGCAAGCACAAGTAGTGTCCCGCTGCCACCAAGAAGAAGACAAATAGGCCCGTCGTGCCCATAATGCCTTTCCTGCTGAATTCGCCAATCCTAATAATTGGAAACCCACCACTTCTGCAGCACCCGTACTTCCCCCATTCACATCCCCAACCAAATGCAGTCGGCTGCATGAGAGGCATTTTCTTTATGTCCTCCCAAGTACCCCTACCCAACGAACCCCCCCAAAAAGATGTCATGTCTGCAGCAAACGCGGATATAGGCGTGACACCCACTATTATTGTCCCTCCTATCCTGACAATCTGGTCTTTGTATTGGTGAATGGTTTGAACGCTACCATACACTAGTTGAGCATTAGCGTAGGGTACAGCATTGCACAGACTAGGCGCACTTTCACAGGGTCTCCCAAGATGCCATCGCATTTTGAGAGACCCGAACCTGGAACCGGTTACAGTTATAAAAGTTACAGTTAAAAAAAGTGTAAAAAAAAAAAAAAAAACACAAAAAAATATATAATAACAAAAAATAGTTGTTGTTTTATCGTTCTCTCTCTCTCTCTCTCTCTATTCTGCAATGTTTTATTGTTATTATGTTTTATCATGTTTGCTTTTCAGGTATGCCATTTTTTATACTTTACCGTTTACTGTGTTTTATTGTTAACTATTTTTTTGTCTTCAGGTACGCCAATCACGACTTTGAATGGGTATACCAGAATGATGCCTGCAGGTTTAGGTATCATCTTGTATCATTCTTTTCAGCCAGCGGTTGGCTTTCATGCAAAAGCACCCAGCGGCTAATTAGCCTCTAGACTGCTTTTACAAGCAGTGGGAGGGAATGCCCCCCACCGTCTTCCATGTTTTGCTCTGGCTCTCCTGTCTCAACAGGGAACCTGAGAATGCAGACGGTGATTCAGCCAGCTGACCATAGAGCTGATCAGAGACCAGAGTGGCTCCAAACATCTCTATGGCCTAAGAAACCGGAAGCTACGAGCATTTCATGACTTAGATTTCGCCGGATGTAAACAGCGCCATTGGGAAATTGGGAAAGCATTTTATCACACCGATCTTGGTGTGGTCAGATGCTTTGAGGGCAGAGGAGAGATCTAGAGTCTAATAGACCCCAATTTTTTCAAAAAAGAGTACCTGTCACTACCTATTGCTATCATAGGGGATATTTACATTCCCTGAGATAACAATAAAAATGATTAAAAAAAAAATGAAAGGAACAGTTTAAAAATAAGATAAAAATGCAAAAAAATAATAAAGAAAAAAAAGCACCCCTGCTCTTGCGCTAAGGCGAATGCAAGCGTTGGTCTGGCATCAAATGTAAACAGCAATTGCACTATGCATGTGAGGTATCACCGCGAAGGTCAGATCGAGGGCAGTAATTTTAGCAGTAGACCTCCTCTGTAAATCTAAAGTGGTAACCTGTAAAGGCTTTTGAAGGCTTTTAAAAATGTATTTAGTTTGTCGCCACTGCACGTTTGTGCGCAATTTTAAAGCATGTCATGTTTGGTGTCCATGTACTTGGCCTAAGATCATCTTTTTATTTCATCAAACATTTGGGAAATATAGTGTGTTTTAGTGCATTCAAATTTAAAAAAGTGTGTTTTTTTCCCAAAAAAATGCGTTTGAAAATTGCTGCGCAAATAATGTGTGAAAAAAAAAATGAAACACCCACCATTTTATTCTGTAGGGCATTTGCTTTAAAAAAATATATAATGTTTGGGGGTTCAAAGTAATTTTCTTGCAAAAAAAATAATTTTTTCATGTAAACAAAAAGTGTCAGAAAAGGCTTTGTCTTCAAGTGGTTAGAAGAGTGGGTGATGTGTGACATAAGCTTCTAAATGTTGTGCATAAAATGCCAGGACAGTTCAAAACCCCCCAAATGACCCCATTTTGGAAAGTAGACACCCCAAGCTATTTGCTGAGAGGCATGTCGAGTCCATGGAATATTTTATATTGTAACACAAGTTGCGGGAAAAAGACACATTTTTTTTTTTTTTTGCACAAAGTTGTCACTAAATGATATATTGCTCACACATGCCATGAGAATATGTGAAATTACACCCCAAAATACATTCTGTTACTTCTCCTGAGTACGGGGATACCACATGTGTGGGACTTTTTGGGAGCCTAGCCGCGTACGGGACCCCGAAAACCAAGCACTGCCTTCAGGATTTCTAAGAGCGTAAATTTTTGATTTCACTCTTCACTGCCCATCACAGTTTCGGAGGCCATGGAATGCCCAAGTGGCACAAAACCCCCCCAAATGACCCTAATTTGGAAAGTAGACAACCCAAGCTATTTGCTGAGAGGTATAGTGGGTATTTTGCAGACCTCACCTTTTGTCACAAAGTTTTGAAAATTGAAAAAAGAAAAAAAAAATTTTCTTGTCTTTCTTCATTTTCAAAAACAAATGAGAGCTGCAAAATACTCACCATGCCTCTCAGCAAATAGCTTGGGGTGTCTACTTTCCAAAATGGGGTCATTTGGGGGGGGGGGGTTTGTGCCATCTGGGCATTTTATGGCCTTCAAAACTGTGATGGGTAGTGAGGAGTGAAATCAAAAATTTACGCCTTAGAAATCCTGAAAGTGGTGATTGGTTTTCGGGGTCCCGTACGCGGCTAGGCTCCCAAAAAGTCCCACACATGTGGTATCCCCGTACTCAGGAGAAGCAGCTGAATGTATTTTGGGGTGCAAGTCCACATATGCCCATGGCCTGTGTGAGCAACATATCATTTAGAGACAATTTTTTGTAAATTTTTTTTTTTGTCATTATTCAATCACTTGGGACAAAAAAAATTAATATTCAATGGGCTCAACATGCCTCTCAGCAATTTCCTTGGGGTGTCTACTTTCCAAAATGGGGTCATTTGGGGGAGTTTTGTACTGCCCTGCTATTTTAGCACCTCAAGAAATGACATAGGCAGTCAAACTAAAAAGCTGTGTAAATTCCAGAAAATGTACCCTAGTTTGTAGACGATATAACTTTTACGTAAACCAATAAATATACGCTTATTGACATTTTTTTTTACCAAAGACATGTGGCCGAATATATTTTGGCCTAAATGTATGACTAAAATTGAGTTTATTGGATTTTTTTATAACAAAAAGTAGAAAATATCTTTTTTTTTTCAAAATTTTTGGTCTTTTTCCGTTTATAGCGCAAAAAATAAAAACCGCAGAGGTGATCAAATACCATCAAAAGAAATCTCTATTTGTGGGAAGAAAAGGATGCAAATTTCGTTGGGGTACAGCATTGCATGACCACGCAATTAGCAGTTAAAGCGACGCAGTGCCAAATTGTAAAAAGTGCTCTGGTCAGGAAGGGGGTAAATCCTTCCGGGGCTGAAGTGGTTAATTAACCATGTGAAAAAAAAACAAAAAAAAACCCCTAATTATCACTTACACTCATGTTATTATATATTTTAATTTACCTCAACCGAAATCCCTGTGAGAAAAAATTTAAATATTAATTATTCAATTATTAAATAATAATAATAATAAAGCTTTGTTAGCCAGTGTCAAAAAAAAGAAAAAAAATAGGGTGTTTCTCCCCACCTCACACTCGTGTATTATTACGGCCCACTTGCCCAGTGCAGAGATGAAGGAGTGGGAAAGGGGAAAAGAAAAAAAAAACAAAACAAAAAAAAAGTCCCCACCCCCCCCACCCTCCTTGCGCAGGATCAGCATAGGAAAAAATATGTCAATATATAATGCTTCTTTCCCCCCTCAGCTCTATTCCTTCTCAGGATATCGTAGGCCAGTCTAGGTCTCCTATCATTCCATACAAAGGCCACGAACAGCCTACGCACATGTCTGAAGAGAGTCCCCAGTAACCTGATTGGCACTGTGCGCAGTACATATATTATTCTGGGTAATATACTAATTTTTATAGCACTAATTCTCCCGAACCAAGTCAAATATTTATCCTTCCATTTTTTTAACACTTCTGTTATTTCTTTCAATAATGAGCCGTAATTAAGTTCATACAGTAATTTCTGGTCTGCGCTAATATGTACCCCCAAGTACATCAGAGAATCTCTATTCCAGACAAATGGGTACATCCCTCTCAATGACCTTTCCATAGCTGCCAGGACATTGCTAGGGAAGATGACCAACTTCTCAAAATTCATTTTGAAATTAGATACCCTACCAAATTTATGTACTTCGGCCATAAGTGCAGCTATAGAGGTCTGTGGAGCGGAGAGAAAAAAGAGGAGATCGTCTGCATAGGCTGCTACCTTATGTTCTACAGGGCCTATGCACGTCCCGGTTATCTCCCTGTTATTCCTGACTTTACGTAGAAATGGCTCCATTATTATCGCAAATATCAAGGGGGACAACGGGCACCCTTGCCTAGTGCCATTTCGTATGTTAAAACAGTCTGACAATGTACCATTGACCTTGATCCGTGCTCTTGGTTCCGCATACAGGGACATAATCCACCCCAACATTCGTTCCCCCAGGCCTATCCTCCCAAGCACTTCTCTCATAAAGCCCCAATTCACTCTGTCAAACGCCTTTTTGGCATCCATTGACAGAATGATCCTTGGGGCTCTGTCCGGGCCAATGAAGAATGTGAAGCGCACGAGTGGTATTATCCCTCGCCTCATGTCCCCTCATGAACCCCGTCTGGTCCGGATGAACTAAGTCTCCAATATGTTCTTGAAGCCTCAGGGCCAGGATTTTTGCTAACAGTTTAGTGTCTGAGTTGAGCAGAGAGATAGGCCTATAATTGGCGCAGATTTGGGGGTCTTTCCCCTCTTTTGGCAGTACCGTTATGTACACCAGAAGAGCTGCTGGCGGTAGTGGATTTGAGGCACTAATTGAGTTAAAATAGCTACAGAGTGGTTTTACTAATACTGGAAGAAATTTTTAATAGTATAAGTTTGTCAACCCATCCGGCCCTGGACTCTTTCCCAGTGGCAGGGTTGCTATCACTTTACTAAGCTCCTCTACCGTGATTGGACATTCAATTTCGTCTATGATTGTTCTGGTTAACGTGGGCATAGAGGCTTCTTCAATATAGTCCCATATCTCTTTCCTCCCATATCTCTCTCCGTCCCCTATTCCCGGTGGATCTGTCTTGGAAGTATTATATAATGCCTCATAAAATTTACCAAATTCTTTCGCTATGGCTTTCGTATCAATTACCTTCTTACCTTGGACTGATAAACTATGCACATGTCTAGAGTCTTGTTGTTTTTTAAGTTGTTTAGCTAATAGCCGTCCACACTTATTTCCCTGTTCATATGCTCTATTTGCAAAAAACCTAATTTTGTTCTTAACTCTTCGCTCAAGGCACTGTGAGATCTCTGCTCGCAAGCTCTCCAAGTGCCTGCTATCCGCAGGGTCAAGATTTTTCTTATGTTTCATCTCCAAAACACTAATCTTCACTAATAATTCATTTATCTCTCTTTTACCTTCTTTCTTTATATACGATCCATAAGCAATCAGATCCCCTCTGATGACTGTTTTATGGGCCTCCCACACCGCTTGATCTGACACTTCTTCTGTCTTATTTTAAGTATTCTTTTATTTTAATACCTAACTTCTCCACTATTTCCTCCTTATCCAACAATGACTCATTCAAGCGCCAAGTTCGCTCTAAACGACGCATTTGAATTGGACGGAGGGTCAGGGTTATTGGGGTGTGGTCTGACATAGTTATAGATTCAATTGTACTCGCAAGGACATTCTCCAAATAAAATTGGTCCACCAAGAAAAGGTCCAACCGCGAGTACATATCATGTGTTTTAGAGTAGTAACTAAAGTCCTTAATCCCTGTATGCAGAACTCGCCAGCTATCTACAAGGTGCTGGGAACGTAGAATTTGTTTAACCTGTTTTATGGCTCTGAAAGACAGGGCGGTTCTACCCGTCGAGGTATCTATACTCGGGTCCAGCACTATATTAAAGTCCCCGCCCACCATTAAACATCCTTCTCTATATTCTTCCAATTTTCTAAATGTTCTAACCAAAAAATTAACAGACCCTTCATTAGGTGCATATATCGATGCAAAAGTATATCTTATCCCATGCAGTGTACCCTTCACAAATAAAAAACGTCCCTCTGGATCACTTTGCAGGGTCTCCGTTTTCCATGGGCAGGACTTCTTAAACGCAATTGTGACCCCTCTTGCCCTTGCGATTGGTGACACTGCAGGGTACCATTGATTCATTATATTCTGAGGTAGACTGGGGATAGAACTGCCCCTAAAATGGGTCTCTTGTAAGAAGATGACATCAGCCCCATGGTGCTGCAATTCCACCCAAAGGCGCCCTCTCTTATTTGGTGAACTCAATCCCCTTACATTGTATGACAGAATTTTCAATATGGCAGTCATTTATTTTATCCTTAGGACTCCCCATACCAATCCTTTAAAATTGTCCCCTTGACCCTGTTCTCTGTCTTCCTTTCTGCTAATCCTGCCTACCCTGTTACCACAGTGACACCCAACATTAAACACAAACCCACAAAAAAAGAAAAAAAAAAAACAGCTCATCATATATACCATAAAAATAAACCTTACATAAACCTCTTACATACCAAAAACCTCCCCCTAGGAGTATATCAAAAAATCAGGGAGGAGGCCTGTGCAAGTAAACACCTCTTATGCACCGGTCACCTCCCTGCCCTGCTTTTAGCAGGTTAACTAGTCCCCTCAATTGGGGCTGAACTATTGACCAAAAAATGGTCACCATTCCCCACCACACACCCTCATATGTTCCCTCCTCCTCCCGAGCATTAGCTTACAGTCCCCTTCCTAGGTGAAATAAGAAAAAAGAAAAAAAAAAAAAAAAAAAAGGAAAAAATTTGTCTCTTCGGGACCCCTCTCTACTTAGCCCTTCATCAACTATCTAGGTCTTCTTTGGGCCGTGCCTGCGTTGGCCCTTGCCGGTACTTCTTGCCACTGTTCAGACCGCTGTAGGGGGGCCCTAAAAAATGTATTCTCCAATATGTAAAATCCACCATAGGAAGGTCCAGTTTCCCCACAAATGATTCTAAATCATCTTTCGTTCATAATGTAGCTGATCTCCCGTTCCTGGAAGCTGTCAAACTAAATGTGAACCCCCACCGATATTTAATCTCTGCCACCTGTAGGGCTTCTACAATACCTGACCGCAAGATTGTGTTTCCAGCGCGATACCATCGCGCTGGTTCTCGGCGACAGGATACTGTGCATGTCGCGCTGGCTCACTCATCAGGAGAGGAAAACATTGTTTTCCTTCTGCGATGAGTGACATGCAGTGCTGACAGCTGTCTGGTATGAATCCTGAGGCGGGAACACCGTGCCAAATTTTAAATGAAAAAACCGGCGTGGGTTCCCCCCCAGGATCATACCAGGCCCTTAGGTCTGGCATGGATTGTAAGGGGAACCCCCTACGCCAAAAAAATCGGCATGGGGGTCCCCCCCAAATCCATACCAGACCCTTATCCGAGCGGGCCCCCCCACCCCAAAGCACCTTGTCCCCATGTTGATGAGGACAAGGGCCTCTTCCCGACAACCCTGGCCGTTGGTTGTCGGGGTCTGCGGGCGGGGGGCTTATCGGAATCCAGGAGCCCCCTTTAATAAGGGGGCCCCCAGATCCCGGCCATCCACCCTGTGTGAATGAGTATGGGGTACATGGTACCCCTACCCATTCACCTAGGGAAAAGTGTCAATATAAAAAAAACACAGTACACAGGTTTTAAGAGTAATTTATTAGTCAGCTCCGGGGTCTTCTTCCGACTTCGGGGGGTCTCCTTCCGACTTCTCCCGGTGTTCGGCCTCTTCTCCCGGGCCCCGCTCTATCTTCTTCCAGCTCTATTGCCAGCGAGGCGCCCGGTCTGCTGCCGCTGTCTCGCCGCCGCTGTCGTGTCGCCGCTGTCTCGCCGCTTCTTCTCTTCTTCCCCGATGTTGACACAACGCTCTCTCCGGCTCGAATGCTGTGTGCGAGCTGCGGAGCCATTTATATAGGCGGTGACCCCACCCCCTTACAACGTCATGGTCCCAGCATGCGCAGGGACTCTGACGTCATAAGGGGGCGTGACCCCAGAGTCCCTGCGCATGCTGGGACCATGACGTCTTAAGGGGGCGGGGTCACCGCCTATATAAATGGCTCCGCAGCTCGCACACAGCATTCGAGCCGGAGAGAGCATCGTGTCAACATCGGGGAAGAAGAGAAGAAGAGAAGAAGCGGTGAGACAGCGAGACAGTGGCGACACGACAGCGGCGACAAGACAGCGGCGGCGAGACAGCGGCGGCAGACCGGGCCCCTCGCTGGCAATAGCTCTGGAAGAAGATAGCGGCGGGGCCCGGGAGAAGAGGCCGAACACCGGGAGAAGTCGGAAGGAGACCCCCGAAGTCGGAAGAAGACCCCGGAGCTGACTAATAAATTACTCTTAAAACCTGTGTACTGTGTTTTTTTTATATTGACACTTTTCCCTAGGTGAATGGGTAGGGGTACCATGTACCCCATACTCATTCACACAGGGGGGGGGCCGGGATCTGGGGGCCCCCTTATTAAAGGGGGCTCCCGGATTCTGATAAGCCCCCCACCCGCAGACCCCGACAACCAATGGCCAGGGTTGTCGGGAAGAGGCCATTGTTCTCATCAACATGGGGACAAGGTGCTTTGGGGGCATGTTGAGGGCAAACAGCCTGGTACGGCTCAGGAGGGGGGGCGCTCGCTTGTCCCCACCCCCTATCCTGGCCGGCAGGCTGCATGCTCGGATAAGGGTCTGGTATGGATTTGGGGGGACCCCACGCCGATTTTTCGGCGTAGGGGTTCACCTTACAATCCATGCCAGACCTAAGGGCCTGGTTTGATCCTGGGGGGGGACCTACGCCGGTTTTTTCATTTAAAATTTGGCGCGGTGTTCCCGCCTCAGGATTCATACCAGACAGCTGTCAGCACTGCCTGTCACTCATCGTGGAAGGAAAACAAAGTTTTCCTCTCCTGATGAGTGAGCCATCTCGGCGCTGGCTCCTGCGACGGGGCTCGCAGGTGTCAAATCTCGCCGAGAAATGCGGCGAGATTGACACAATATCGCGGTCACCTACTGTAGCAGTGGGCGGACTGACAGTCGCTTGAAAAGAGTCCGTCTTGATATATCTGGGTACAGTGCTATATTTAAACCTTCAAACATGATCGTAGGCTTGCTATGGGCCATCCTCATTATACTCTCTTTCACTGCATATTTATGCACTTTAAAAATAACATCTCTGGGTACTTTAGCCTTTGTACTATGGGACGGAACCCGATGTATCCGGTCTATAGCTATGGTATTTGGAGCTTGATCCCCCATAATCTGTCCAAAAATTTTTTGTGTTATAGGAACTAATTCTGATGTTGTAATTGATTCAGGCAGTCCTTTTATACGAATGTTTTGTCTTCTGTCTCTATTTTCGTACTCGTCCAGCTGGTCCCTATTAGAATTTAGTACCTCCTCATACTTTTTAATGGAGTCTTGATCATCCGCTACTGCGTGTACAATGGTCTCTTGTTCATTTTCCACTTTCTCCACTCTATGCCCCAAGTCCCTGATGTCCTCCTTTAAACTTTCCACTGCCTGCAGGCATGGATTGTTCCACCGCATTAATTAGCTGTTGAATATCATTTTTAGTAGGAAGGGCCCTCAAAAGTTCCCAAATGTCCCTCTCCGAGTCCACACTCTGTCCATTTGGCCCTGAGACCTCCTATCCCCCTTTTGGGGACTCATCTGGTCATGCATCAAAGTCTGGTTATGTACAAGCAAACACTGACCTGGGTCCACTTCTGTTGCTTTTTGGGAGCCCTGCATAGGACTTTGATCTAAATTCGAGGCTGGGGCTTCCCCTCCTATTACCAACACAGTCTCTGTGCCTTGTATCGCCTCTAATGTCCACCCATTAGCCTCCAAGTGATTCATTACACCCAGGTCCTGTGCTAGTGAGCCCTGCTTATCAATGTCCATCAATGGGTGTCCTGCACGAGGGTATAATTGGCCCTGTTCCTTAGCCCCCACTTCTTCCCCGTTCCTCCTGGGGCTCCAACCACCACCCGGAGGACTTTGTTCAGGGGTTTTCCTCCCCCTGCCTTCTGTAGGTGATCTCTTATCATACACGGCGGGACCTTCTCCTATGGCCTGGGTAACCGGCTTCTTTGTCGGGAGCCCCCGGTCCGCTCTGTCTGTGCCGCCAGTGGCGTTCGCTCCACTCCACTTCCTTGCATCCTGTCTCCCTGCTTGTCTTCCTTCCCCATGCTCAGAGGCACGGGGCAACAAGTAGGCTTGGATGCCGTCCATTGAGCTCCGTCCCCTTCCCGCTGGCTGTAATGCAGCTTGTCTGCGGGTTGTCATCTTCAGCTAACCCGCCGCACGGACGGTTGTTTGTAAGGTTAGCCCGGAAACTAGGGGAATAGCGGGGCGCTCGATCGATCCCTCTGATCCACTGTTCAGCTGGCTGCTTGTCTGATTCAAGTCGGCCTGTAAAATCCACCGTGGAGCAGGGAGGGGACTAGAGCATTCTCTCACACACACTGCTCCACATCTCAGATGATTGCGTGAGTGATCAGCCCGGGAACACGGAGGGGGGAGGAGCACTCACTCACACACGTTCACTCATCGTCCTATTCAGGTACGATTTGCATGCTACTTGAGGGTTTAACATTGAGGTCTATGAAGTACAACTCTCATGGAAGTTGGACCAAAGTAGTGCAGGGAGTCGGCACGCCTTAAAAGTGCCAATATGAATGGTAGTCATTGAAAGTCATACGATTTTGCAGTACAAAATCATGGAACAAGTCGTATAAGTGTGGAAGGGGCCTAATTCTAAGCGGTGTGCGTGGAGAAAACCAGGCACTGCTCATCAACTGTCCAATACAGTCCCAACAGTGAAGCATGGTGGTGGCAGCATCATGCTGTGGGAGTTTTTCAGCTGCAGGGACAGGACGACTGGTTGCAATTAAGGGAAAGATGAATGTGGCCAAGTACAGGGATATCCTGGACAAAAACCTTCTCCAGAGTGCTCAGGACCTCAGACTGGGCTGAAGGTTTACTTTCCAACAAGACAATGACCCTAAGCACACAGCTAAAATAACAAAGGCGTGGCTTTACCACAACTCCGTGACTGTTCTTAAATGGCCCAGCCAGAGCCCTTACTTAAACCCAATTGAGCATCTCTGGAGAGACCTAAAAATGGCTGTCCACCAACATTTACCATCCAACCTGACAGAACTGGAGAGGATATGCAAGGAGGAATGGCAGAGGATCCCCAAATCCAGGTGTGAAAAACTTGTTGCATCTTTCCCAAAAAGACTCATGGCTGTATTAGATCAAAAGGGTGCTTCTACTAAATACTGAGCAAAGGGTCTGAATACTTAGGATCATGTGATATTTCAGTTTTTCTTTTTTAATAAATCTGCAAAAATGTCAACAATTCTGTGTTTTTCTGTCAATATGGGGTGCTGTGTGTCAATGAGGAAAAAAATGAACTTAAATGATTTTAGCAAATGGCTGCAATATAACAAAGAGTGAAAAATTTAAGGGGGTCTGAATACTTTCCGTCCCCACTGTATATATATATATATATATATATATATATATATATATATATATATATATATATATATATATATATATATATATATGTGTGTGTGTGTGTGTGTGTGTTAGAAGGCTGGCCATTGGCTAGCCTGTATTTGCAGGAGGAGTCAGGGCCTTATAATCCCCCTCCTCCCCTGCTTACTCGCTAGCGTTTGCGGGTTAGGAGAGCAGTCGTCGCATCATTTTCGGTTTCCGAGTAAACTGCGTCTTTGGCTAAACAGCATGGATGAGCTGCTCCAGCGTATCTGTGGGTCTGTATGTTTCATGGCGGCCTGTCAGTGTGGATGGCTCGGGTCTCACACTCTGTTTTATTCCGCAGCACAGGTGGCGGGTTTCCCGGGTATCGGCTGGTGGGCTTAGCTTCAGTGAGGACGCTCCTCTCGTCTCCTGCTCTCTTCAGAGGGTCAGTTCGGAGATCGAGTGTCACTACGTGTGTTTTAAACAAAGGTCTCAGCAGTCTGGTTCGAGGCCGGGTGTCAGGAGGAGGGAGAGGAGGCGTGCAGAGGATCACCATTCAGGGGGTCACGGGCTCTGTGTTGTTGGGACAGGTATTTGTTGCTCTTTCAGGGTCTGCTGCAGCGTTGTATTAGGGTTTCATTAGCTAGAGTGGGGACGGAAAGTATTGAGACCCCCTTAAATTTTTCACTCTTTGTTATATTGCAGCCATTTGCTAAAATCATTTAAGTTCATTTTTTTTCCTCATTAATTGACACACAGCACCCCATATTGACAGAAAAACACAGAATTGTTGACATTTTTGCAGATTTATTAAAAAAGAAAAACTGAAATATCACATGGTCCTAAGTATTCAGACCCTTTGCTCAGTATTTAGTAGAAGCACCCTTTTGATCTAATACAGCCATGAGTCTTTTTGGGAAAGATGCAACAAGTTTTTCACACCTGGATTTGGGGGTCCTCTGCATTTCCTCCTTGCAGATCCTCTCCAGTTCTGTCAGGTTGGATGGTAAACGTTGGTGGACAGCCATTTTTAGGTCTCTCCAGAGATGCTCAATTGGGTTTAAGTCAGGGCTCTGGCTGGGCCATTTAAGAACAGTCACAAAGTTGTTGTGAAGCCACTCCTTTGTTATTTTAGCTGTGTGCTTAGGGTCATTGTCTTGTTGGAAGGTAAACCATTCGGCCCAGTCTGAGGTCCTGAGCACTCTGGAGAAGGTTTGTTGTCCAGGATATCCCTGTACTTGGCCGCATTCATCTTTCCCTGGATTGCAACCAGTCGTCCTGTTCCTGCAGCTGAAAAACACCCCCACAGCATGATGCTGCCACCACCATGCTTCACTGTTGGGACTGTATTGGACAGGGGATGAGCAGTGCCTAGTTTTCTCCACACATACCGCTTAGAATTAAGGCCAAAAAATTCTATCTTGGTCTTATCAGACCAGAGAATCTTATTTCCCACCATCTTGGAGTCCTTCAGGTGGTTTGTAGCAAACTCCATGCGGGCTTTCGTGTGTCTTGCACTGAGAGGCTTCCGTTGGGCCACTCTGCCATAAAGCCCTGACTCGTGGAAGGCTGCAGTGATAGTTGACTTTCTACAACTTTCTCCCATCTCCCGACTGCATCTCTGGAGCTCAGCCGCACTGATCTTTGGGTTCTTCTTTACCTCTCTCACCAAGGCTCTTCTCCCCCGATAGCTCAGTTTGGCCGGATGGCCAGCTCTAGGAAGGGTTCTGGTCTTCCCAAACATCTTCCATTTAAGGATTATGGAGGCCACTGTGCTCTTAGGAACCTTAGGTGAAGCAGAAATTTTTTGTAACCTTGGCCAGATCTGTGCCTTGCCACAATTCTGTCTCTGAGCTCTCCAGGCAGTTCCTTTGACCTCATGATTCTCATTTGCTCTGACATGCACTGTGAGCTGTAAGGTCTTATATAGACAGGTGTGTGGCTTTCCTAATCAAGTCCAATCAGTATAATCAAACACAGCTGGATTCAAAAGAAAGTGTAGAACCATCTCAAGGATGATCAGAAGAAATGGACAGCACCTGGGTTAAATATATGAGTGTCACAGCAAAGGGTCTGAATACTTAGGACAATGTGATATTTCAGTTTTTTTTTAATAAATCTGCAAAAATGTCAACAATTCTGTTTTCTTCTGTCAGTAAGGGGTGCTGTGTGTACATTAATGAGTACAAAAATGAACTTAAATGATTTTAGCAAATGGCTGCAATATAACAAAGAGAATTTTTTTTTTTAATACAAACAATTTTATTGGAAAATAAAGAACAGTAACAGTAAGCAGTAGTTACAGAGAATGTAGAATACTGGATGAACCATACATCTGGTGTGAACACATTTATGAAAAGTTATGCGTAAGTTTCTAGAGATATAGGCCCAAAAAAGGCCATCATGTGTCACTAATGGTTGAGCTGACAACTATGTTGGAACAACTTAGAAGACCTCTCAGTAATAAGAACTTCATGCTGCGTTAGAAGGTTAGCGGACTTCTTAACTTTAGTCTGACTCTACTGCCATAAACAAAATACTAAACATCGAGAAAAACCATAAATCAAGCACTTAAAAAAAATAAACTAAACTGTGAAAATCAGGTTACGGGAGACTCATCTGGGTGCTAAAACTCTTTGAGGTATTTATTCGTGAAGGAATACCTGCTGCCAAAAAGAGTGAAAAATTTAAGGGGGTCTGAATACTTTCCGTCCCCACTGTACCTGTCACCCACAGGCAGGGTGTACCACTGAGCCAGAACATGGGGTTGCTCAGGGTTAGTTGCCAGTCTCACCTGAACCAGGGGCCTCTGGTCGGGAATCTCACTGGCATTATTATTATTATACGCGATTTATATAGCGCCAACAGTTTACGCAGCGCTTTACAATGTATAGGGAAGACAACACAATTACAGTACAATTCAATACAAAAGGTACAGGAGGACCCTGATCGTAGAGCTTACATTCTAAAGGAAGGGGGTGGTGGTACAAAAGGTAATAGCTGCAGAGAATAATTTGATGGGGGTTACTCAGGCAGCATTACTCAGTATTACTCAGGCAGTCTGCTGAAACTATTATGCCGCGTACACACAACCGTATTTTCCATTAGAATAAACTCTGACGGTCTTTCCGACGGAGTTCCCCTGAAACGGACTTGCCTACACACGATCACACCAAAGTCCGTTTAGAATGCAGCGGCGTACAACATGTACGACGGGACTAGGAAAAGGAAGTTCAATAGCTAGTAGCCAATAGCTGCCCTTGCGTTGTTTTTGGTCCGTCGGAAGAGTATACAGATGAACGGTTTTCCCGACGGGAATTGATTCCGTCGGAAAGATTTAAAACATGTTCTATTTCTAGGTCCGTCAGAATTTTTGAAAAAATAGTCTGATGAAGCCTACACACGATCGGAATATCCGATGAAATGATTCCGTCGGACCTTTTCTGCCGGAAAGTCCGGTTGTGTGTACACAGCATCAGTTCCACAGCTTGGCCACAGTTTTTAGCACTCATTTGGCTGCAATTTTATGCACGTTCAGCACCAGGTCACATGTCACAGGCAGGACAGGGTACGCACGGCCTGGTTCAGCTATCTTCCTTTTTAAAAAAACAAAAACTAAAAAACAGTTGCTTTTCCACCACAGGTTCACCTTTAGTTCTCCCACCACAGAGCACAAGTTCACTCTGGTCAGGTGGTCTTTTGTTTGGTCGGTACGTTATTGTTAGGTTGCAGTTTTCGGCTTGTATTTTCCATTGCTTTATTCAGTGCATACTTCATTGTGTTGTTGCAGGTGGATTCTATGTTTTTTCATTCAAGAACAGCAAGGTGTGTTCTGTGTCTTTCATTCAGGGGTCATAGCTAGTGGCATTACATAATAGCATCTGTCACGTCTACAGATCCGTGCGGGCTGAGGTTTCATTTTTAATGATTGTAATTTGCAATTTTCTCGCCCGTACATCATATGCCATACGTTGCACGTCACGTACATTCCTATTTTCTGCCTACTGCGGTCTGTAGGTACCAAGCCCTGAGTGTTCATTTTTAATTGCCTGTCTCAGCGCGGCAGGTTACTCGGGCTCGCTCCACACTCACACAGGGGGTCACGGTCATTAGAGTCACTCATGCACTGTTTTATTTCTTTTCAGCACCACTCACCATTTTCGTATAGTTGAGGGTTAGGGGTTTTTTTGGTTGGTCTGAATATATTTAGTTGGTTTTTCCACAGATTGGAACATGTCACACGTGTGGAGATTGACGAATTTGCCTTCATCCCTCCTACTCCAGTTAGGGGCTCAGGGCACAGAAGCACTCAATCCCTGAGGAACTGGACTATTCCTAAACTTATTGCTGAGCTCCAACGCAGGGACATTCCGTTCCCAGTCACGGCCAGAAAAGCGGAGTTGTTCAGACTTCTCTTTTCAAACCCATCTCAGCCACAGCCATCAACCAGTGCGGAGCATGTGGCTTACTTCACTGACTCAGATCCACGCAGTGTTAAACATGCTCTCCACTTCTGTTCAGCAGTTACAGGACAGGGTGGATGTGATGGAGGCCCGTCCAGCCAGAGTGGAAGTTCCAGCAGCTTCCACAGGCCCTGGGCCATCCAGATCCTCCTAGATAACACCAGTGTGCCGCTACCTCTGGCTGTTCCTTCTCTGTTGACTGTACTTGTGCTGCCCTAATGGGGCATAGAATTTATATAGACTGTTTTCCTAACCATTTTCTATGGACATTTATATTTAGTTCATATGCTGCCATCTAGTGACCTTTTGTGGTAATGCACTTGTTTTCTTATGTTCTTTTTCCCTTATGTTATGACACACTTCCTTTATATGTAATGCTCGACCCTTTTTCCTGTTATTGTACTTCCTGTGTCATGGATGCAGCGACAAGCCACATGTAGCAGGGCACATGTATTCTGCATTGTAAGCTACAGACAATATCATCTTTTGACCGCATAAATACCACAATCTATTCATCTGTTTGTATCCTGTCATCTGCTGTAACCTGATGTTCAGAATAAAAGCATCTTTGTGGATGGAATCGGTATTTGGTGAGTTCAAGCTATCTGATGAGGGTTGTCCTCAGTGATTATATCTCTTACAGGCCAGGCATAGAGGTCTCACAAGTGTTAAATCGCTTCACAACAATCAGAGTCAGAATAGTCAAAAGATGTATAGAATTTCTACAGTATATATGTGTGTACCTGATCTGCAATCAAGCTCAGTGCCATCCACCATCTTGTGAAAGCACATGGTCGCACAAGCTTACTGCACCTCATGTGAATGTTAAAAACTGCTTCTCTACATTGACGTGTGTTACCCCACCTGTCTAAGCTGCTGTCGTCTTCTTAACCACTTCAGGACCACCACATACCGATGTACGTCCCTACATTGGGGACGGATATTGCTGCTATGGCAGCAGCTAGCTACCATAACCCGGTATCCCTGTGTCCAGCCGGCGGTCCGGTACAAGATAAAAGTGGTCTCTACGGCAGATTTGCTGTGAGATCACTTTTATCGGTGGCGGGAGAGCCCCCCGCCATGATCTGGTGTCTTCTGCTGCTTACCGGAGCCGTCGGCAGTGGCGGAGGCGATCGCATCTGTCGCCTGGGCTGACATGGAGACGAGTGAGGGGAAGATGGCCCCCACCCATCTCCATGACACTGCAGGGCGGAAGCGACATCAAAATGTCACTACTGCCCATAGCTCTTAAAGGGCTAATTTATTTTGTTAATTTTTTAAATGACATTTTTTTTATTTTTTATTGCATTTTAGTGTAAATATGAGATCTGAGGTCTTTTTGACCCCAGATCTCATATTTAAGAGGTCCCGTCATGCTTTTTTCTACTACAAGGGATGTTTACATTCCTCGTAATAGGAATAAAAGTGACACTTTTTTTTTTTAAAACAGTGTAAAAATAAAAAGTAAAAGGTAAAATAAATAAGAAAAAAAAATTTAAATGCGCCCCGTCTCGTGGAGCTCGCGTGCAGAAGCGAATGCATACGTGAGTAGCGCCCGCATATGAAAACGGTGTTCAAACCACACATGTGATTGGTAGAGCGAGAGCAATAATTCTAGCCGTAGACCTCCACTGTAACACAAAACATGCAACCGGTAGAATTTTTTAAATGTTGCCTCTGGAGATATTTAAGGGTAAAATCTGGCGCCATTCCACGAGCGGGTGCAATTTTGAAGCGTGACATGTTGGGTATCAATTTACTTGGCGTAACATTACCTTTTACAATATAAAAAAAATTGGGCTAACTTTACTGCAATAAATGTATACTTTCTTAGAAAACATGAAGCGTAAAGCTCTTCACCAGCCAAAAGAGTGAAGCACCTAACCACTTGACCTCTGAGACAGCGTCATCCCAGGACTCATCGCTGTGGGCGGGACGTTCGGAACTCGAACACTGTTTCTATGACAGGCTGATTTTAATCGTTGACACTGTAAGCATAACTTGTATTAGGGGGGATGTTTGTATGTAAATAAACAGTTTAACACTATGGAGAGCCTCCCCTTATATTTCTGCATGATACATCTGTGGTATTCAAACACCCTGAATATGGAGGACTGAGATCTGTAGTGGCTGAGGAGCTGACCAGTGCGGGGAAGGATATCACAGGCGTTTCTAATTCTTACCTTTGGTAAGCATATATACAAAAGGGGCTGATCACGTGATTCGGTGAAGGTGTAGCATCCTGCAGATAGTGCACTCCATTTGATTTAGAAGCTGTTCTCCTTAACCGCTGTCACTTGCATGCATGGGACTCATCACAGAAGGATCTGTTTGAATACATTTACTATGCTATACTTATAGTCCATTTTCTATGATACCTGGAACTTTTTTCTTTTAAATTTTCCTTGGACCTAAACTATTATTGAACTTTTGATTTTGTTATGTTTCTTTTCTTACCATCATTGAACCTCACACCTGAAGCATACCTTTGCACTAAGAGTTACAGTGTGGATTATGACTAAAGGGTAATAGATGGTTTTAGCACTTTATGAGATGTCAGATTTACGAATTAAGTGCTGTTAATACTTCCTTCTTCTAAGAAAGTATACATTTATTGCCTTATTGTTTGAGTTTATAACAGCAGCTAGAAGTGCACAAACTTACTTCTCTTCCATTTTTGAGCACTAGGATCAGAGTCTTCTATCATCTCTGATATTCTGTTACTGGGCTAACTTTACTGTTGTCTTATTTTTTAATTCAAAAAAGTAGATTTTTTTTTAAAAAGTGCCCTTGTAAGACCGCTGCGCAAATACGGTGTGACAGAAAGTATTGCAATGACCGCAATTTTATTCTCTAGCATGTTAGAAAAAAAGTATAATGTTTGGGGGTTCTAAGTAATTTTTTAACAAAAAAAACTGTTTTTAACTTGTAAACACCACATCTAAAATAGAGGCCCGTTCTTAAAGTGGTTGACAGTACCATTTTTTGCAAAAACGTGAAAAATGTCTGGACAAGACTCTGAGCACCCTTTGGCTGAACTAACACAGATTCATCATGTCTCTGAACCCGCAGATGTACAGGGAGCAGATTCTGCAGATATTGTCGAACAGAGTGTAAGACCCAAACGTACAATAAAACCTACACAGAAACTCAGAGAAAACTATGAAACCACTAGAGATGAGTTCTCCAGCAATCTTTCAGACTTATGGGACAGAACTTCACACTGCATGTCAGTTTTGTCACACTTTAATGATCAACCAGCTGAACTAAGAGACTCTATAGATCGCTTATCTGCCACGTACGAACGCTACCAGCGGCTGTTTGCAAAGTACACAGCTTTCTTGCAGGACTAATATGGAGGACTCCTCAGCAGAACTGACCAGGGCTGATGCACTAAACCAACAAAAGGATCTCTTAGTACAAAAAGCCCAGTGTAAGGCAGAACTCCGCGTTGCTCAACTGCAGGCGACCAGATCTCACAGATTCACATCAACTAAGCACACTGCAAGTTCTTCTAGATCCTCTCACTCCAGAAGTTCAACATTAAGTGATAGCCCGCGCTGATGCGAAATCAAAAAAAGCGCAAAGCTCCTTTACCAGTGTAATGGAAATTTATAAGTTCTGTATATAATTGTATGCCATTTTGTATGTATTGTACACTGCCCTCACTGTGCACACGGCACTAATAATGTTTTCAGTACATGTTTACATTCTTTTGAGTCCTGATTAGAATTAGCCTGTCTATGTAACGCCCCTTGTTACCATAAACGTACAATTGTAATATTAATGTGATACCTATGTAATCAGGTGTATAAAAACCTTCAATTGCGTCATAATAAAGCAGAACAGTGTTTTAGAAAGATGCTGAGCGTATCTTTTGTGTCTGTTCCCTACTGCAGTAGTTATAATTAATTTGGAACCACTAATCAATATGAGGATAGGAGTTGCCTATCTACAAAATGTCCTGGTCAGAGTGGCGAGCTTTGTCTAGGAGGGGTTTTCCAGGTGACCCTGAGAATCCGAAACGAGGAGCTTGAGACGATCCGGGAATTTCTGATAATCAGCCGGCTGAGGTAAGCCTTTTGCTTACATTTGAGTTATCAGACTTCCTTGATCGGTAAGGCATTTTTGGGACAAAGGGTACCTATTTTACTCCCCTTAATCGAACTGTATTGATTGGTGGTTATGTTATGTTGTCACTTTCTACAGTCCATCGGAGTGTTTTAGATAAGAAAGGGTAGAATAGTGCTGTTCACAGGTATATATAATACATCTGCTAGGTAAAGTAGTTTAGAGGCAAGAGGGTATAGGCATATGTAGAGAAGACTGGCCAGTCATTATGGGCATTAAATTAAGTAAGGGAATGAAGGGTAAGAGACCCTCAAAAATGCCCAGCGCAAGAGGAGCGCTATATGAACTGAAGGTGCGGTTCCGCCTATACTGAGCCCTTAGATTAATGGTTAAAGTGGACAACGATCCACAATGGGTAACCGGGTTACCACAAAAGTCCACAGGGACTAAGAATCATGCAGAGTAAACAGCTCAAGAAAAGAAAAAAAGGAGGGCGCACCGACCTAGTGCATTACCACTGATAACATTTATTAAAAAAAGGTAAAACAGCAAATGAATACTCACAAACGAGCATGAATTACAGGCATGGACAATAGCTGCAGGTGAGCAGTAACAAACATCAAAAAGAAAGGGGTTCTCCTCCAAAACGCATCAGCCATTGCCTCATCCGCCTGATGTCCGGTCCCAGTTTCTTTTTAATGTTTGTTACTGCTCACCTGCAGCTATTGTCCATGCCTGACATTCATGCACGTTTGTGAGTATTCATTTGCTGTTTTACCTTTTTTTAATAAATGTTATCAGTGGTAATGCACTAGGTCGTGCGCCCTCCTTTCTTTCTTTTTTGTAGTCCATGAATACCCATTATTCTGAGGAGGGCTGCAAGACGGCAGATACCACTGAAACATTCGGCCATACCACATTTTGAGGATCTAGATACCCGAGCACAGGAGAGATTTTTTTTTTTTAAACAGCTCAAGAAACAGCTATCTATGTGAGCAGGATGGATCAAGGGTGACAATTAACACTAGACAGAAAGGGACATTTTCATGTTAAGTTGTGGGATGAATTTGGGGTCAGGCACTACAACTAGTTAAGTCAAGAAACAGAGAAATGAGAGTTAAAACAGAATACTTTATATGTTGTCAGAGAGGGAAGATGGGATGAGCACTATGGCTGCCCGTCTGATCATAGAAGGTAGAGTATGTAAAGTATGGTATTGCAATACATTGGATGCAAAGGATATCAGAACAAAATAAGGAAAGCAGAAGTTAAGCAAGGAAATATAAAAAGAGTTAAAAGAAATTGAGAGAATGATATGCGTGTGTTGTGTACAAATGGGAAAAATGTAAGTGATTTTAGAGAGATATTCATGTATGTGTGTGAATGTTGGGACCTTTAGTTCTATCGCTTGTGTGTGTCATGTATGCAGATGTAACCCTCTCCTTTGTGCTCTCCTGAAAGAATGTGGCTGGGATGAGAGGTCAGTGATAAGCTGGAAGGACCCCATGCCAATTTCTGTTTTTTAGACAAAATCTTTATAATAAAATGTGCTAGGTTAACTAATCTAATGATAAACAATGTGATCACAATTATTTTTGGATCTGTTTTCCAAACATGGTAAAATGAAGGTTACATTTAACCGAGTATTACACTAATTGAATATCCTTTGATAGTGGAAACAGTGCTTTTAAAAAAGGGAAATTAAGTAAAATTAAGTAATATGTCCCCCTTTAAGGAAATTTATCTGTGGATATATATTAGTGTGTGATATTGAATCATTAGCATTTCATTTCATTTGAGTATTCATTTCTAATATGAGTTTAACAATTTTAATAATAATATAGATATATTGAAACTGGTTTAGACAACCTTTGGTTGGAAATGAAATCCAGGTTAATGGGGAAATTTGTAATGAATGGGATTAGTTTAGATTAAGATAACAATTATGTAATTTTACATTTATAATAAGCCCTTATTGAGAGAAAAAAAAAGATTAAAATGAGGTTGTTATTTGGAATAAAGCTGCCAAAATATTTAACAAAGCCAAGATGGATGGGATACATAATAAGCTTGTCCAAAAAATGAAATCTTAAGGTCTGATAAGAACCTGATGTGCGGTCTATGATGTGAGAGTAGGGCTGGGAGATTTTCCCCCCCAAAAAAATCTGCGATTTTTTTATAAAAAAAACTCAATTCACGATTCGAATCCGATTTTTTTTTTTATTATATTAAAGTGCATCAACAAACAAAATTTCCAAAAAATTTAAGTGCATTTTAAACATTCTTTGCAAGGAAAATGTGCCTATCAACAGCAGGTTGAGGCAAGCTCGGTGACAGGTGACAATATCCACAAAAAACAACAAAAAATCCTGAGCTAACTGACTCTAAGACTGGCCAATATATACTGACACACTACATCACTGTACATCACTGTAAACTGACACACTACATCACCGTACACTGACACATTACATCACTGTATATACTGACACACTACATCACTGTATATACTGACACACTACATCACTGTATATACTGACACACTACATCACTGTACATCACTGTAAACTGACACACTACATCACCGTATACTGACACACTACATCACCGTATACTGACACACTACATCACCATATACTGACACACTACATCACCGTATACTGACACACTACATCACCATACACTGACATACTACATCACCGTATACTGACACACTACATCACTGTATATACTGACACACTACATCACTGTACATCACTGTAAACTGACACACTACATCACCGTATACTGACACACTACATCACCGTATACTGACACACTACATCACCGTATACTGACACACTACATCACCGTATACTGACACACTACATCACCGTATACTGACACACTACATCACTGTACACTGACATACTACATCACCGTATACCGACATACTACATCACTGTATACTGACACACTACATCACTCAGTGATGTAGTGTGTCAGTATACAGTGATGTAGTGTGTCAGTATACAGTGATGTACTATGTCAGTATACAGTGATGAGCACATTGCTTATTGAGCACAGTGCTGTGTGATGATGTATGGTAATGATGTAATGTCATTTAAGCAGGGTGAATATATGGAATGGGATGTGACTTCTCTCCTCTGACGGATAATTCTTTCTGGCAGTGATCACATGGCTATCTCATGAAATACCCCATACAGGCAGCACTCACCCTCCCTTCTCTCTCTCTCTCTCTCTCTGCAGCCCAGGACTGTCCCTGTGATCCCCCCACCCCCCTCCTCCTCCTGATATCACAGCCCTCCAATACACAGCGGTGTTCCACTAACAGCCTCGCCCACTACCCCACCTACCCACCCATGCACAGCGTAATTTTACATTTATAATAAGCCCTTATTGAGAGAAAAAAAAAGATTAAAATGAGGTTGTTATTTGGAATAAAGTTGCCAAAATATTTAACAAAGCCAAGATGGATGGGATACATAATAAGCTTGTCCAAAAAATGAAATCTTAAGGTCTGATAAGAACCTGATGTGCGGTCTATGATGTGAGAGTAGGGCTGGGAGATTTTCCCCCCAAAAAAAATCTGCGATTTTTTTATAAAAAACTCAATTCACGATTCGAATCCGATTTTTTTTTTTATTATATTAAAGTGCATCAACAAACAAAATTTCCAAAAAATTTAAGTGCATTTTAAACATTCTTTGCAAGGAAAATGTGCCTATCAACAGCAGGTTGAGGCAAGCTCGGTGACAGGTGACAATATCCACACAAAACAACAAAAAATCCTGAGCTAACTGACTCTAAGACTGGCCAATATATACTGACACACTACATCACTGTACATCACTGTAAACTTACACACTACATCACCGTACACTGACACATTACATCACTGTATATACTGACACACTACATCACTGTATATACTGACACACTACATCACTGTACATCACTGTAAACTGACACACTACATCACCGTATACTGACACACTACATCACCGTAAACTGACACACTACATCACCGTATACTGACACACTACATCACCATACACTGACATACTACATCACCGTATACTGACACACTACATCACCATACACTGACATACTACATCACCGTATACTGACACACTACATCACCATACACTGACATACTACATCACCGTATACTGACACACTACATCACCATACACTGACACACTACATCACCGTATACTGACACACTACATCACCGTATACTGACACACTACATCACCGTATACTGACACACTACATCACCGTATACTGACACACTACATCACCGTATACTGACACACTACATCACTGTACACTGACATACTACATCACCATATACCGACATACTACATCACCATATACCGACATACTACATCACTGTATACTGACACACTACATCACTCAGTGATGTAGTGTGTCAGTATACAGTGATGTAGTGTGTCAGTATACAGTGATGTACTATGTCAGTATACAGTGATGAGCACATTGCTTATTGAGCACAGTGCTGTGTGATGATGTATGGTAATGATGTAATGTCATTTAAGAAGGGTGAATATATGGAATGGGATGTGACTTCTCTCCTCTGACGGATAATTCTTTCTGGCAGTGATCACATGGCTATCTCATGAAATACCCCATACAGGCAGCACTCACCCTCCCTTCTCTCTCTCTCTCTGCAGCCCAGGACTGTCCCTGTGATCCCCCCACCCCCCTCCTCCTCCTGATATCACAGCCCTCCAATACACAGCGGTGTTCCACTAACAGCCTCGCCCACTACCCCACCTACCCACCCATGCACAGCGTCGGGCCTTGCGGACTAGGCCGAAGCCGCGGCCTTGCCTGAAAAATCATGCCCGCAGCTCCTCAGGCCCGGCGCGGTGCTGGTGAAAAAAAAAAAAAAAAAAAAAAAAAATCGAAAAAAAACGATTTGAAGAAGATTTGAATCGATTTGACCTCTCAACTCGATTCAAGATTCAAATCGATTTTTTTCCCAGCCCTATGTGAGAGTAAAAAATAAATAAAATTTAAATATAACAGACCCATCACATCAAGTCCGCACACCCTGTTAGGATAGATGCCACCTGCAGCCAGTTGTTTTATAGTTTTTGTTGTGGCTGAGTACTTTCTGGTCCATCATACAGATTGTTGATCCTTTTGTTTTTATTTATTTTTATTTTTGAAATCCAAAGCAGAATGTGTGGATTGTGAAATGATGTGCCCCCTTTCCTTGTAAGTACAGTGGTATAAGCAGAAGCATATTTTGGATTTATGGACATCTCTGCATGACCGCAGGGTATTGTTATCATTTATTATAATATTGCCAGGAAAAAGTTGTCTTTTTGAAACATGAAACTGGAGTTCTTACACAAACAGTGTGATAGAAAACAAGCCATTGTAATATATTTATGGAAGCTGGACCCAGTAATGAAGGGTTCACCCCGATATATCAGAGCTGCAGCTTTTGTGCAAAGGTGCTATTAGACAAACTTAGATATTATTTTGGTCAAATATTTAATTTTTAATGGTCCGACATTCTGCGCAGCAAATATACAGCTAACTAAAGGTTTGTCTAATGAAAGGTTCAAAATATGAATTTGTTTTGTTTGTTTATGTACAAATCTAACAATGAAAAATGCGTACATTTAAATCCAGCCACCTTATTACTTCTATTGGAGGAGGCTGGAGACAAAGGAAGCCACATGTGTTAAATTGATGGTGTAGGAATCAGCTGCTGTGAGCCCAGTGCAGGACACACTCCCTGAAGACCCAGATATTACATTTTTTGTAGAGTTATTCCCGGTTTTATATTGAGGATGCAGTTTATCACCCAGAAGGATTCTCTGTATTCAGAGTCATTGGATCCTTTTTCCCCAGCTCCAGAAGCAGAGCTCCATGTTTTAGCAAAGCCTGTGAGCTATAAAAAGAGTGTATATTTATATAGATAGTCAAGATATAGAGAGCTTTTGGTTCCATTTGAAGGGCCAGAAGTTTGTTTTTACTTCGGCAGGTAAACCAATCAAGCATGCCAAGTTAATTTGATTGGCTGTTTTCAGTCTTCCAGGTTCTTGCTGAGATAGCCATACTAACATTAAAACTCACACATGGAAGCAGACCAGGTGACTAAGGATGCTGCATTTACAGCCCTGGACACTTGATGGGTCTGTGCAACTCACAGATTCCACCCTAGTTCTGGCCCAGTATAGCTGGGATTAATAATTCAACTACAAGGACCCCAGAACGAGAACAACAAGTGGTCCACAGGGGGCAACTTCTTATGAAACAGGACTTTGGAAAAGGTGATCATTTATGTCTGCCAGCCACTCTTTTCCCTCCAGCTTGACAAATGGACCGTGTCATCAGTCACAAGCAGTTATGGCTACCTTAGTAAATGAGCGTGAGATAGAGCCAGGGTTCACCACAGTTGTTTTTATAACATACCACTTCTTGTTTTGCCTGTTACCAAAGGTGTTACCAAAAGCTGAAAATGGGGGGTAAATGGTCCTTGAATCCACACTCACCAAAGTTGCAAACAGCAAATAGAGTACCAGCCGATTTGTCAATATGTGACGGGATACCTGCCCTAAAAGTAATGGCACTATATCAACAACAGGAAGAGGAGACAAGGGAGTCCCCAGAAAGCAAAAAAAGGGGAATGGTAAACTACGGCTTATGATACCAAAATGCAAAAAGGCTTTATTAAGTGTGGGGGGGTGGGGGTATTTACATATACAAAAAATTCTAAATATATGTAAGATAAACAATGTATCTAAATAACACAGTCCATCTCACTACACTAAACCAAAATTAAAAACCATGCTGCAACATTGATGAATAAAACTGTAGAGCGTGCCTGCAGGCCAAAAACGCATGCAGTGTCCATTTGAATCCAAAGAAAAAAATATAGCACCAAACATTACTTGGGGTAAGCTACTGATGGGATATCGAGTCTTATGTGGTCTAGTATTGACTGTGCATTAGATTGAGCAGTACTGAAAAGAAACTACATATATCCACATAGACAAGACCTTACATAGCTGAATTAGGTGGGGTTTTTTAACCCTCTGTTAGAAAGAAATCCTCCACAAGCAGCTTCCAACCTCAGTGCACTAAATGTGTGTATACACCAGTTGTTTTGGAAATAGAAAGATCAGCGTTCCTGTTACTAGGTATGTCCAGTGCACAAACACTATTTCCTCAATGCAGCATATAAGGAGCAAAGGACAGACCACTCCAAAGAAAGGGCTTAGTCTCTTTTCCAATCTAGACCAGAATGATATTTTCACAGTTCATCAGTTTCAAGTGTGTCAATCCATGCAGGAGGCTGAATGGCAAACAGATGCAAAGACTATTGATAAGCAGATAAGGAGGGAAAGAGAAACTGCCCTTTTGGGCTCTCACCACTTTCAATTCCTGGGGATGTCCTCAGACTCTGCTGTCTTGCTGTTTGGCATGGAGCGGCTCACAGTCAGTTCAGAGCAACATTCAGTGTGTAGTCACAGCACACCATTCTCTTCAATAGTAGACACTGCAGACTGTGTGATCACATGACCGGTCACATGGTTAGGAAAAGACCAAGAACCAGGAACTTAGCATTCAATTGCTGATGCGGAAATAGCTTGTGAAGTATGGTGCTGTATGCAAATCACAGGGAAACCCTTTTACATTGCTGGAAAGGGAAGCATGTTGAAGGGGCTGCGGTAACGTTTCGTACACCTCCGCGTACTTCTTCAGAACAATTTGGCATTGAATTAAGGTTGATTTAAATAGGGAACACTGTCCAATCAGATCAAACCATGCCAAATAGCTATTTACTTCCATCTTGTGGTCACATCAGGTAATGCAGTCAAAAAAAAAAAAAGGGAAAAAAGGTGCCAATCAGTTGCTCAAACGAAAAAGTACCTATTTGCAAGGGGGGAGAAAGAAATACAATCTTACATATCACCAGGCATCAAGTAAAGATCGCAATAGACATTGTAATAAATTTCCTCATAAAATGGAATGGCCCTCATGGTCAGAATTAAATTATATCAAAAACAACCAAAGCAGATACAAGAAAACCAAGAGATCAATCGGGGAGCCTTTATAAAACACTTCAAACCTAATGTTTATGGTTCAAGAAAGACACTCAGGCTTAGTTCGCGGTTCAAGCCATTAGATTGAAGAGTACCAAGCCTGAATATCCATTTTTTCTCTTTGCGTAGGAGTACCCTGTCAACGTCACCCCTACGGTCTGTCAGAGAAAGGGCATAAAAGCCCTTTACCCTCAGACCTGTGGTTTTGCCCTGATGAAAATCCAAAAAGTGTTGAGCCACTGAAGTTTCTTCCTTTAGCCTGATACTCTTCAGGTGTTCCCCGAATCTAACAAGCAGCTGTCTCTTAGTTTTGCCTACATACAATTTATGACATGGGCATTCTAGTTGTGGCACAGTTAATGAAAGACCGGATCTCAAATTGTTGACTACCATCCGAATTTCTAAAGGTTTTTGAGCGGTCCACATACTTGCATGTGCCACAATGGCCACACGGAAACATGCCGTTGACCCGAGGCATATCAGTGAGCCAACTTCTATTTGAGGGCCGTACAAACTCAGATTGCACCAGCATGTCATTGAGGTTTTGGGCTCGTTTAGCAACCATTGATGGTCTTTCACCGACAGTTTGCCTCGACCCAACAGCCCGCAACAGTATGTGCCAATGTTTTGAGAGGATTGTATTCACCTGGTGCCACTGGGCCCCATAGGGGGTGATAAATCTCACCAGTCCCTCAGTCTCCTGTTGTGTCTTTTTCTGGGGTAAGAGAAGGTCAGCTCCTCTTATGTCCTGCGATGCTCATTGCACGCTTGAGGGTACGGTGGGGATATCCCCTTTCCCTGAATCTCTGGTAGAGTTGTTTAGATTCGGAAAAGTAGTCCTCCTCAGTAGAGCAGTTTCTGCAGATTCTCATGAACTGTCCAAGCGGGATCCCACGTATCAGAGACTTGGGGTGGTGGCTATCAGCCTGTAGTAATGTATTTGCGGCTGTTTCCTTTCGGAAAGTACTAGTAATCAACCTACCACCCTCAAGTCGGATAGATAGGTCCAGAAAGGAGAGTTGATGGGGATCCGCAGTATAAGTTAGATGTATATTCCTAGTGTTATTTTCTATCTCTGCCATAAACACCTCCAGTTACATATAGTTACATGGTTACATAGTAGGTGAGGTTGAAAAAAGACACAAGTCCATCAAGTCCAACCTATGTGTGTGATTATGTGTCAGTATTACATTACATATCCCTGTATATTGCGGTCATTCAGGTGATTATCTAATAGTTTCTTGAAGCTATCAATGCTCCCCGCTGAGACCACCGCCTGTGGAAGGGAATTCCACATCCTTGCCGCTCTTACAGTAAAGAACCCTCTACGTAGTTTAAGGTTAAACCTCTTTTCTTCTAATTGTAATGAGTGGCCACGAGTCTTATTAAACTCTCTTCTGCGAAAAAGTTTTAACCCTATTGTGGGGTCACCAGTACAGTATTTGTAAATTGAAATCATATCCCCTCTCAAGCGTCTCTTCTCCAGAGAGAATAAGTTCAGTGCTCGCAACCTTTCCTCATAACTAAGATCCTCCAGACCCCTTATTAGCTTTGTTGCCCTTCTTTGTACTCGTTCCATTTCCAGTACGTCCCTCCTGAGGACTGGTGCACAGAACTGGACAGCATACTCCAGGTGCGGCCGGACCAGAGTCTTGTAGAGCGGGAGAATTATCATTTTATCTCTGCAGTTGATCCCCCTTTTAATGCATGCCAATATTCTGCTTGCTTTATTAGCAGCAGCTTGGCATTGCATGCCATTGCTGAGCCTATCATCCACTAGGACCCCCAGGTCCTTTTCCATCCTAGATTCCCCCAGAGGTTCTCCCCCCAGTGTATAGATTGCATTCATATATTTTTGCCACCCAAATGCATTATTTTACATTTTTCTACATTGAACCTCATTTGCCATGTAGTCGCCCACCCCATTAATTTGTTCAGGTCTTTTTGCAAGATTTCTACATCCTGTGGAGAAGTTATTGCCCTGCTTAGCTTAGTATCGTCTGCAAATACAGAGATTGAACTGTTTATCCCATCCTCCAGGTCGTTTATGAACAAATTATATAGGATTGGTCCCAGCACAGAACCCTGGGGAACCCCACTACCCACCCCTGACCATTCTGAGTACTCCCCATTTATCACCACCCTCTGAACACGCCCTTGTAGCCAGTTTTCAATCCATGTACTCACCCTATGGTCCATGCCAACGCACCTTATTTTGTACAGTAAACGTTTATGGGGAACTGTGTCAAATGCTTTTGCAAAATCCAGATACACCACGTCTATGGGCCTTCCTTTATCTAGATGGCAACTCACCTCCTCATAGAAGGTTAATAGATTGGTTTGGCAAGAACGATTCTTCATGAATCCATGCTGATTACTGCTAATGATATCATTCTTATTACTAAAATCTTGTATATAGTCCCTTATCATCCCCTCCAAGAGTTTACATACTATTGATGTTAGGCTAACTGGTCTGTAATTCCCAGGGATGTTTTTTGGGCCCTTTTTAAATATTGGTGCTACATTGGCTTTTCTCCAATCAGCTGGTACCATTCCAGTCAATAGACTGTCTGTAAAAATTAGGAACAACGGTCTGGCAATCACCTGACTGAGTTCCCTAAGTACCCTCGGATGCAAGCCATCTGGTCCCGGTGATTTATTAATGTTAAGTAGTTCATCTGAAGTCCCTGCCCATACCATCAGGACATCATCGATGTGCCTCAGCCAGCAGCATGCATGTCCGAGGTACATCGACGAGGCATAAACTTTCTCCTCCTCCCACCAGCCCAGATGCAGACACACATAGGCCGGGGCCCATGGGGCTCCCATAGGAGGTGCCACGCAGCTGCTGATAGTTAGATCCAGAGAACTGGAAAAAGTTGTGCTTGAGTGCAAGCTCTAGGAGATCAATGATGAATTCATTTTGGGCTCCCATTTCTGGGAAGTGTTTCTCTAGGAAGTGATATACCGCCAAAATGCCCCACTCGTGGGGAATAGACATGTAAAGCGACTCCACATCGATCCCCACGAGTAGGGCACCCTCCGGGAATTCTAATGCACTAATATTATTCAACACGTCCCCTGTGTCACGTACGTACGAAGTCAAAGACAAGACCATGTCCTTGATTAAGGAATCTATATATTTCCCCAGTCTCTCCAGGAGGGATTTAGACGACTGGGCAAAAGGGGAAATTTTTGACCTGTCAGTAAGGGGAAGCAGAAGTAGATTGCCGAATCGTAGATTCCCCTCTCGCTCTGATACAGAGACAGGTGCCCAGTTTTCCGGTAGTGAAGACAAAACACACCATACCGTGTCTTTTTTAGACAAAGACCTACTGGACCAGGAGGATCTCCCCCATCCAGGGGTATACTAAAGGGAGGCAAACAAGGGACAACAGGAGGAGGAGGGAATCGAGGAAAAGGAAGAGAAGGAAGGAAGGAAGGAAGGAAGGAAGGAAGGAAGGAAGGAAGGAAGGAAGGAAGGAAGGAAGGAAGGAAGGAAGGAAGGAAGGAAGGAAGGAAGGAAGGAAGGAAGGAAGGAAGGAAGGAAGGAAGGAAGGGGGGACCCAATAGGAACAGAGTGGACAACGACTCGGAGCCAAAAACGCCCCAGCTAAATGCACTCCATTTGAATGACCCAGTAGAAGATTTTCAAATCATTAATCTCTCTGATTTTCAATTGGAGAAACAACATATTGATTTCTTAAGAAAGGGTCTATCCTTTTCCCCTACTACGAGTATGGACCACTTTGGGGTATATAAGGACCTCTGCCTTTTTTGAGGAAAGTATACCTCAAGGAGATCTATTCCGACAAAACTCCCCTAAATGATCTACAGCTAGATACCAGGGAAACTGAGGCCCTAGAATCATTAATGATATTGATGGAAGAAGGAGGCCAGTCCTCTGGTGAGGAGGAAGCTCCAGGGATGTCGGGGTGGAAAAGAGTTCCCAAATTAAAGATCCGTTCAACCAAAATGCCTTTATTTCGGAAGAACAAATGGCTTGGGGTGTTCCTCGACCTTGTCGAGGAGGACCTCAACAAATTAAATTGGGAATCCATCATGGGTGATAACCTCACATCTGAGGAAAGGAAGGCATTAAAAGAGCTTAGGGAAGCGGACCAAGTGATTATCAAAAAGAGTGATAAAGGAGGAAATGTCGTCCTCCTCTCAGTGGATTTTTACGAGGGGGAGGTACGACGACTCCTAAATGATGAATCTACCTATAAAGGACTACACCATGATCCATTCCAGGACCTGGTGGAACTTATTAATGAGAAATTACAATGGGCATTTGAGGCCAATTTAATTTCTAAAAAGGAATTGGAATTCTTGAGAGTGGCTGACTTCAATAAACCAACATTTTATATAATCCCTAAGGTCTATAAGAACAGAAAGGCCCCTCCAGGAAGACCTATTGTCTCTGCCATTCGTGGTCCCCTGGAGAGACTGGGGAAATATATAGATTCCTTAATCAAGGATATGGTCTTGTCTTTGACTTCGTACGTATGTGACACAGGGGACGTGTTGAATAAGATTAGTGCATTAGAATTCCCGGAGGGTGCCCTACTCGTGGGGATCGATGTGGAGTCGCTTTACACGTCTATTCCCCATGAGTGGGGCATTTTGGCGGTATATCACTTCCTAGAGAAACACTTCCCAGAAATGGGAGCCCAAAATGAATTCATCATTGATCTCCTAGAGCTTGCACTCAAGCACAACTTTTTCCAGTTCTCTGGATCTAACTATCAGCAGCTGCGTGGCACCTCTATGGGAGCCCCATGGGCCCCGGCCTATGCGTGTCTGCATCTGGGCTGGTGGGAGGAGGAGAAAGTTTATGCCTCGTTGATGTACCTCGGCCATGCATGCTGCTGGCTGAGGTACATCGATGATGTCCTGATGGTATGGGCAGGGACTTCAGATGAACTGGAAGTGTTTATGGCAGAGCTAGAAAATAACACTAGGAATATACATCTAACTTATACTGCGGATCCCCATCAACTCTCCTTCCTGGACCTATCTATCCGACTTGAGGGTGGTAGGTTGATTACTAGTACTTTCTGAAAGGAAACAGCCGCAAATACATTACTACAGGCTGATAGCCACCGCCCCAAGTCTCTGATACGTGGGATCCCGGTTGGACAGTTCATGAGAATCTGCAGAAACTGCTCTACTGAGAAGGACTACTTTTCCGAATCTAAACAACTCTACCAGAGATTCAGGGAAAGGGGATATCCCCACCGTACCCTCAAGCGAGCAATGAGCATCGCAGGACATAAGAGGAGAGCTGACCTCCTCTTACCCCAGAAAAAGACACAAGAGGAGACTGAGGGACTGGTGAGATTTATCACCCCCTATGGGGCCCAGTGGCACCAGGTGAATACAATCCTCTCAAAACATTGGCACATACTGTTGTGGGCTGTTGGGTCGAGGCAAACTGTCGGTGAGAGACCGTCAATGGTTGCTAAACGAGCCCAAAACCTCAATGACATGCTGGTGCAATCTGAGTTTTTACGGCCCTCAAATAGAAGTTGGCTCACTGATATGCCTCGGGTCAACGGCATGTTTCCGTGTGGCCATTGTGTCACATGCAAGTATGTGGACCGCTCAAAAACCTTTAGAAATTCGGATGGTAGTCAACAATTTGAGATCCGGTCTTTCATTAACTGTGCCACAACTAGAATGCCCATGTCATAAATTGTATGTAGGCAAAACTAAGAGACAGCTGCGTGTTAGATTCGGGGAACACCTGAAGAGTATCAGGCTAAAGGAAACTTCAGTGGCTCAACACTTTTTGGATTTTCATCAGGGCAAAACCACAGGTCTGAGGGTAAAGGGCTTTTATGCCCTTTCTCTGACAGACCGTAGGGGTGACTTTGACAGGGTACTCCTACGCAAAGAGAAAAAAATGGATATTCAGGCTTGGTACGCTTCAATCTAAAGGCTTGAACCACGAACTAAGCCTGAGTGTCTTTCTTGAACCTTAAACATTAGGTTTGAAGTGTTTTATAAAGGCTCCCTGATTGATCTCTTGGTTTTCTTGTATCTGCTTTGGTTCTTTTTGATATAATTTAATTCTGACCATGAGGGCCATTCCACTTTATGAGGAAATGTATTACAATGTCTATTGCGCTCTTTACTTGATGCCTGGTGATATGTAAGATTGTATTTCTTTCTCCCCCCTTGCAAATAAGTACTTTTTCGTTTGAGCAACTGATTGGCACCTTTTTTCCCTTTATTTTTTTTTTTTTTCTTTTTGACTGCATTACCTGATGTGACCACAAGATGCAAGTAAATAGCTATTTGGCATGGTTTGATCTGATTGGACAGTGTTCCCTATTTAAATCAACCTTAATTCAATGCCAAATTGTTCTGAAGAAGTACACGGAGGTGTACAAAACGTTAACGCTGCAGGGCTTGTCAGCAGGCCTTCAGCATGCTTCCCTTTCCAGCAATGTAAAAGGGTTTCCCTTTGATTTGCATACAGCACCATACTTCACAAGCTATTTCTGCATCAGCAATTGAATGCTAAGTTCCTGGTTTTCCTAACCATGTGACCGGTCATGTGATCACACAGTCTGCAGCGTCTACTATTGAGGAGAATGGTGTGCTGTGACTACACACTGAATTTTGCTCTGAACTGACTGTGAGCCGCTCCATGCCAAACAGCAAGACAGCAGAGTCTGAGGACATCCCCAGTAATTGAAAGTGGTGAGTGCCCAAAAGGGCAGTTTCTCTTTCCCTCCTTATCTGCTTATCAATAGTCTTTGCACCTGTTTGCCATTCACCCTCCTGCATGGATTGACACACTTGAAACTGATGAACTGTGAAAATATCATTCTGGTCTAGATTGGAAAAGAGACTAAGCCCTTTCTTTGGAGTGGTCTGTCCTTTGCTCCTTATATGCTGCATTGAGGAAATAGTGTTTGTGCACTGGACATACCTAGTAACAGGAACGCTGGTCTTTCTATTTCCAAAACAACTGGTGTATACACACATTTAGTGCACTGAGTTTGGAAGCTGCTTGTGGAGGATTTCTTTCTAACAGGGTTAAAAAACCCCACCTAATTCAGCTATGTAAGGTCTTGTCTATGTGGATATATGTAGTTTCTTTTCAGTACTGCTCAATCTGATGCACAGTCAATACTAGACCACATAAGACTCGAAATCCCATCAGTAGCTTACCCCAAGTAATGTTTGGTGCTATATTTTTTTCTTTGGATTCAAATGGACACTGCACGCGTTTTTGGCCTGCAGGCACGCTCTGCAGTTTTATTCATCAATGTTGCAGCATGGTTTTTAATTTTGGTTTAGTGTAGTGAGATGGACTGTGTTATTTAGATACATTGTTTATCTTACATATATTTGGAATTTTTTGTATATGTAAATACCCCCCCACCCTTAATAAAGCCTTTTTGCATTTTTGTACCATAAGCCGTAGTTGACCATTCCCCTTTTTTGCTTTCTGGGGACTCCCTTGTCTCCTCTTCCTGTTGTTGATATGTTACCAAAAGCTGAACATCCCTTCCAGAGATTACAAAAATATATATCCAGATGCCCAAGTCAGGATCTTACGAGTATGCATTTTATCTATATGGACATGTTTTCTGGATGCCCAGTGGCAAATGCTACTGCAAAGGCCACAGTAAAAAGTGTTATCAGAAGTAGTTTGTAAGTACAGAGTGCAGAATCCACAGAGAGTAACAGAGGAAATCATTTTATAGGAGAGTCCTTACTAGAAGTTTTGAGGTTTTATTTTTACACTCCCTACTGGCTACAATGTAGCGGAAAAAGTAGAGTAAGAAACTAAAAAACTTTTGCCTGAATGTTTTCTTATATTTTATCAAGCCCCTAAGGCCCCTTTCACACTGAGGCGTTGCAAAACCGCGGTAAAAACGATGAGCGTTATTAGCACGGTTTTACAGCGTTTTTGCCACGCTAGTGTTAAAAATAGCGATAACGCGTTTTTTAAGCGTTAGCATCAGCAAACCTGACCATATAACCAAGTGACCATGCGGTCATGTGACCTTCCCCACAGCTTCTGGGCGGTTTTAAAGCGGTATTACAGCGGTATTACAGCGTTTCCCATTCATTTCAATTTGGATAGACATTTTTACAGCGCTATTTTATGTTCCCAAAAGATGCTCCAAAAAAGCTGTTTGCAGGATTTTTTCCAACGCACAGCCAGCGCAACGCCTCAGTATGAAGGGTTACACTGAGATACATGGGGGGCATTTTTCATGCGGTATTTAGGCGGCAATTTTAGCGCTAAAACGCCTGAAAAATGCCTCAGTGTGAAAGGGGCCTAAGGGGATGTTGGACTCTCTACCTATGGGATTTGGTTTGGGAGTGTGTTACTCACTTGCTTATATTTTGTCTCAGCAGCTGAAGTCCTCCATTCGGATCTCACAGATAATGTTGCTGATCTTTTAAGGTTTTTGACAAACTCATTTATGTGTTTTCTCCCCAATTCCAGATCCTAAAAGTTTGGAAGGATCTAAAACTAAAGCCAGAGGACTTGTGGATTGAGACATTTATATATAAGGAAATGTTTGGAGACTCAATACAGCATCTATTTCATGTACAAGTTGTGCAAAACTTGAAGGAAAAGTCACCTGGATCCACACCAGACACTGCAAAAATGACTAGATTAAATAAATCTCTGTTTGATTTGTTTCCCTCTTGCGATTAGTCTAGGGTACTTTTTGATTCAATTACTTTAATTGTAAGGGATATATATACATATATATAATATACCGTATATACTTGAGTATAAGCCAACCCAAATATAAGCCGAGGCACCTAATTTTACCACAAAAAACTGGGAAAACTTATTGACTCGAGTATAAGCCTAGGGTGAGAAATGTGCAGCTACTGTAAGTGGAAAAGAAGGTCAACGATGGCCATTTGCAGCCTCACTGTGCCAATTTGCAGCCTGATGAAGTCAAGTGATGTGACGATACGCGTCAGGTTTGGAGCACTGGGTACACTCACAGTCTGAGGGCAGGAGACGAGCTCAGCGCTTATGGATGCTCCGCTCTGTATATGATTTTACATGTGAGTCTGTTTTTTAAACCTCTTCAATAAACCGGCTTTTATATATGGATTATGCTATGTATATTCTCTCTTCATGCTTTACTTATATCCACCGACTTATGGGGAGCAGACATTGACTGAAGTTTTATCAACAAGGGCATACGAACTTGGCATTCGTGGATTGGTGCCTATGCTCATTTTTAAAAAGTGAGTGCATTGCTTTATGATCCGTCCCTGTCCCACTATGTTCATTGCGGAGTTACGCTATATATATTTTCTATGTATCTTTTTATTATATTGTTTTGAACATCTACCACTGGGACCGTCTAAGCTACATATGGGATATCCCTTCACCTTTGCATCCATCAGCCTACCTGTGATCTGTGACCAGCCTATGCTGTACATCTTACAGCACTAAGATGAGCTGCTTGCAGACACAGAGGTGCTATCACTGAAGATTTTTTTGGTAAACGTACGCTCTTTGGTGGGATTGTTTTACATTCACCTTATATGGACTGTTTTATTATACATCTTTTCTGATATTTTTTCTGTCATTTTGCAATTTTTTACATAAAAAATATAATTGATATTTTTTTCTTGGACTTTTTATATCAATGATCATGTAGTTATATGATTCACATGTTTTCTATATAATTACTTTTTCTTTTGGATTACTCTACTACACCAGGTATCATTATGTGACACTATTTTGATTCCATGTATGTACACTTGGTTGTTTTACCACATACCACTGCAGTTTCCACCATCACATCCTATTTTAGCCCCTCCCACACCCCCTTCTTTCACAGCATAATTACCATCACTATTTCGCATTTGCAGCCATAAGTCCCCCGAACTTCAAACTCGGTAGTTAAGGGTTCCTAGATGCTCCCTAGCTGCAGCCCAAATATGGGGTCTCTGGACCCAAAGGGTCCCAAAATGACATTTTTGCAGATGGACACAGTTGACTGACTTTGGGGCCCCTTGGGCCACTTGGTGCTAGGAACCCCAAATTTGGTGTGCAAACCCAGTGAAACTAGCACTTTTCTGCAGCAGAGAATTACATTTTTCAAACCAACTTTGGGGCCACTTGGTGCTGGATATGTTGTAGTGCTAGTTCCACTGAGTTTGCACACCAAATTTGGGGTTCCTAGCACCAAGTGGCCCCCGAGATAGGGGGCCCCAAAGTCGGTTTGGAAAATGTAATTCTCTGCTGCCGAAAAGTGCTTGACTCGAGTATAAGCCAAGGGGGGCATTTTCAGCACAAACAAATGTGCTGAAAAACGCAGCTTATACTCAAGTATATACGGTATTTGAAAAGTAGTTTAGCCATGTTGAAGTCATATTTGTCTTTTGTATGTCTTCCATTTTATGTAGAATTGTCTGTGTTTACATATGCTGATAATTCAGCATGCCAACAATTAAGCTAGAAGGCCATTCTGGCCACAGGAGTGTACAGCCGGTACTCTGTAAATATGTCTTATCAATCATTTGTTTTTCGCAATGAAAAGTCATTTTGTAATGAAAAAGCTGCTCAGCTATTATTTTCTCCACAATGGAGTTTTTTGCCTCTTTGGCCAGGACTACCTTCACCTAAGCATGTGGAGGTTCCAGGTTAAAGGCGATAGCAGGTATAGTTAGTGATCAAAATATTGATCAAAAGAGGGGAGACTGTAATGGAAATTTGTAAGTTCTGTATATAATTGTATTCTATTTTGTATGTATTGCACACTGCCCTCACTGTGCACACGGCACTAATAATGTTTTCAGTACGTTTACATTCTTTTGAGTCCTGATTAGAATTAGCCTGCCTATGTAACGCCCCTTGTTACCATAAACGTACAATTGTAATATTAATGTGATACCTACGTAATCATGTGTATAAAAACCTTCAATTGCGTCATAATAAAGCATAACAGTTATTTGGAAAGATGCTGAGCGTATCTTTTGTGTCTGTTCCCTACTGCGATAGTTATTATTAATTTGGAATCACTAATCAATATGAGGATAGGAGTTGCCTATCTACAAAATGTCCTGGTCAACAGAAAGGAAGCAAAAGTAGAGGCAAAGATGAAAGCTCAACAAGCAGAGGCAGATTCCCAATTAAAGATTCTGCAAATGGAAAGGGAGGAAGCAGCCACCTTAGCAAGGCTGAGAGTCCTCGAACAAGCGATGGGAGAAAGTGCTAACTCAGACTGGTCCATCCCAGCAGAACTGCAAGACCCAGTCGAACGCACTATTGAATATGTACTAAAGCATAATGTTTGCAACGATACAGAGTTATCCCCTGTACGTCTTACTAACAACACTGTTATGACTCTCCACACAGAGACCTCTCAGCTCCAAACGCCTGAGCCTCTACAAGGCTACAACACAAGTGCATCTACAGTGGGGAAAGTATTCAGACCCCCTTAAATTTTTCACTCTTTGTTATATTGCAGCCATTTGCTAAAATCATTTGAGTTCATTTTTTTTTACTCATTAATGTACACACAGCACCCCATATTGACAGAAAAACACAGAATTGTTGACATTTTTGCAGATTTATTAAAAAAGAAAAACTGAAATAACACATGGTCCTAAGTGCTCAGTATTTAGTAGAAGCACCCTTTTGATCTAATACAGCCATGAGTCTTTTTGGGAAAGATGCAACAAGTTTTTCACACCTGGATTTGGGGATCCTCTGCCATTCCTCCTTGCAGATACTCTCCAATTTAAGGGGGTCTGAATACTTTCCATCCCCACTGTATGCTGCAAACCGCATCGCCTCTTGCTGACAAGCTGACTTCCAGTGACAAGCCGCAGCTCAAACCACAGCCAGCACAAGCCTTAGGGACTACACCACAGTTAAACGCTCCTGCAACATCATTTCATCCCGGTAAAGCTCACCCTACTTCACCAGAGAACTTTCACACCCGAAGGGTTCCACAAGTTACTTTGGCATCGAAGAGTGAGAGACCAGACTTGAATGACTTTGCCAGATATATGATACGCCATGAGCTCATTAACACTACCCTCTCAAGGTTTGACAACTGTCCGGATAGCTATAGGGCCTGGAGATTAACCCTTCAAAGCTGCCATTGCTGATCTCAACCTTACTACCAAGGAGGAACTTGATTTGCTCATAAAGTGGCTGGGACCAGAATCTGAAGATTGTGTTAAAAGACTGAGAACAGTGCATGTTGACCACCCAGATGCAGGTCTTGTTGCTGCATGGGCAAAACTTGAGCAAGCCTATGGTAACTCTGAAGCCATAGAAAGCGCTCTATTCAAGAGACTGCAAAACTTCCCGAAAATAGGGAACAAAGACTATCGCAAGCTTCAAGATCTGAGTGATCTTCTCATGGAGCTGGAGTTGGCAAAGACACCCACGTCTACCTGGACTAAGTTTCCTGGACACTGCTCATGGTGTCAATCCAATGGTGTCTAAACTGCCATACGGCCTTCAAGAGAAATGGGCACAACAGGGCTCAAGGTACAAAAGAGACTATAACGTATTTCTTCCTCCATTCGCATATATTTGCAGGTTCATCAGTGATCAAGCCTGGACGAGAAACGATCCCAGCTTCAGCTTCATTGAACCCAACTTGCCTGCTTCATTGTCATCATCCTTATCAGCTTCATCATCATCTTCCTTATCAAGGTATGATAACATAGCAGCTAAAATGTTGAGACTTTAATAGAGCAATATCTGTTAAAAAGGACAGACATCTCACCACCCGTATCCTCTCTTGCTCACCACAGTGATTCGGGTGACAGAGATAAAGACCCTAATCGTCATTGCCCTATTAACAAGAAGCCTCACCCCCTAAAGAAATGTTGTGTGCTTAGGGCAAAGACGCTACAAGAGCGCAGGGAGATTTTTCAGAAACTTGGAATATGCTACAGGTGCTGTGCTTGTTATGGACATTTTGCTAAAGACTGTAAAGTTGTCATCAAGTGCACAGAATGCAGTAGCGACAGACATGTTACAGCTATGCATCCGGGTCCACCCTCAGACAATTTACAGCAGCCTCCTACCTCCAGCCCTGTCTCAATTCATGGCGGGGAGCAACAAGGTCATGCTCCAGCCACAGCTAACGTTTCTTCTTCATGCACAGAAGTCTGTGGAGAAGGCTTAGATCACAAATGCTGTGCTAAGATATGCCTAGTCAAGATATATCCAAAGGGTCAACCTGAGGAAGCTATTAGGATGTATGCCATAATAGATGAACAGAGCAATAGATCCCTGGTTAAGCCTAAATTCTTTGAGACCTTTGGGATAGAGGGACATGCATCACCGTATACTCTCAGAACCTGTTCTGGTCATGAAGAGACCTTCAGCAGAAGGGCCAATATGTTCATGGTCTCTCATATCAATAAGGGAGAGGGCATACCCTTACCAACATTAGTCGAGTGTGGCCAGATGCCAGACGAAAGGGAAGAGATTCCTACTCCAGAGGCTGCATATCACCATCCTCGCTTGAGGCACCTTGTTAATGAAATTCCTGCAATGAACATGAATGCTGAAATCTTGATCTTGCTAGGAAGAGACATTTTTAGAGTACACAAAGTACGCAAGCAGTGCAATGGACCTGATGATGCCCCTTACGCACAAAAACTTGATCTAGGCTGGGTAATCGTGGGCGATGTATGCTTGGATCAAATACGTACATCATCCGAGATCCACTCCTTCAAAACTTACATGTTAGGAAACGGACGTGTATCCCACTTCAAACAGTGCCCTCGCCATTATGAAGTAAAAGAGAAGCCTCTTGACATCATCCAAGTACCTAAAGTCGCTCCTAACATTTGCGATGACAACCTAGGTACCACAGTGTTTTGTACTACAAGCGATGACAACAAAATAGCCTTGTCAGTCAAAGACAGAGAGTTCATCAAAATAATGGACAGAGAATTCTTCCAGGATGAGTCTAAAAGCTTGGATGCTCCACTACCAATAGACCAGCTCTCAAGGAGTCCTGGAAACAATCTCTACATGCCTTAGATGGGATCCGTATACCACATTTCTACACTTCTACCTCCCTTGCCAGAGGAAAGTCAGAGGAAAGAGCTTCACATCTTCTCAGATGCATCTAGTGAGGCCATAGCAGCTGTCGCTTACCTCAAGGTAAGAGATAATTCTAATCAAGCCTACATAGGGTTTCCGTTTGGGAAAGCTAAGTTAGCACCCAAGCCTGAACACACGATTCCCAGGCTTGAACTTTGTGGGACTGTGCTAGCTGTAGAAATAGCAGATTTCATACTGCGTGAGCTAGACATTCAAATAGATGACGTCACATTCTACACAGACAGCAAGCTTGTTCTGGGCTACATATAAAACCAGACTAAACGTTTCTATGTCTATGTCAGCAACCATGTAGAGAGAATCAGGGAATCATCTAAACCTGAACAATGGCATTATGTTCCATCTGAAATTAACCCTGCAGATCATGCCACCAGGCCAGTGTCTGCAAGTGTCTTTGCAAATTCTTCTTGGTTAACAGGGCCTGAATTTCTGCTAGATCATCCAGAAGAAACCACAGCTGATGTCTTCAGTCTTCTAGAACCTGACAAGGATCCAAAGATTCGTCTTGAAGTTAAAACCTTTGTCACCAGAACTGAACAAAGACTAGTCTTGGGCTGTCAATGCTTTGTACGTTTCTCCAAGTGGAGAAGGCTTGTATGCACCATAGCAAGGTTAGTTCATATTGCAGATTGCTTCCACACAAAGCCCACAGATGCTCACTGTCAAGGTTGGCACGTGTGCCAAAAGCTTCTTTCTGCAAAAGACATTGTTGAAGGTGAACTGATCATAATAAGCAGTGTACAACAGAGTGTCTTTGGCTCAGAAAATAAATGTATCCGTGACAAGAGGGACATTGCAAAAAACAGTCTGATTGCCAACCTGAATCCATTCATTGACAATAATGGTATGTTAAGGGTTGGTGGACGTTTAAACAAGGCTGAGTTGAGTGAGCAAGAACAGAATCCTCTCGAACCTGCTCGCCATCACATCACCACTTTGCTCATACGGCACTACCATGAAGGGGTTAAGCACCAAGGTAGACCACTTCACAGAGGGTGCCATAAGAGCTGCAGGCCTTTGGATTATAGGAGCAATGAGGCAGATCACAGCTACACTGCACAGCTGTGTTTAGTGCCACAATTTGAGAGGGAAACACCAGCAACAGCAAATGTCAGATTTGCCAGCTGACAGGTTAAGTACTGACCCACCTTTCACTCATGTTGGTTTGGATGTCTTTGGGCCATGGATGGTAACAGCCTGCAGAACTCGAGGTGGCCAAGCAAATAGCAAACGATGGGCAATGCTGTTCACTTACATGAGTGTGCGTGCTGTACACATTGAAGTAATAGAATCTATGGATGCCTCAAGTTTCATCAATGCTCTAAGACGATTCCTAGCCATCAGAGGACCAGTCAAGACACTAAGATCTGACTGTGGAACTAATTTCGTTGGAGCCTGTTGAGAGTTACAGCTCAACTCTAGGCCAATCCAAGACTTTTTAGCTGAAAAAGGCTGTACATGGATTTTCAATCCTCCTCATTCTTCCCACATGCGTAGCTCATGGGAGAGAATGATAGGCATCACACGTAAAATATTGGACTCTATGCTTATGGACTTTAACTTCACAAACCTTACCCACAAGGTTTTAACCACCTTCCTGGCAGAGGCATCTGCCATAATCAATTCAACACCACTTGTTCCAGTGTCCAAAGATCCAGATACCCCAACTATCCTTACCCCAGCTACTCTTCTTACCCAGAAGCCTGGGTCTGTTCCTGTTCCACCTGGAAACTTTAAAGCAGGAAATCTGTGCTATGACCAGTGGAAGCGAGTACAACACCTCGCCAACTGCTTCTGGAATCGTTGGAAGATGGAGTATTTTTCTACTCTGCAAGGATGCAGGAAAAGGCAACAGCTGAACTCTAACATACAAGTTGGAGATCTTGTTCTGCTTTAGGACCAGCTAGCTGAAAGAATCGAATGGCCTATGGGTCTTATTGTAAAGAACGTTCCTAGTGATGACGGTAAGGTACGTAAGGTGGAGGTGAAGGTTTCAAGACAAGGGACTGTAAAGACTTTCATCAGACCTATCACGGAACTTATTCTGCACTTGCCCTTTGGAGAATGAAATTGTTTGTCTATGCTGCTGGATCCTACCTGTGACTTTAAGAAGAAAGTGTCTTGAACTTTAATTGACATAACTTGAAGCCTTAAATGAATTATTGTTATTGCATTATATGCATGTTCTTTTTATGTCTTTCAGGTCTTTAAGACATCTAGCAAATTACACTGTTTGTTATTTGCAGTTGCACAACTACTGTTCTGATGTATATTGTGACATTTACTATGCCAGACGGGGAGTGTGCTGCCCCAACGGGGCATAGAATTTATATAGACTGTTTTCCTAACCGTTCTCTTTGGACGTTTATATTTAGTTCACATGCTGCCATCTAGTGACCTTTTGTAGTAATGCACTTGTTTTCTTATATTCTTTTTCCCTTATGTTATGACATACTTCCTTTATATATAATGCTCCACCCTTCTTCCTGTTATTATACTTCCTGTGTCATGGATGCAGCTACAAGCCACATGTAGCAGGGCACATGTATTCTGCATTGTAAGCTACAGACAATATCATATTTTGATCGCATAAATACCACAATCTATTCATCTGTTTGTATCCTGTCATCTGCTGTAACCTGATGTTCAGAATAAAAGCATCTTTGTGGATGGAATCGGTATTTGGTGAGTTCAATCTATCTGATGAGGGTTGTCCTCAGTGATTATATCCTATATAGGCCAGGCATTGAGGTTTCACAAGGGATAAATCACTTCACGAGTCAGAATAGTACTACCATCTGTATCTCGTGCCCATTTTATTCCTGGTAATCTGAAGAAAGACATTTTGGAAGGGAAAGACGTCAATTTGGCATCCCTGCTCATAGCGTCACAGGACGTTGTTAAGAACAAGGCTTATGCTTGCGGGGAAGTCTCGGTGGTCCTTAAAACTCGTGATCCTAGGCTTAACCGCAAACAGCATTGCCAAATTTGTCCTCTCTTTGGTATCTATAGGGATGTTATTTGTGCAGTCAGTCCCAGTAGAAGAGAGGAGCTGGACCTTTATCTCCACAAGGTCGTAGATCTGGCCCACAAATATTGTGGTTCCACATTCTATGATTATCACTGGTCTTTTTCGGCTAAAGTCGCTGCTACTTGGGCGCAGTTTCAGTTGGTCACATGTTGGAGCAACATGACACTGAGCTGTTCTGCAGGCATTTTGCCAGTCAAAAGTCTCCAACTTGTGCTAACTGTCAATCATCTGCCCACATCGCCAACTGGTGTCCTAACCTGGATCGTTTAGTTTACACAGGATCCAACAGGCTGGGGTCCAGTGGTTTTTCCACAGGGCCTTCTGGTCAGTTTGATAAACTGGGCAAACCCATATATTTGTTAGGCAAGGCTCAGCTGTGTAACAATTTTAACTACACCCTCTGCAATTACAACCAGTGCAGACTCCTCCATATTTGTGCCAATTGTTTCAGGGCACACCCCAAGTCCGCTTGTCCCATTAAGGCGTCCAGTTCCTCATGACTGAGCCAAGTTAATATCCCTAGGTAAGAGTTCTGGTTGATTTATCACCCATCCCCGCCTCTTAGGCAGTTTCTTGTTGAAGGCTTTTCTGAGGGTTTTCATACAGGCCTTATCACCCTACATTTGGAGTCGTTTGAGTGTGCCAATTTGTTATCTGCTGCCAGCAACGCCCGGTTAGTAGATGAATTATTGCAGGACAAGTTAGCCAAGGGTTTCATCATTGGGCCTTTTATGTCTTCACCATTTAGCATGTGGAGGGTTAGCCCCATTGGTGTGGCAAAAGGTACATTTTCCAATAAATTTAGTTTAATCTATGATCTGTCGGCTCCTCATTCATCACCCATACCTAGTTTAAATTCTCTCATTCCATCAGAGGAATTTTCATTACAGCATTCTTCTGTAGACTTGGACATTCAGCATATTTTACAGTCGGGTAAGGGCGCATGGTTGTCTAAAGCAGATATTTTGGATGCCTTCAAACTTCTCATCCATCAAACCTTGTCTCTCTGGCAATGGCATGGGTTCAAATGGCAGGAGCAATATTACTTTGCCACTAAATTGACATTTGGCTTCAAGAGCAGTCCTTGGCTCTTTAATACATTTGCCTCAGCTCTTAATTGGGTTTTGTCTTCTCAGATAGGGTGTGGCAAGGTCATTTATTACTTGGATGACTTTTTGTTATTAGAAAGCCCGGCTCATCCTCCCAGAGACCTCGTAGCACTCACTGAACTGTTCATGGATCTGAACGTCCTCTTAGCTGCCCATAAGATTGATGGGCCTTCCACTGCGATTACCTTTTTAGGTATCACTTTAGACACTGTCCACATGATCTCCAGTCTGCCTCAGGATAAGCTGGTCAGGATTCAAGGTATAATACAGTCTGGTCAGGTCCCCAGTGTGCTCTAAGAAAGATTTGCAGTCACTATTAGGCATGCTCAACTTTGCCATGAGGATTATTCCTCAGGGAAGGACATTTGTGTCTAGGCTTTGTCTATTGCTACACAGTGGCATATACTGTGGAGGTGTATGACCCCAGAAGGGGGTGAAGGATCTGGTGAGTGCAATCATAATAGGAGCACGAATAAGGCACGCACAGAGTGTTGTTTCACCGAAAAGCTCACCAGAGTATCTAAAGGATTCCCTCACTGGCACAAGAGCACTTTAGAATTGTATTTTGTTATATAGTAGTTGCTTATACACACCAGGACTTTATACGAATATTATATTTTCATCTCATACTATGGTTATTAATTCGGTATTTATTGCACGTTAGAGGCATTATTATTATTATTATTTATTGTTTGCACATCATAGTAATTTAAATTTTGTTTGTTGGTTATGACACATTGCATTTAATATTGGGTTAGGTTCACGGACCAACAGCTTACCCACATTCAAATCCAAGGGTTTATGCACACCGATTGCACTTATCAGCGAACACATACTCAGTTTTTGCTAAACATTTTAACCAACTGTGCACATATATTTGAGTAAGATTCATCTAATTATTACTCACCAGGAACACCTAATATCACACACTATCTGCTTTCCTACCTCAATTTCTTCCCCTATCAAAAGGAGCCAAACCAATTATAACAACCGAACAGCACCATATCTACTTTGTTTTCTTTTTAATTCACTGTCAGGAAACACTCTCAGGGCATACAAGACAGCGTGGAGGTGTTTCTGTGGCTTCACATCCCTCTATTCCTGCAACTGGGTGGGGGATGTTAAGTACATGATGACTTTCATGGCCTATTGTCATGACAAGTTTTCACTGTCATTCAACACCATTAAGCTATTCCTTTCAGGTATTTAACACTTCTTCTCACTACTCCATCCTGACAGACCATCCTTTTTTGCAGCTTATCCTATCAAAGCCATGCTCAAAGGTATCCAGAAAATGCAGGGGAAGCCAAGGGTGACACGCTTGCTTATTTCCGGTCAGATGTTCTGTGAACTAGCAGATTTGTGGTCCCTTTCACCCTTTGGGGTGGGTCCCAGCTTGGTCCTCAAGGCGGCTGTCTTCCTTAGTTACTTTGGTTTCCTCAGACCTGGGGAGGTGTCCCGAGCTGGACTTAACCACCGATACTCCTCAAAGGTAGTCTTACTAGGTTACCTGATCATTTTGCACTTTAACTCCCCAACAAGAACCAGCAGTTAGGGCAGGGTTCTGTGATCAATTATTACAAAACCAAAGCTGTCTGGTGTCCAGTCGAGGTCTTGGATCAGCTCTCCTCCATGTTTACAGCAACCGCTCTCGATAGCCCATTAATTCCCTTCCCTTTACAGGCTCTTACTTCCAGTCAGTTTATCTTGCATGTTAGGATTCTGATTGCTAACTTGGGGTTGAACCCAAAACAGTTTTCGGCTCATTCCTTCAGGATTGGGGCAGCATCCAAACAGGGGGTCCCATCCCATATCATCAAATACATGGGACGCTGGCAATCGCCTTGTTACAGTTGGTACATTCCTGATCCCCATGTGGAGGTCAAATGTGCTTTTGCTACTTTGTTGGATTAATTATGTCATGTTTTACATTAAATTTCACATCACTGTACCTAGTTGGTGTCTTTTAAGCATACTCTCACGGGCAACCATGGCACACCTCAGGTCGCCATAGTTGGTGTTACGTCTCCTCCAGTATCCAGACTACCTACATACATATATACATACATATATACATACATTATATATATAGATAGATAGATAGATAGATAGATAGATAGATAGATAGATAGATAGATAGATAGATAGATAGATAGATAGATAGATAGATAGATAGATAGATAGATAGATAGATAGATAGATAGATAGATATATCTCTATATATCTGTGTGCTACTTTTAATCCTGAGCCCCCCCAAATGCTTTTTAAGGGCTTGTTCATAATAGCAGCAAGGACTGCTGCTCCTCTGAAAAGCAATCCATGTTCATATTACTTTTCAGAGGCATTTGACAGGCGGTAAAGAGGCAATATGTCACTGCCTCCACCACCTGTATTAACCCCCTAAATGCAGCATCACCATACTGCAACAGCATGCAATGTACACAGTTGTGGGGTGGTTGCAGTGCAGCCCCATTCACCTGGGGGTATACTTCCAGCTGAGGCCACATTATGTATACACCTCCAGCTGCTGCCTCTTCAGATAAAAGGAGAGCAGTTGGGGGTGGTAAAAAAACAGCTCAACTGTTTGGCATTACCGCCCCCAAGCTCACATGTGAACAAGCCCTTGGTTCACATATGTGTGGCTGTGTGCTGCGTGTAGGACAGCCCATTCATTTCAATGGGCTGCCCTATCCACAGAAATGCAGGGAAATAACTCCCAGACCCTTTTTCCTAAATTGCCCCTCACCAAAAACACCCCACGTTTGCCAATGTGTGGGGGACCATTAAGAATTAATGGCACCCCTAAAGAGCAGAGCATTTGTCTGCATGTCAGGAACAAGCTCGATTTTGGGTGCATTCCGTGACACATATTACCATGAACCATGCCTTGGACAGGGCTTCGTCAAGACTGAAAATACTTTCTCGACTGGAAAAAAGTTGAGAAACACTGTCTCAGATATATCAGGTTGAAGAAGGCTGGGGTAAAGAAACAATTCAGTCCAGGTGGTGGCAGCTGAGGCAATCCACCTTCCATTTGGGGATGGCCACTGTGGCCCATCCCCCCACAGTTAGAATCACTGCCTAGGACACACTTAACCCCTTGATTGCCACCTAGTGGTAAACCCCTTCCCTGCCAGTGTCATTTACACAGTAATCAGTGCATTTTTATAGCACTGATCGCTGTATAAATGACAATGGTCCCAAAATAGTGTCAAAAGTGTCTGATGTGTCCGCCATAATGTCACACTCACGATTAAAAATCGCAGATCACTGCCATTTTGTAGACGCTATAACTTTTGCGCAAACCAATTAATATACGCTTATTGCGATTTTTTTTTTTTTTTTTACCAAAAATATGTAGAAGAATACATATCGGCCTAAACTGAGAAAGAAATTCGGTTTTTTATATATTTTTGGAGGATATTTACTATACCATAAAGTAAAAAATATTGCTTTTTTTTTCAAAATTGTCGCTCTTTTTTTGTTTATAGCACAAAAAATAAAAACCGCAGAGGTGATGAAATACCACCAAAAGAAAGCTCTATCAATTTTGTTTGGGTGCAACGTTGCACAACTGCACAATTGTCAGTTAAAGCGTTGCAGTGCCGTATTGCAAAAAGTGCTCTAGTCAGGAAGGGGGTAAATTCTTCCGGGGCTGAAGTGGTTAAAGAGGCATCCCCCTTCAATGTATGAGGTATCTTTTACAGGCAGCTTCAGCTGACCTGACTTTGACGCACAGGATTGCATACATAAATCAAAGCCACTCTGAAGATTTGTATCATGACTTGTAGGGCCTCCACACAAAAGACGGCAAAAGGTACTTGCAATTGCTTAATGAAAGGAGAAGTTCACATTATTGTTTTTCTAAATTCCAGTTCTCCTATGTACCAATACAAAAAAACACAAATGCTGGCACTCAGAGCACCGGTGTAATAAAGCACAATTAATTGTGGAAACAGATGGCATTAGGAAAATACTCTAGAAGTTAATGAACATATAAAAATATATAAAAAAATTGTCCAAACAAAGGGAGGAAGTCCATATATAATGTGAGGAAAATATCCAATCTCTAATGGTAATAAACAAATGGCAGGTTTGAAGAGATGAATCAAAACAAGTTTGGCACTGTCACAAAGGGCTGCTCTTCTCTGGAGTGAAGCCGGCTCGGGATCATCTGAGTTAAAGTGATTTAATCCATATAAAAAATAAATAGTAGGCACTTACATGTCAATTTACAACGAAGCTCTACACAATTCATTTAACAGAAGGATAATGGTGTACTCTAGGCAAGTTCCCAGGAGTGTCACAAATCCATACTGCAATGATGGCGAGGAGCCGGGAGGGAAAACAGCTGATTCCTGCAGAGGAGAATGGCGAACTGCATGTGACGTCACCGAGTGAAGGGAACACAGCGCGTTTCAGAGCATGCACAAAGTCCGTGAGGAGCATGCGCGCTCCTTTATCAAGTGTAATGACAGGGAACAGACAAGGTGGCACTTAATTACACTGTCTGCTGACCCAAAACAACAGCTGACTGCATAAATTGAATCTGTACTACGTAACATTATAGGGTCTAACAGTAGTATGACTAAAGGGTTGTATTAAATGTCAGGATTATATTAGATATTAAATAGCTTATTCGAGGCTAAAAAAATTATTTTGGTCAAGCTACATGAATAGAGGTTAGGAGGTAAATTAACTATAACACTGGACATAATGCATGGCAGATAAAATTGTAACACAACTGAAATTAAGTGCACACCTTCATCCAGAGCTATATGCGGGCGCTGACCAGAAGGATGCATAAAGTAATCTGTAATGAACACTAGATTTACAAATTAAAAATGAAAAGTTAAGATCCATATATATCTCTGTACACACATACATGTATGCAACCACTAATCGATTAAAAACTACACAGGTAAAACAAGAGGGTAATAAACATTAGGCTTGTTAGAATGGTGGTTGCCAATTATCTAAATGGGGTAATTTATAAGGAAATTCAATATTATACAGACAAATTATAATGAAAAGTATATATAAAGAAATAGTAATACAAGAGAAATATATAATAGTAGAATACGTTGTTATATTATTATAAAAATATAATAATAAAAGGAGCTGGAAGAGATCCTGGAGAGTGACAACTGCACTAGCAAGTCTTCATCCATAATGGGGGTAAGTTGAGTCTGATGTTACAAGTGACTGTGTGACTGTAACTTACCCCCGAAGATAATACGTTTCCTTAGCAGTCTGTGAGAGGGTCTGTCCTAAGGGAAAGGAAGGCTGAAAGAAAAGTGGGGGGCAGGGGTGGACTCCTCGCACACCTGTTAATACAGCTTGACGCTCTTAATCACCTTCAGTTGGTGTTGTCATAAGGGTTAAGAACTGTTATTTCAACTGATTAAAATATTTTAGACCCACAGTGGATGGTAATTGCGGACAGCCTGTGAGAGAGGCTGAATAAATCTTCCCCGTCCCATACCCTCCATGTATAAGAGCATTTTTTTCAAACGGATACACACACTGTTACCCATCCAGGAGATATATGTGACACGGAGACAGGTTGGGGAATAAGGCTGTTGGAAAAACGGCTCTGCCTTAGTACCTGCACCCGCACTAATAGGATCCCTGGCATAGTGAGGAAACTACCCGTATACTGTTCACAGATAACACGGCTAAAAAAAACTGTCAGGCTGGTTGAAATCCTTTTTTTTTTTTTAAAGAGAAAAGAGAAAAAAAAAAGATACAATCTGGTAGCAACTAGCAACTAGAAACAGCCTGTGAGAGAGACTGTTTAAAGGAGGAGAAAGGGGAAAAAAACAAAAAAAGGGAAAGGAGAGAGGAGTACCTCAGTTGGAACCCCAATATTAAAAGAAAGGAAAAGGAAAGGGAAAAAGGGAGAGGGAAAAAAATGGCTAAAAATAAATAATATCTTAAGAGAAATTAAGCAACTCACTGGAGAGGTAATCTTCCTGCAGGAAACTCATATCTCCCAGGAAGCAACTGTAAAACTAAGTTCAAGGGATTTCCCAAGATGGTTATATGGTGACTCTACAAAAAAAAGGAAAAAGATTTCCCCAGGTGGGGTTTTTAGGCAGCGGGGTTGAGATATTAAACCAATGTTGTATAAAAAGAATTATATTTTGATGTACAAAAAATAGTTTAACACAAAGGTTAAAAACAAGGCTGCCTCAATGGCGGCCATGCCCTCCACGATGGTCCCATGGATCAGTTTAGTGGGGGGAGGCGTTCACACCTGCGGTGGATCCGTTTTTGATAAACACACGCCCACAAGTGTTGCCTTCTCCCTGACCGATCGTGTGGCCGGGTGTGGGGGGGCGACTTTCAGTGTGACCTCTCGTAAGCCACATCGTTGGATTTTTACCCTGGTACCGGTGGCTGTGCCAGTGGAGGTGTTTTGTGACCCCTTGGGGAAAGAGAACAGGCATTTTGATTTTAAAAGGGGACCCTCTTATAGGAAGCTCTTTGCTATTATCACACGCATCATTGGACTGACCTCTGAAGAAGGCCTAGGATATACAGGTTGAAATGCGTCAGGGTCCATTTTTCTGATATTGACAATATTTGCACAATGTTGTTATGAAAATATGTCTGTATAATGCGTGTCTGATCTTACTAGACTTGTAAACACTCTATATCAGAGCTCATTTTTTAACCTTTGTGTTAAACTATTTTTTGTACAATAAAATATAATTCTTTTTATACAACATTGGTTTATTATCTCAACCCCGCTGCCTATAAACCCCACTTGGGGAAATCCTTTTCCTTTTTTTGTTTCTATTACTAGGGGTTAGCAGCATTCCTTCCTTCCTCCCCCTATCGTGTCCCTTCTTTGCTATGGTGACTCTACAACAAAACAGGCTAAGGGAGTGGTGATAGGGTTTGCCAGTGGTGTAAGGTTCACGTTAGAAGGAAGGCAGGTGGACCCTGAAGGGCGTTTTTTGTTCCTGAGGGGGAGAGTAAATGAGATGGACTGCACACTGGCAAATATCTATTGTCCTAATAAGAACCAAATAAAATATTTAAACTCGGTTATCGAGAAACAAATGGAGTTAGTACGTCCTGGGTACAGGGGACTGGGATTGGTAGATTGAAGGTATTAAAAAAGAAATTACATCAGAATCAGCTGATGGATGTATGGAGTATACAACACGTGAAAATACAAGACTACACATACCACTCCCCGGTACACGGGATGTACTCAAGAATAGATTACTTGCTGATTGAACATAGACTACTGTATTTGGTGGTTACCACAAAGATTGAAGTTACATCGCTCTCGGATCATGCCCCAATAACAATGAAAATGAGCATAAGCGGAGCCCAAGAGTGGGTAAACCTTTGGAGGCTAAATGAAGAACTAATACAGGGAAAAGAAGCGGAAGATAGCATAAGAAAATAATTAGAACATTATTTCCGAACCAATGATACCGAAGAAATAACGGCAGCGACCCTGTGGGAAGCACGTAAGGCTTATGTTAGAGGAATCCTGATAGCAATGGAAGCGGGGAAAAAAAAAAAAGGAAACCAAAAGGAAAAGGGAAATACTAATGAAAGAAATATATGACCTAGAACAACAACATAAAAAAAAGTAGAGAAAGAAGTGTATAAGGAGCTCACCATAAAAAGGGATGAATTAAAAGAATAGAACAAGAAACCCGTTGCATTTATAATAGAATTAAGTGAGAGGGTATTTAGGTGGGAATAAAATGGGGAAGTATCTGGCTCGAGTATTAAAAAGGAAAAAAAAAACCTCAATTATATAGAGAAAATCCACAGTAGTACAGCGGAAATGATATATAACACAAATAGAATAGCTGGTGTTTTTCAAAAGTATTATGAAGATCTGTACTCAGTAAAACAGAAGGAAACCCCAAAACAGGAAAAGGAGAGGAGAGAGAAAATGAAAATGTTCCTGAGGGAAGTAAGCCTAAATAGAATTGCAGAAGACAGACTAAGCACCTTAGAAGAACTCATTACAGAGGAAGAAATAGGTCGGGCCCTAAAAGAAACTGCCACGGGGAAAAGCCCAGGCCCAGACGGGTTAACAATAATATACTACAAGAAGTTTAGGAAAATATTAATCCCTAGACTATGTAGGTACATGAATGGTATAGGATCAAGCTGGGAGACGAGAAGGGACGCTCTAGCAACACTTATTACTATTATCCCAAAGTAAGGAAAAAACAACACCCTGTGCTCAAGCTATAGACCAATCTCGTTACTGAATGCAGATATGAAAACTATTTGCCAATGAAACTGGTAATGAACGACCTGGTCCATCCGGACCAGGTCGGATTCATCCCAGGAAGGGAGGGTTGGGATAATGGGGTTAGAACACTGTTACTTATACAGGAGATAAAAAGACATGGCTCCCCAGGACTTTAACTCAATTGACGCAGAGAAAACATTCGATAGGGTAGACTGGGGATTCATGATGGAAACACTGGAGGTAATAGGAGTAGGCCCTAAGATGACTAATTGGATTGAAGCATTGTATAACCTCCCAACAACCAGTGTAAAAGTGAATGGGACAGTGTCTATGCCCTTTGAGATGCAAAATGGAACCAGACAGGGTTGCCCCCTGTCCCCCCTATTGTTTGTCCTCTCATTGGACCCTCTTTTGACGGCGGTCAGACATAGGTGGAATCAGGATTGGGGTTGAGGAGCACAAATTAGCGGCATATGGCGATGATGTGTTGTTCTTCATCACCAATCCCAGAGTAACCCTTCCCAACCTAATGAAGCTACTCAAAACCTACGTTGAAATATCAAACTTTAAAATGAACCTCTCAAAATCAGAAATTCTTAATATTAACATAAAGAAACAGGAGGCACAGATATACCAACAAGAGTTCCCATTTATATGGCGAGAAAAGGAATTAAAATACTTGGGAGTAAAAATAGCACCTTCGGAAGAGACTATGTACCAGGCAAACTTTATCCTGCTCTTGAACAAAATAAAATCAGAAATTAATAGAATTACAATAGGTCACCTCTCTTGGTTAGGCAGGGTTAACATTTTCAAAATGGCAATCCTGCCTAAGATCACGTATAAAATGCAAATGTTGCCAATTCCCCTCCCACAAGCATACTTTAATACACTAAAAAGGTTACTCCTCAAGTTTATATGGCAGAAAAAAAAGCCGAGGATAAGCCTTGCAGTCTTGAATAAAGATAAAAAGAAAGGGGGGCTGGGGGTCCCAGATATTAAAAAATATTGCAATGCAATAATACTATAACAGGTGTTAGAATGGGTAAAAATGAGTAAGAAAAAAAGATGGCTTAAATTGGAAAACACGATTAGTCAGGTTGCACTGGGGAAAATAATATGGATACCACCTGAGTTCAGAGAAATCAGCGAAAACGCACGTTATCACAAAGAAGAGTCTATTAACCTGGGATTGGATACACAAAAAGGAAAAATGGGAATTTAATTCACCTTTGATACCACTAAAAGAAACAAATTTTTTTAACCCGGGGAAAGGGAGATTGTTTGGGGAATGGATCAAAAAAGAAAATGCACAACTAAAAGATATCACGAGGAAAGGGAAAATATACACGTTACAGGATTTAAAACAAAAAAGGAGATATTGGTTATAGATGAATGGCGGTACTCCCAGCTAAAACATTTTACTACTTCATTACCGCAGCCACTAAGATCTGAGGAAGATTTAAGACCGCTTGATCGGCTATGCATGGCAGAAGGAGCAGGAGGGGGACTTCAGGATCGCCACCATTCATAACTAAGTGGGGCGAAGAATTGGGGAGAGTTGAGAAAGATCAGGATTGGGGGAACATTTTTAAGTTGACACACTCTACGGCAACAGACAGTAATATTATCGAAATGAATTATTAATGCCTGGTACACTGGTATATAACACTGGATAAGGCAAACAAGTATCAAAAGGAAGTTTCATGACTATGTTGGCGTGAGTGTGGGGAGGTGGGAAGGATGGCCCTAATATGGTGGATGTGTCCAAAAATAAAAAAAAAACTGGAGAGAGGTGTTGCAGGTAATTTAAAGAGATAACGAGTATAGAGATCCCGGAAGACCCATGGGGGTGTTTGTTTCATGGGGTACGAATGTCAAATAAACAATATCTGAGAACATTGGTGCCCCATCTTATAAACGCTGCTAAAAGCTTAATACCCCAACAATGGCAAGAGAAGGAAAGACCTAGGATGGGAAGTTGGTGTAGAAAAAAGATTAGATTTTCAATATGGAATACTTTAGGTTTAGTGGAGAAGAAGGAATAGAATGTTTTGAAAGTAAATGGAAAATCTGGAGAGATTTTAAGCAGTCAGGGAGATATGCAGGATTCATGAGAGCAGAAGTAGGGACGGGGTCGGGAGCCACGGTAGGAGTATAGATAAAGAAAGGGGGAAAAGGAGTAGGGAAAAGGGGGGAGGAGTTACTAAAAGGGAATTAGTACACGGGGGGTATTAAGTGATGTATTTTATATTTGGATATTGATGTATTAATTTCTTAAAAAATAAAATAAAATAAAGATATTGAAAAAAATAAAATAAAGATGGCCATACACTATACAATCTGATTGTAAAATCTCTGTACGGTCTCCTGTAGCATTGTCAAAACTATATAATAGGAGGACACACCGTGTGTTCAATCACTCTGTATCCAATCAGGCAGGCCCTTGCACTACATAATTAATGGTAGATCTTTACGGAGTTTGTATAGTGCCTTGTGCATCCGGTTTTCAATATTACAGCTTCGCTCCACATAGGCTGTTATCTGATCGCTCAGCTCCTCCACACTCTGCCAAATGAATGATCTTTGGCTTTGTATTCAGTGAGAACAATATTGCATGGGTAAAATGTGCGCCTGATGAGGGGTGGTAGTGATGTGCGGGAGTAGGAGAGTGGATGATGCAGGGATTTGTGTTAATGAGGTCATCTGGTAAACTCCTTCCCGTGTCAAATCCCAAGGTCTGTCCAGGAAGTAACATTTTTAAACAGCCAGCTGGACACAGGTGAGGGGTGTGTAAGATAAATAGAAAGATTTTGCATTTCTGCAAAATAAGTACATTAATGGTATATTGGTACATAGGGGAGCTGAAATGTAGAAAAAAAAGGGTAACTTATGCTAGAAAGTACAATCCTGGAATACAGTATTGTGTTGGTTGTTCATTGTCCTATTCCAGTAAGCTGAGCTCTGGCAGACAGAAATTGCAGCAATAGCTGGACCTGCAAGTATAAAAAGAGCCTTTAAATTCTTCTCAAACTTTCTATCCTCGGAATCTTTGAATGAAAGAACATCCTTGATTGGTACAGTAAGATGTTTGTTTTGAACAGAGTTTAGTATTTTGAACAGATCACTTCTTTATGAACTCTTTTTCCAATGGATAGTGTTCAGCAATGATTTTCAGAGGGGTGAAAACCTTTTCTGGATTGACCCAGTTGTCATAAATTGCCCATGCCGTTTGTTCATCAATGGGAAAGGTCTTTTTAAATACAGCAGGTCTCTTTGTACCTAAGGGGTATGGAGAGATGGTGGAGGATCACGTGCTACAATGCTGAGGCTTTTGCAAACAGCAGAAGTGAACATATCAACATGCGCAAGCATATTTCCTGAAGCCATAAAAATAAAGTATAGAGGGGCCTGGGGGTGGGAATTCTTCAGTGAGCCGAGTCCTCTATTTTAATTTGTCTGCTTCTTCTAGGGTAAGCATATCTGGATCCAACTAGAGATGGTGGATCGAATAAGGGGCCTGCCATTTGTGTGCTCTGGACAGCAATGGCTGTATTAAAGCCTTTAGTTGTCCGAGGAATTGTGATACTTCCAGAAAATCTACCCTAGTCAAGTGGGCTGCTTTTAGCATGTCTGAAATAGAACTAGTATCAGATACAGAGACCGGTGTTAACATATGGTCCTGTTCTGGTGCATAGGGAAGCATTGCCACTTTGACATTGAGTGTTGTGAGGCCCTTTAGCAGGATAAATGTTTGCCTACAATTTTGCCGGCCTCCCTTTCAACTGGTTTATGACACTGCTATGGATGAGAGTGTTCCACTATGGTGTGCTCAGAGTAGGGTGCAGAAATGGGATAAGTATGTCCAAGTAGGAGCATTCAGCAACCTGGGTAGTGACCATCCTTTAGCAAATTCCTTGTGGCAAAGGGGTAGGAAGAAGCACCCGAATACCTTATAAAGGTTATAGGTGGAAGTGGTCGCAAAGTGGGCAAGCTGTGGTGTGATATAATATCTGATCTTCCATCTGAGACTTAAGATGGTCATAGGATTGAAATTGGGCTTGTTCAGCAGGGACTGGCCGAAATTCTATGTATGGTCATCCCAGTGATTCATCATCCTTTGTGATTCAGTGTGATGTAATTTAGCCCATTCATGTGAATAGGTAGAAATCACACTGGATAACATCAAAAGTTGTGCATGCACTACTTTTTAAAAACGCACTGCATCAGATCGCATGGTACTGCGGTACCATGTGATCTGGTGCAGGTAAACAGACTGCATTTGCGATCTGTGTTTGGAGTGTCATTTGAATCTATTGAATTTGACACCCACAGCAGATCGCATACCCAGAGTATTTTGAATGCAGTGTGGGAAACGCACACAGAATGTGGGTTTTCCACACTGCATTCCGGTGTGAACGAGCCACCATTAACAAATAAAACTGACTTGATTCCCCAAACCACACATTCAATGTGGATAAGGTAATCTTCCCTGCTATGTTATTGTATTCTGACAGCGGAGTGACTGCCCCGATATCAGAATACACAGATGAGCACTGCAGGCTGTAGCCTGCAGCGCTTATTGTGTGGAAACTTTCCAACAGGTTGGTTGTACAGAAACTGATCAGTAGATCGACTTCTGTTCAAACACAGTGCCCATACATGGATCCAAGTTTGGCCAATCCCTGCTGAACCAGCCAAATTGTGATCCATGTACAGCGAGATAAACAAATTGGCTGTGAGAGGGAACAGAGTTTCCAAACAGTGATCAGCAGCAGTTTTTTTTTTTTTTTTACAGTGCACAGGGCCACCTACAGTGTTCCTGATCGCTAGCCACACATATTACTTCATGCGATAATCTATAGTGAATTGACCCCCTTATCACCAACTTAAAGAATTGCAAATAAAAGCACATACAATTAGTATATATAAAAAACAAAAAATAAATAGTACCTTTCCTGACAGACTCCATGGCAGCATACGTATGGGTTTAGCCCCGCCTCCACTACTACCCTATAGGACCCCACTCCCATAAATATTTGCTCCGAGCCAGCGGCTGTGTTCCTTATTTGTCCTCCTCTGAAGGACCGAGTTGGTTGTTCTTCCACCCAAAGTCATTTTCTTCTACGATCATGACCGGCCGAGCTGCGACCACAGGGCAGATGGGTTGCGATACTCCGATAAGCCCTAGCTATTAGTGCGGTATGGAGTGGGCAAACAGAATAGTCACTGGAAGAGAGCTAAGCCTGGCCATTTGGCAGGCAAGCAGCGCAATGGCCAGATAGCCCAGCTATTAGCGGGTGGCCCTACCTGCCCAAGTCCAGCATGACCAACTTACCTCTGGCCTGGTTTGATTGTGGCAAGGAGCGTTGAGAAGTATCTTTTCTTTCCCTCATGGCAGCAGTGTATATAGTGTGTTTTAATGTCCTTTATTCCCCGGTGCTAGCATCCCCCGTTCATGGCGGCTGGTTCGCCCCTGCGTTCCTGCTGCCGTGGCTGCTCTGTCTCTCTCTCTCTCTCTGTCCTACAGCCCTTCTTAGTCTGATCCTCAATGCAGCACACGCAAAGAAAGTGATTAATCTAAATTGAAGCGCCAGCATTCCTCTTCCAGATCTGGGCACCTCGGTTCACCCTCTAGGTCTAAGCACCACAGTAAAGACCCGACTCTCCCTCCCACATCCCACCCCAGCCACTCAGTTAAGAATGCTTGCTGGGGACGTGGGTCCCGAGTACCGGTTGGAAGATCCCTCTGTGACCCGTTACGCTAAAGCAGTGGGTGAGAGGGAAGGTACGGACCAACAGTTGGAGTCCCTAGTTAAGCGGGTCTTAAAAGAATTTTTAAAAGAGATGGAGGCGGGCCATAGCCACGACCCTTCTACAGAGCTTTTACTCTCTTCGGCAAGGGAGGTGCAAGCCCAGGACACGTGGGAGTCCTTGCAGCCAAGTTGCCCATCTGCCGCCTTTTTGGATGGTAAGTCTGAGGTGGAAGATCCTTGTGTGGGCTTTGACTTTGCCCTGGTTCCCCCCGGTAAGGCAGTAAGAGAAGCCCTAAGTTGGGAGGAACCGGTGGTATCCCCTCCTAAACAGAGGAAATTCTTTAAGCAACTAAACATTTCCTGTTCCTATGTAAATAGGAAGTCATCACGGATGAGTGGAGCAAAGTGGAGAAGAAAAACTAGGCGTTTATCAATAAGGCTTGATGAGCCCACTCCACGCTCATTAGTATACTTTTTATTGCACTGTACTTTTATATTGTATTGTATTTTTGGCATTTTTTGGTATCTTTTGATATTATATATAGTTTATTTTAATCCATTTTAGTTCATTTATTTTATTTATTAATTACCATATTTGATTCTTGTGTGCCTAATTTGCATGCTCCCACTAGATGGCGCTATAATGGTTGTGATGTCCAAACACCATCCATTCATTTGTACTATATTGTTTTGTCAACACAGCTTTTGTTGAGTCAGGCTGACGTTGTGCTGATCCATTTCAATGAACCTTAAAGCGGAGTTCTAAAATGTCAAAGCTGTATCCCTTTAAGAAAGAAGTTAAGCATCTAGAATTGGCGCCCCTGATGACTGGCTTCCATTGACATTATCTGCCTGGTGGCTCGGGCTATACTTTCGGCTGTCACTGCTAAGCGTGCGCTGTGGCTCCATCTGTGGTTGACTGACCCAACTTTAAAATAGGTGTGGTGCCGGATTCCTTTTGAAGGTTCTTGCCTCTTCGCCAACAAGTTGGATAGTGCCATAGCCTGGGCCATGGGAGGTAAGTCCGGGTCCCTCCCCCAGGACAGGTGCCTGCAGAACCAAAGACAGGCTTATCCAAGGAAGCAGAACCTGGAACGTGCTAGAGAGGCACGTAGCTATAAGCCTGGTCACAAATATTTTAGTTATAGAAACTGAAACTCAAGGCAGTCTTCTTTCAAGAAACCCACCAAGGGCAGTTCCGCTAATGACTGGAAAGACACCAAATCTTTTTGAGACTTGCCAGGTGGGGGCTCGCCTTCTCCGCTATCGGCATGTCTAGTCGGCCTCAATCCAGGACTTCTGGACCATCAGAACGGTCTCTTCAGACCACGCCTGACCCTTCAGCAGTGCTCCCAGGCTCAGGTTCACCCCCACGTCCCTTCCGCTCTCAGAAGAAAATGGGCAGACCCTGTTGGCCTACGTGGGTTCTTTGTTGGAACTAGGTACCGCTATATACCCATCCCAGGCAATGAGCGAGGCCAGGGGATTTACTCTCTTCTCTTCATGGTACAGAAGAAGAATGGCTCATGGGGGCCCGTCATAGATCTGACTCATCTGAACCGCTTCATCAAGAAATAAAGGTTCAAAATGGAGACACTGTCCATGATCCAGCAGTCAGTCCAACCAGGAGACTAACTGGTGTCTATAGATTTTAAAGACGCTTACTTCCATGTTCCTGTAGCAGTGGGCTTTCAACAGTTTCTCCAGATCGCCATAGGTCAACTTCATCTGCAGTTCACCTGTCTTCCCTTCGGGTTTTCCACATCTCCTCACGTCTTTTCAAAAGTCTTATTGGCTGTTGGAGCTGTCAGGTCACCTGAGGCCAGGTGACAGATGCACACTGTTGGGGTCAGGAGTGCACTGCTAAGGTAGTGGACCCTGCGGCTGACTGCTGCGGATGTAAGTCTGGGTAGTTAAGGAAGGCAGGTCCACTGGAGCACCAACACGGATCCCACAGGGAGCTAGAACATAAGATTCCCCAGGGCGCGGAGTCTAAGAGCCAGCAGGTGTTCACCAGAGCCTGAGTTGGTGAGGATGGACTGCGCTGCAACTGGCTCCAGGTCGCAGCCCCCAGGGTCTCCCAGCTCACGCTCACAGTAGGCTACAGGAGGATAGAGAGGAAGCAGCAGCCCAGGATAACAAGAGATAGTAAGGAGATAAGCCAAAGGTCGGGCGACTAGCAGACAAGGATAAACATAGAACACGTCAAAGATCAGGGCCACAAGCAGGCAGGGATTATCGAGAACAAGCCAAGATCGGTAACTGGAATCAGACGTAGAAGACACAGCCAGTTGCACATGAAAGCTAAACACACAATATTGATCAGCAAAGCTGACTTGCAGTGCATAGGTTAATATAGAGTTCCCTGATAGGAGCTGGGGTGGAGCCATGCTTTGGGGCATAACCATGACAGTAGCCCTATTGAGAACCAGAGGGATTCGTCTACACCATTATTCAGACGATCTCCTTCTGCTGGCACAAGACAAAAGGCAGCTTCTGGAACACAGGGGTCAGGTCACCTCCACTCTCCAAGAGTTTGGGTGGATCCTGAACATAGAAGAGTCACCTGGAACCTACACAGTCCCTCATGTTTCGCTGGAGCCCACTTCGACACAGTGAGGGCCACCATCTCCCTGCCCAAGGGGAAGGTTTCAGTGGTCCGAGACAGAATTCGTCTGGCACTCTCTTCATCTCGTCTCCGTGCCCTACAGTGTCTGAGGATTATCGACGCCATAGTTGCCACGATACCCATGGTAAAATGGGCGCAGTGGAGGATGCAGCCCTCCAGAAGGGGTTCCTCCAACAATGGTCAGATAGCAAGGACCTCCAACAATGGTCAGATAGCAAGGACCAGTGCATCTACCTTACACCGTCCATGAGGGTATCCCTCCTTTGGTGGCTTCAACGAAGGAATCTACACAATTGTCACTCCTTTACCCCATCACAATAACGACAGATGCCAGTAACACAGACTGGGGTGCTCACTGTCTATGAGAAGTGGCACAGGGCAGATGCGACTTCCCCTCTCGAGGGATAGTGTCAAACATTCTGGAGCTCCGGGCAGCGCTCCAGGCATTACAGGTGTTCCGCCACCTAACGTCAGGGTCTTCTGTGATGCTCAGATTAGACAACACAACAGCAGTGGCCTGCATAAGGAAAAAGGGTGGAACCCACAGCCTGCCCCTGCTACAAGAGGTAGAGCCAATCAGGACCTGGGCTCAGAAGAATTTGTCCAACATTTCAGCAGTGTATTTACCCAGGGTCCAGACTTTTTAAAGCAGATTTCCTCTCTCGAGTCCGGCTGGACAACAACGAGTGGGCTCTCCACAAGGAGGTATTTGAGTGGGTCCTAACCCACGGGATCTCTCTAGAAGTGGACCCCTTCGCGTCTTCATGCAACAACAAACTGGCAAAATATTACTCAAGGTTCCAAGACCTCAGGCCTATGGCTTTCCTCCAATCCCAGTCAGTCATTCTCCAGTTCCTACGGTGACTCAGAACAGAGGAGGTGGAAATGGTAGCAATAATCCATTACTGGCCCAGCAGGACATGGTTTCCTCTTTTGATGCTACTTAGTTATCGGGATCTGATTCCCCTGCCTCTCAGACCAGACCTGTTGTCTCAGGGCACAGCCCTGCACCCTTGCCTGGCTCACCTGCACTTGAAGGCCTGGTTCTTGAGAGGGGAAGGCCGGAGGTGCTAGGCTGTCCAGAAGAGATCATCCTTACACTCTTAAGCGCTAGGAGCAGCACTAACGGGATCTATGAGAGAGTATGGGCAAAATTCACAGACCATATGTCCTCCAGAGTCAACCCATGTAGTGCCCCAGCAGTCCGGGATATCCTAAGCTTCCTACAGTTAGTCTTAGACCTGGCCCTGTCGGTCAGCTCCCTCAGGGTGCAGCTGTTGGGTATTTCAGCATTCACTGGAGTGTCATAGGCCATGTATACCCTTGTTTGCCAATTCTTCAAAGGGGCAGTCAGATCCAGACCCCGAAGGAAGCTGAGATTCCCCAAGTGGGATCTCCCATTGGTCCAACTTCTTCTCACAGCTTGGGTCAGAACCTGGCAAGCCACTCTCGATCAAGAAGCTTGTTTTCAAACCTACCTTTCTGGTGGCCATCACATCAGCTAAAAGGATATCAGAAATCCAAGCCTTGGGCTGAAATAAGCCTTTTCCAACATTTTTTCCGGACAGAGTGGTTCCAATTCCTGTGCTGGGATCGAACCCTAAAGTTACCTCAGTCTTCCATGAAAATCAGGAGATTGTGCTCCCCACTTTTAGATCAGCTGAAGATTCTGATGTCCATCCTCTTGATGGAGGAGACACCTTGAAACAATATCTGAAGGCTACGGCTCCCTTTCATCAGTCCGAATACCTTTTTGTCCTCTTCCAATGGGAAGAACAAGGGAAGTGTGCCTCAGCTAGATCCATTGCTGCGTGGATCGTTCAGTCTATTCAATGGGATTATAGAGTGAAGGGCTTGATGCCCCCTGGAAGCGGTGACAGCAAATTCAACCAGAAGCGTGTAGACATTGTGTGCAGCCTCACGACACATCGCTCCCAAATGTAATCTGCAGGGCAGCTTCTTGGTCTTCAATCAGCACTTTTATGTCTCATTATTGTGTTGAACTGGCTGCTCTATCTTCTGTTAATTTTGGTTTACAAATCCTGTTGGTTGACGGTGTTAATTAAATCTTTCTTTGCTCAGCAATTGCCCACCCGGGTGTGTACGGCGAGTTATTTCCTATACGTACATGATGCCATGGAGTCTGTCAGGAAAACAGAAAATACCCTATCAAGTGCGTACCATCATTTTCATTTGCTGATGGACTCCATGGCAGCAGGAGTCCCCTCCCATTGTCTGGAGTAGGCTAATTATGGAACACGGCTGCTGGCTCGGAGCAAAGATTTATGGGAGTTGGGTCCTATAGGGTAGTAGTCGAGTGTAGTGGTGGAGCTAAACCCATACGTATGCCGCCATGGAGTCCATTAGGAAAGGAAAATTACGGTATTTGATAGGGAATTTTCAGTTTTTCTGCTTTGCAAATGTAGTTTTGCAGGGTTTTTTTATACTGATGTGAGTAGATGTTTCATAAATAACTGCTGATCCTGCAAGTTTCTGCTCTCTTTCTCCACAAGACTGTTTTTAATAAGGTGATGGCGGCTTCCAGTTTGCATGGTGGTGGTCTCTGCTGCAGTCAGTGCAACCTGCTGGTTGTTTACAACTGCTCTGACTATTTAGCAGCTGGGACAGGAACTATCCATAACTATATTTGCCCCTCTGTCTAGACCATTTATTACAGTTAGTAGAAAAATGGCAGATTTGTTGGTAGAATCAACATGTTAAAAGGGGACTCATAAAAACAGACTGCTGTGTTAATGCAAGTGAAATACAGCATCATATCTCATTTTTAATTTGCCTATATTTAAATGCTTACTTTTTTCTTTCAAAAAATAGTTGTCTATTCACTTGCAACATGTCTCTGAATTTGCCAGCAAGTTTGACCTTACAGGAAGAATTTCCTTATTACAGCCCGTCCCTCTTTGCATGTCATAGCACTCTGCTATTATGGAAGTGTCCAATACCTATCTGTGCTGGCCCAGTTCCTCCACCCTTCCCCTCCCTGCATAATCACTATGTAGGGGTGAAGGAAAACACTCGAGCAGTCCCGATATTCCTGACAGCTCTGAATCTGCTAGGGCTACTGATATCACATCCAAGATGGTGTTGCCCAGCAGCAATCTCAGGACTTTTGGATGTTTACCCAAGGGAGGCTTTTACAGGGAAATTAACATGCATAAAATTATTATTATTATTATTTATTTCAGGTACTTATATAGCGCCATCAATTTACACAGCGCTTTACATATACATTGTACATTCACATCAGTCCCTACCCTCAAGGAGCTTACAATCTAAGGTCTCTAACTCACATTCATACATACTAGGGACAATTTAGACAGGATCCAATTAACCTACCAGCATGTCTTTGGAGTGTGGGAGGAAACCGGAGTACCCGGAGGAAACCCACGCAGGCACAGGGAGAACATGCAAACTCCAGGCAGGTAGTGTCGTGGTTGGGATTTGAACCAGCGACCCTTCTTACTGCTAGGTGAGAGTGCTATCCACTGCACCACTGTGCCGCCCGTGCACAGAAAATCATATTGGAAGATTGTTGTTGAAATAACAAAATATGCATAGTAAATTGTGTTTACCTGCAGTTTGGTTGAAGCGGCTCATCGCTGTCTTCACATTGTGTCTGAATACAGGCTCAGTGCCTTTAGCAATCTCTGTCTGTCTGTCCCAGTACTCCGGTCCTTCTTTATTCATCCAGGGAGCCACCGGATGAGCCCGGCCAATGTCACTGCTGTACAAATCTAATTGATGATCGTTCACATATCCAACGATAGAAAATTCTGGCAGACCTGAACCTGGAGCTGAAACTGCCGTGTAAAAATACCGCAGAAAGTGATTGTCTAGGAGAGAAAGATATATAAACTGTTACTTATCCCTGCATAATGTCAAATCATCATGCAGTGTGATTGTCAGAGAGAGAGAGACACACAGGGGTTGAATTATTAACTGCAAGTAGGCTGTTCACTTTGCAAGGGAATTTGCCTCAAAGTTTTGTGAACCTGTGCAAAAAATACCTAATCAGGTGCAAGGAAAATGAAAACTGTGTTTTTGCTTGCATGTGATTGGATGATGGAAGTCAGTAGAACTTTACTTCATTCACTAAATTCTGGGGAAAATTCCCATGCAATGTGCAACTTCCCATGCAAAGTGAACAGCCTGTTTGCCTTATAGTAAATCAACCACACAGACTGTTAAATATGACTGAAGAATGTTACTGCCATTTAGTTACTGCTTTTTAGCGCTTAAAAGTTTTACTAAACCTAAAAACGTTTTTTAACCTTAAATCGAAGGTCTGCCCACCGCTGCAGAAATTAAAAGTCAGCAGCTGCACATACTGCAGCTGCTGACTTTTAATGATCGGACACATACCTGTCCTAGAGTCCAGCTATGTCAGCACTGAGTCGGGTGCATGTCACCTCCGTTGCGAATAAGGGAACCTTACTGCGCATGCACAAGGCCCCGCTCCTCTCTCCTACTGGCCCAGCGGCCGGGGAAGGAGGAGGGAGCCTGGGTGGTGATGTCAATACCCATTGCTGAGGCTCCCAAAGGTGTCCCCCCTCCCCCCGAACGTCCCAAATGTGGCAGCGGAGGGGCAGCAAGAAGTCCGTCTACTCCACCTCCTGCCTTCTGCCTTGCTGATAGAGACATAAGGTGAGGCTATGATATAAAGAGGGGATTGCATTTTGGGGGGGGTCTATGTGACTGGGGGTTCTGTGATGGGGGACTCTGATGTGATGGAAGAACTCTGCGGTGTTGGACGATTCTGATGTGATGGGGTGTAGGGAGCTCTGATGTGATGGCATGACCTTTGATATTATGGAGGAACCTCTGATCTGAAGGTGGTTTCTGATGTGAAGTTCATTTAATCAATGCAGCTGTGTGCATTGCCCCAAGTGCAGATTTCCCATTGATAAGTAGCATTTATGTTTTTTACATTTTAGACTGGAGTGCCTTAAGATTTCACATATTGAAAGGATGCTGCAAGCCTGCAACTCAAAAAGAGGTTGAGAAATGCAGTAACAGCTAGTAGTAGCTTGTCTCATTCAACTGAACTTGTTCTGATTGTGAAGAGGAATCATCAAGATGTGCCTTTCCTCTGTTGCACTAAACTTTTCTTGGCCACAAGCATTACAGAACAAGTCTGGTTGAATGTAACCAGCTACTAATAGCTAATGCAATGAATAGCTTTTATTAAAGAGAAGTTCCAGTCACCTGAGAAAAAAATAAAAGTCAGCAGCTACAAAAACTGTAGCTGCTGACTTTTAAAAACAGCCATTTACCTGTCCCATGATCCAGCAGTGTGCTCGCCCCAGTCGGTTTCACTCGCTGACTTCATTCCTCAGCGATGGCATCTTCACTATGGGCACCTGGCTGTGACAGCTTGTAGCTTCACAGCTGGGACACATGCTTCATGCATAGATGCCAACAGAAAAATCATGGGAAATTGGTTTTGTACCGGCATTAGACACGGCATCTCCCCAGCACCTCTGGCTGTCCGCTCACTAAACATTGAGGGGAAAAGGGGGGCGTACAGCAGCCCTGTGGTTCCCGTGGGATCTCCCTCTAGCTAGCAGGTCTTTTCACTGTATACAGTGGATAGGCCTCTGACCTGGGCAGTTATCAGTTTCCCTCTTCGGTATACACGCATCTAAGCAAGCAAATCCTGCTGACGGGTCTGCCCCATGTGAAAGGTGCCCAAGGGGTGTGCGGGGTGCCAAGTTTGCTGGCTGCTGTGTACAAAGGTGTGCTGAAAGGATACAGAGGATGCTGGGAAGTGCAAAGGTGTGTGTGGGAGGTGCAGAGGCGTGTGTGTAGGGTACGGAGGTGTGGGGGGGTGCAAAGATGTGCGGCAGAGTGCATAGATGTGCTGGCGGGTGTTAAGGGTTGTAAAGGTTCATTTTTATTTATTTTTTAAAAACAAATATGTCATACTTACCTTCACTGTGCAGTTCATTTTGCACAGAGTGGCTCCGATCCTCCTGTTCTGGGGTCCCACGGCAGCTCTCTCGGCTCCTCTCCACAATAGCTGACCCCCTCGGAAAGCTCTCTCCCGGGTGGGTTACATTGCGGGCACGCTCCCGTCTCATACACTCTGCGTCCATAGACACAGAGTGTATGTCTTGGTCCCACCCCCTGGTGGCCGCTTCAATGGATTTGATTGACAGCAGCGGGAGCCAATGGCTGCGCTGCTATCAATTTTTCCAATCAACGCTGAGAAGCAGTGGAGAAGAGGATGCTGGGGATGAGCCGAACAGGTGAACGGGCTCAGGTAAGTAAAACGGGAGGCTGGGGGGGGCCATCATTGCCAGGTGTTTTTTCATCTTAATGCATAGGATGCATTAAGGTGAAAAAACACGAACCTTTACAACCACTTTATTAAGGTGTTCTGGGGAATACAGAGGATGTTGGAAGGTACAGAGGTGTGTGTGTGTGGAGGGTGGGGGGTGCCAAGGTGTGCTGTGGGTTACAAAGGCTTGCTGGGCGCATGAAAGCAAACTTGGGGGATGAAGAGGATTCTAGGAGGTGCAGAGGTATGTGGGGGGGGGTGTGTAGAGATGTACTGGGGAGGTATGGAGGATGCTAGGAGGTGCAGAGGTGTGGCAATGTGCAAAGTAGTACAAAAGTGAGCTAGGGGTTCATAGGTTATTTGGGAGGTACAGAGATGTGCAGAGGGTATAGAGGCATGCTGAGGGGTACAGAGACATTCTGGGGGGCGTAGAGATGTGAAAAGGGGTATTGCATTAGATGGTTCTTGTAGAACCATGCTCATTTTAAATGCCCCACCCCTAATTAAGATACGTTCTCTGCCTACAATGGCTAGCTGAACACAACAAAAAAGTGCCCCTGAATTTTTTTTGGAAAAGTTGGCAACCATGCAGGAAGGGGTCCCGCTGCAGAACATGTCAAAGGGTCCTGCTGTGGCACCCCAATAAAGTACCCCAACAATGGGAGTAAAGGGGCCTAGACAGGATCAGTGAGGCCCTTCATGGTTTCCTGAACCGGGGCCCTAAAGGTTCTAGTTACCTCTCTGGCCATGTGGAACTGGGGGCAAGTTTGGGCAAGCTCGGCCGTTCTGGCTCGGGCGGGCGCATGCACATGACATCATTATGACGCTGTCCTAAATGCAGTGGGCAAGCCCCCCAGATACAGGTGAACGGAGGAGTGCAGCTACCGACCGGAAGGGGAAACAAAACGACAGGACTGGTGATTATCACCCACATTTTCTCTGTACACCTCCTTATCTCTCTGTGCTGCCAGCTGTCCGTAATCTCTGACCATCTCTATCATGTGGTGCTGGTAGCTCCTCCTCTTCTCGAGTGTCCCGTTAGAGAATCGCTTTCCTTCGGGACACCCATGCGGGCATGCTCCCAAATCCTGCTTCTGCCTCTATTGACACAGAAAGCAAGACTCAGCCCGACGCCAGTGTCATTGGATTTGATTGACAGCAGTGGGAGCCAATGGCTGCGCTGCTATCAATCTATCCAATCAGGACCCGAGACACTAGCTAGAGCTGGTGTGCTCGTCCCCAGGGTGACGAAGACCGGGTTCAGGTAAGTAAAATGGGGGCATTGGGGGACTGCAGCATGAGACAAGGTTTTTCACCTTAATGCATAGAATGCATTAAGGTGAAAAACCACGAGGGTTTACAATCCCTTTAGGAATGTAAAAATATAATGGCCAATTTGGAGGAGTCTCTAACTTTTTGAATCCGTTTCTCAACAGTAATGCATAGAAACCTAAATATGGAAGACAGAATCATCAGGGCTAATTTACTTAAAGTGGTAGTGAACTATTTTTACTTGTACCTACAGGTAAGTTCAGTGCAGGGACAAGGTCATCCAGTGCCCAGGGCAAAGATGCCAAACTGAACCCCCCCTCCTTGGGGTTAGGGTAGGGTGCCCCCATCCCTGCAATAAACCATTGCGCCCAGGGTAGCCTCTGGCTCACCCCTTCTCCCGGCCCGGGGTAAGCTCACTATCAGGCTTACCTGTAGGTACAATAAATATCTCCTAAACGTATACAGTTTAGGAAGTATTCACATTGGCAATAGCTGATGCGCAGCGACACTGCATTCAAGACATACAGTGTGCCGTGAAATGCAGAGCACTGTGTTGTGGCTGGGCTCCCGCACACATGCAAAGGAGTAATGTCATCGCTGTCCTGGCCATTCATACAGCCAGAGCCCGCAAACCGGAAGGAAGACCGGATGAAGATGGAAGCGTCGGGGAGCCATGACAGCACTGTGCCGGAGGACTCCGTATGCAGGTAAGTGTCATAATGGACTAGTATGCAATGCTTACTACCTGCACGGGGCCCAATTTTTTTGTTTTTTGTTTTGTGGCGGTTTACTACTTTTTTATTTTGGATAAAGTGCAGATGGATTATTGCTCTGTGCCCCCGTTACAAAGATTCACCCTCTATTTGTCCTGTTTACCGTTCGCATTAAAAGTAAAAATATAAGAAAATCCCGGATTTTCCCCAGAAAAAAAGTAAGAGGAGAGAGCTTCCAATGGGGACACGGATCCTTTTAATTTGTAGGAATTTCCTCTCACTTCCTGTTTTGGCTATGGGACAGGAAGTGAAGGGAAATCTCCTCAATGACAATGTTGAAGTGGATTTGTAAATGTGTGTAATTTTGTATACTATTTTCATTCGATATTTGACATTTATAAAGATATTTTGTATTTACTTAATTGAACTTAGTTGTTTTTGATACACCACATGTGTCCTGTGAAAGCAGCCTCTCTTTGACTGGTATTCTAGTCACCTTTTTGCTTTTGTATTAAAGGGCTTGTAAACCCTTGAGGTTTTTCACCTTAATGCATTCTGTGCATTAACCACTTGCCGACCGCTGCACGCTGATGTACGTCCCTACTTTGGGGATGGATATCGTTCTTATGGCAGCAGCTAGCTGCCATAACCCCGATATCCCTGAGTTCGGCCGGCCGTCGGCTACAAGATAAAAGTGGTCTCTGCGGCGGAGTCGTCGCAAGATCACTTTTATCGGTGGCGGGAGAGGGCCCCCCTCCTGCCGTGATCCGGTGCCCTCTTCCGCTTACCGGAGCCGTCGGCAGCAGCGGAGGTGATCACGTCTGTCTCCTTGCTAGGTATGGAGATGAGTGAGGGGAAGCTGGCCCCCACCCATCTCCATACCATAGCAGGGCGGAAGCGACGTCAAAACGTCACTTCCGCCCATACTTCTTAACCACTTGAGCCCCGGACCATTATGCTGCCTAAGGACCAGAGGTCTTTTTCCAATTTGGCACTGCGTCGCTTTAACTGCTAATTGCGCGGTCATGCAATGCTGTACCCAAACGAAATTTGCGTCCTTTTCTTCCCACAAATAGAGCTTTCTTTTGATGGTATTTGATCACCTCTGCGGTTTTTTTTTTTTTGCGCTATAAACGGAAAAAGACCGAAAATTTTGAAAAAAAATGATATTTTCTACTTTTTGTTATTAAAAAAATCCAATAAACTCAATTTTAGTCATACATTTAGGCCAAAATGTATTCGGCCACATGTCTTTGGTAAAAAAAATGTCAATAAGCGTATATTTATTGGTTTGCGCAAAAGTTATAGCGTCTACAAACTAGGGTACATTTTCTGTAATTTACACAGCTTTTAGTTTATGACTGCCTATGTCATTTCTTGAGGTGCTAAAATGGCAGGGCAGTACAAAACCCCCCCAAATGACCCCATTCTAAGGGTGTGAATTTTTGATTTCACTCTTCACTGCCTATCACAGTTTCGGAGGCCATGGAATGCCCAGGTGGCACAAAACCCCCCCAAATGACCCCATTTTGGAAAGTAGACACCCCAAGCTATTTGCTGAGAGGCATGGTATTTTGCAGCTCTCATTTGTTTTTGAAAATAAAGAAAGACGAGAAAAAACATTTTTTTTTTTTCTTTTTTCAATTTTCAAAACTTTGTGACAAAAAGTGAGGTCTGCAAAATACTCACTATACCTCTCAGCAAATAGCTGTGGGTGTCTACTTTCCAAAATGGGGTAATTTGGGGGGGGGTTGTGCCACCTGGGCATTCCATGGCCTCCGAAACTGTGATAGGCAGTGAAGAGTGAAATCAAAAATTCACACCCTTAGAAAGCCTGAAGGCGGTGCTTGGTTTTCGGGGTCCCGTACGCGGCTAGGCTCCCAAAAAGTCTCACACATGTGGTATCCCCGTACTCAGGAGAAGCAGCAGAATGTATTTTGGGGTGTAATTTCCCATATTCCCATGGCATGTTTGAGCAATATATCATTTAGTGACAACTTTGTGCAAAAAAAAAAAAAAATTTGTCTCTTTCCCGCAACTTGTGTCGCAATATAAAATATTCCATGGGCTCGACATGCCTCTCAGCAAATAGCTTGGGGTGTCTACTTTCCAAAATGGGGTCATTTGGGGGGGGGGTTGAACTGTCCTGGCATTTTATGCACAATATTTAGAAGCTTATGTCACACATCACCCACTCTTCTAACCACTTGAAGACAAAGTCCTTTCTGACACTTTTTGTTTACATGAAAAAGTTATTTTTTTTGCAAGAAAATTACTTTGAACCCCCAAACATTATATATTTTTTTAAAGCAAATGCCCTACAGATTAAAATGGTGGGTGTTTCATTTTTTTTTTTCACACAGTATTTGCGCAGCGATTTTTCAAACGCATTTTTTGGGGAAAAAAACACACTTTTTTAAATTTTAATGCACTAAAACACACTATATTGCCCAAATGTTTGATGAAATAAAAAAGATGATCTTAGGCCAAGTACATGGATACCAAACATGAAATGCTTTACAATTGCGCACAAACGTGCAGTGGCAACAAAATAAATACATTTTTAAAAGCCTTTAAAAGCCTTTACAGGTTACCACTTTAGATTTACAGAGGAGGTCTACTGCAAAAATTACTGCCCTCGATCTGACCTTCGCGGTGATACCTCACATGCATGGTGCAATTGCTGTTTACGTTTGACAACAGACCGCCGCTTGCGTTCGCCTTAGCGCGAGAGCAGGGGGCGACAGGGGTGCTTTTATTTTATTTATTTTTTTCTTTATTATTTTTTTGCTTTTTTATCTTATTTTTAAACTGTTCCTTTCATTTTTTTTTTAAATCATTTTTATTGTTATAAAGCACAGTAAACGGTAAAGTATAAAAAAATTGCATACCTGAAAAACAAACATGATAAAACATAATAACAATAAAACATTGCAGAATAGAATACAATAAAAAAGAGCAGAACAATAGACAGAGAATAGAGAGAGAGAGAACAATAAAACGACAACTATTTTTTTTTATTTTATATATTTTTATTTTTTATTTTTTTTTACACTTTTTTTGTAACTAACTTTTATAACTGTAACCGGTTCCAGGTTCGGGTCTCTCAAAATGCAATGGCATCTTGGGAGACCCTGTGAAAGTGTGCCTAGTCTGTGGAATGCTGTACCCTACGCTAATACTCAACTAGTGAATGGTAGCGTTCAAAACATTCACCAATGCAAAGACCAGGATTGTCAGGACAGGAGGGACAATAATAGTGGGTGTCACGCCTATATCCGCACTTGCTGCAGACACGACATCTTTTTTGGGGAGGTTCGTTGGGTAGGGGTACTCGGGAGGACATAAAGAAAATGTCTCTCATGCAGCCGACTGCATTTGGTTGGGGATGTGAATGGTGGAAGTACGGGCGCTGCAGAAGTGGTGGGTTCCCAATTATTAGGATTGGCAAATGCAGCAGGAAGGGCATTATGGGCACGACGGGCCTGTGTTTGTCTTTTTGGTGGCAGCGGGACACTACTTGTGCTTGCCACCTCACCAGCTTGAACTGCACTTATGGGACTCGCCACGTCACCAAGTGTTACTGCAGTGCGGGTTTGACTACAACCGGGGTGTACTAGGCCGCTGGCGCTTGCCAGTTCAATAAAAATCTACCAAAAAAACTGTTAGCGATCGCAGGGATCAGGCCTGACTCTGCGAACGCTGCAGTTATGCGTTTAGTGTTTTGTAAGTGACAGTGATTGATCGATACTGCACTTGGGTGGGCTGGGCTGGGCTGGGCGGAGGGGCAAACCGCAGGTGCTAGCAGGTATCTGGGCTGATCCCGCTAACACTGCGTTTTTGGGAACCCTAAACTGCTGGGGACGCTAGTATAGATCTGATCGGATCAGATATTGATCCGTTCAGATACTATACCACTAAGGGAGGCGTATGCTGCGTGCGTGGGTGTTAGCGGTACTGGCGCTAATCTGACGCTGCCTGGGGTGACGCATAGCGCCGCCGGGCAATCAGTGGGCTAAACCTTTATTCGGTAATAAACGGCGGGTGCCCTGACACTATAAAAAATAAACAAACTAACCAGCGTCACCCGTAACACTATACGGTGATCAGTGGTGAAGGGTTAACTAGGGGGCAATCAAGGGGTTAAAACATTTATTAGATAGTATATGGGGGTCCCTGTCGCTATAAAACGCTGACGGTGAACCTCAATATTTACCTCCCTAACTAGCGTCACCAGCGACACTAATACAGCGATCAGAAAAATGATCGCTTAGTGACACTGGTGACGGGGGGTGATCAAGGGGTTAAATCTTTATTAGGGGGGGTTAGGGGGGGTATCCTAGACCTACAGGGGGCTAACCCTAACTGTCCTAACACTGTAACTGTCACAAACTGACACCAATGCAGTAAACAGAAAAAAAAAAAAAACTGCTTGGTGTCAGTTTGTGACAGGGGGGGGGGGGTGATTGGGGGGTGATCGGGGGGCGAATGGGGGGGGGAATCGGGGTGTTTTGTGTGCCTGGCATGTTCTACTGTGTGTGTAGTGTTTGTGTTTTACACTCACATTTCAGTCTTCTCTCCTCGGCGGCGGAACGGAAAATACCGAGGCGAGGAGAGGTGACATCATTTCCTTTGCTGCTGTTTAGCATACAGCAGCAAAGGAATGTTCCCATTGGCCGGCGGCGATTGCGAGGGGGGGCCATGAACGGATGGCCTCCCCCTCACCTCCGATCGCCGGGGGACAAAACAGGACCGTCTCGGGCACCAGGGGGTCCGATCGGACCCCCCACCCGTGTGAGGCAAATCACGTGTATGCACGTGATTTTGCCTGCCCGTGCCGCCTTGCCGATGTACATCGGCGTGAGGCGGTCCTTAAGTGGTTAAAGGCACATTTTTTTGTTGTCATTTTTTCAAAATGACAAATGTTTTTTTTTTTTTTTTTGCATTTAAGTCCAAATATGGGATCTGAGGTCTTTTTGACCCCAGATCTCATATTTAAGAGGTCCTGTCATGTTTTTTTCTATTACAAGGGATGTTTACATTCCCTGTAATAGGAATAAAAGTAACACATGTCAGAAGGGCCAGCAGGTGGCTGTAAAAACGAACCCCAAAATATGGCGTCTGTCCCATAAATACCCTCGCTCAGAATGCAACTCGGAAGACCACCTCCACCGAGTTGTCTCCGGGACAGGAGAGCATCCATACGCTTAGACACGTTGCCTTTCCAACACTAACCAGCGGTAACAGCGACACCCACAGCTCAGTATGGAAACACACGCAACGTCAGCCAAGCTGGAACAGAGGCAAATCTAACCTTCCTAACGAACAAGTTACTAAATTTAACTATCAGATGGTAGATCGCAAATCTACCAGCGCTACATCTGCAATACCCAGCCATACTCTGCCATACCCAGTCATACTCACTCATACTCACTCATACTCGGCGATACCCTGCAATATCCAGCCATACTCAGCCATACTCTGCCATGCTCAGCCATGCTCAGCCATACTCGGCCTCTGTATGTAGCCAGGCTCTGGAAGTCTCACACATGTGCTATAGCTGTACTCAGGAGGAGTAGGAGAATCTATTTTGGGGTGTCATTTTTGGTATGTACATGCTATGTGTTAGAAATATTGTATAAATTGACAACTTTGTGTTAAAAAAAATGTATTTTAACCACTTCCCGCCTTCCGTCATATGACGTCCTTGACTTTGTGCGGGGATATCGGAATGATGGGTGCAGCTACAGGCATCATTCAGATATCAGCTTTTTCAGCCGGCGATTCCTTACACCATAGGATCGATCATAGCGACTGTTCCACTGCTTGATCGCCGCCCTCCGGTGCTTCTACCGACTCACCGCTACAATTGAAGCCAGGATCCTTTTTTTGTTTTTTGTTTTTTTTTAATGTCAGGCTTCCCAGCCTAGAGGTGAGATGTAGGGTCTTATTGACCCCATATCTCACTGTAAAGAGGACCTGTCATGCCATATTCCTATTACAAGGGATGTTTACATTCCTTGTAATAGGAATAAAAGTGATCAAAACATTTTTTTTTTAAAAGTGTCAAACTAAAATAAATAAAGTAAAATGAACAATAAAAAGAAAAAAAATTTTTTAAAGCGCCCCTGTCCGTGTGCTTGCATACAGAAACTAATGCAAACGTAAGTCCCGCCAACATATGAAAACGGTGTTCAAACCACACATCTGAAGTATCGGTGCGAACGTTAGAGCGAGAGCAATAATTTTGGCCCTAGACCTCCTCTGTAACTCAAAACATGTAACCAGTAAAAAATTTTAAAGCGTCGCCTATGGGGATTTTTAAGTAGCAAAGTTTGGCGCCATTCCACGAGCGTGTGCAATTTTGAAGGGTGACATGTTAGGTATCTATTTACTCGGCGCAACTTCATCTTTCACATTATGCAAAAACATTGGGCCAACTTTACTGTTTTGTTTTTTTAAAGCACAAAACTGTTTTTTTTTCCCAAAAAAAAGCGTTCAAAAATTTACTGCACAAATACCGTGCGAGATAAAAAGTTGCAACAACCGCCATTGTATTCTCTAGGGTCTCTGCTAAAAAAAAACATATATAATGTTTTGGGGTTCTATGTAATTTTCTAGCAAATAAATGATGATTTTTACATGTAGGAGAGAAAAGTCAGAATTGGCCTGGGTGCTCCACAACACCTGGAGGTGCTCCCTGCATGTTGGGCCTCTGTATGTGGCCACGCTGTGTAAAAGTCTCACATGTGGTATCGTCATACTCGGGAGTAATAGCAGAATGTGTTTTGGGGTGTAATTTGTGGTATGCATATGTTGTGTGTGAGAATTGTGTGAAAAAAGAAAAAGAAAAAAAAATCTTGATTTTGCAAAGAATCGTGGGAAAAAATGACAACTTCAAAAAACTCACCATGCATCTTTCTAAATACCTTGGAATGTCTTCTTTCCAAAAAGGGGTCATTTGGGGGGTATTTGTACTTTTCTGGCATGTTAGGGTCTCAAGAAATTAGATAGGCCGTCAGTACTTCAGGTGTGATCAATTTTCAGATATTGGCACCATAGCTTTTGGACTCTATAACTTTCACAAAACCAAATAATATCCACCGATTTGTACTTATTTTTACCAAAGATATGTAGCAGTATAAATGATGGCCAAAATTTACAAAGAAAAATTACTAATTTGCTAAATTTTATAACAGAAACAAAGAAAATTTCATTTTTTTACAGAATTTTCAGTCTTTTTTCTTTTATAGCGCAAAAAATAAAAAACCCAACGGTGATTAAATACCACAAAAAGAAAGCTCTATTTGTGTGAAAAAAAGGACAAAAATTTCATATGGGTACAGAGTTGCATGACTGAGTAATTGTCATTCAAAATGTGAGAGCACCGAAAGCTGAAAATTGGTCTGGTTAGGAAGAGGGTTTAAGTGCCCAGTTGTCAAGTGGTTAAAGGAAAACAATAAAAGTGTAATATTCCTTTAAATTTCGTACCTGGGGGGTGTCTATAGTATGCCTGTAAAGAGGCGCATGTTTCCCGTGTTTAGAACAGTCTGACAGCAAAATGACATTTCAAAGGAAAAAAAGTCATTTAAAACTACTTGCGGCTTTAACAGGGGGACCCCCAGATCCCGGCCCCCCCTGTGTGAAATGGTAAGGGGGTATTTGTACCCCTACCATTTCACAAAAAAAGTCAAAACTGTTAAAAATGACAAGAGACAGTTTTTGACAATTACCGTACTTTATTTAAATGCTTCTTCTTTCTTCTATCTTCCTTCGGTTTCTTCCTCCATCTTCCTCTGGTTCTTCCTCCGGTGTTCTCGTCCGGCATCTTCCTCTGCGGCATCTTCTTCCCTTCTTCTCGGGCCACTCCGCATCCATGATGGGAGGCTCCCGCTGTGTGGTGCTTCTCGTCTTCTGACGGTTCTTAAGTAATGGAGGGCGGGGCCACCCGGTGACCCCGCCCCCCTCTGACGCACGGGGACTTGACGGGAACTTCCCTGTGGCATTCCCCTTGACATCAGAGGGGGGCGGGGTCACACGTTACTCTTGTAATTTTTAACATTTTTGACAGTTTTTTGTGAAATGGTAGTGGTACTTTTGTACCCCCTTACCATTTTACACAGGGGGGGCCGGGATCTGGGGGTCCCCTTGTTAAAGGGGGCTTCCGATAAGCCCCCCGCCTGCAGACCCCCACAACCACCGGGCAAGGGTTGTGGGGATGAGGCCCTTGTCCCCATCAACATGGGGACAAGGTGCTTTGGGGGCTACCCCAAAGCACCCTCCCAATGTTGAGGGCATGTGGCCTGGTGTGGTTCAGGAGGGGGGTGCTCTCTCATCCCCCCCTCTTTCCCCCTCTTTTCCTGCGGCCTGCCAGGTTGCATGCTCGGATAAGGGTCTGGTATGGATTTTTGGGGGGACCCCACGTCATTTTTTTTTTAATTTTGGCGCGGGGTTCCCCTTAAAATCCATACCAGACCTGAAGGGTCTGGTATAGATTTTGAGGGGGACCCCACACCATTTTTTTTTAAATTTTGGCTGGGGTTCCCCTTAATATCCATACCAGACCTGAAGGGCCTGATATGGAATTTAGGGGAACACCCCACATAATTTTTTTTTTAATTTTGGTTCGGGGTTCCCCTGTGGGGAATTCCCATGCCGTTTTTATCAATTAACTTTTATGTGTATTGTCGGACCGGCAATTCATTAATAGCCGCGAGTAGTTTTAAATTACTTTTTTTCCTTTGAAATGTAATTTTGCTGTCAGACTGTTCTAAACACGGGAAACATGCACCTCTTTACAGGCATACTAGAGACACCCCCCAGGTACGAAATTTAAAGGAATATTACACTTTTATTGTTTCACTTTAAGCTTTATTAAAATCACTGCTCCCGAAAAAACGGCCATTTTTAAAACTTTTTTTGCATTGATCCATGTCCCCTGGGGCAGGACCCAGATCCCCAAACACTTTTTATGACAATACCATGCATATAAGTCTATAAAATTAGCACTTTTGATTTCTCCTATAGACTTTTAAAGGGTGTTCCGCGGCTTTCGAACACCCCAAATTGTTCGCTGTTCAGCAATCTGGTGAACAGCCGATGTTCGAGTCGAACACGAGTTCGACTTGAACTCGAAGCTTATCCCTAATGTCGACACACAATTCTCGTCAGAAAATCTGATCGTGTGTACGAGGCTTTAGACTGCATTCACACTTGAGCGTATCGTTTTCAGGCAGAAAGTTGCACGATTTTGCACAGGTCAAATGGTCACCAATGTAAAAAGCAGAAAAGCACCCAAATCTGCCTCAATTGAGCTACAAAAAAAGCTCCAAGTGTTTGCCTTCAGGTTTTCCGGAGTGGGGATGTGAACCATCTCCATAGAGAATTGATTTTTTCTCTTCCAGTATTTTGGAGCTTCAAGCTACAAAACACTGAGGTGTGAATGGGGCCTAAGAATATACAAGTCATGCAAATACATTAAATCTTGAAACACAAAGATACAAAAGATTTATAGTGACCAACAGGGCCGGCGTCACCATTAGGCGGGACAGGCAGCCGCCTAGGGTGCCAGGGTGGAGGGGGAGGTAAAATCCTTTTTAACAGTGACTGCGCACCGCTGGCTGCTATCACACACCCCGCCGCACCGAGCAGATTGGAGCTCTATTGCGGGATGCGGGGTGACAAGCCAGAGGATGAGCCAGGCGCGGATTAGGATAAACAAGCGCCGGCAGAGCAGGGGGCATCCATTCCCCCAGGCACCAAGACTTATACAGTGTGGAGATCAAGGATAGCTATTCTTCTCTAGCTCCGGCGCTCCACAGCCTCTGGCATCCTGTCACAGTGACACAGTAAGAGCAAGGAAAGCCAGCTTGTGCAGGAGTCGGGCTGTGTTCTGTCTCCACTGTCCTCCTAACCCCTCCCTCACTGCACTGCTTGTCCAATCCAATACTTCACCTCTCATTTGTGCCCGCCCACACTCCAGCCACATGCATGCAATGCACTGTACTGTGCTGTGAGAGGAGCTATGTGGGCAGCTGGGCGGCACTTTTCAAACAATAATTGGGGGAGACCAGCCTGAATGGGAAAGCAAAATTGGTGAGTGAGACCCCCAGAATAACCCCCATCTATGTCCTATGCACCTTCTCCCCCCCTCTTCCTCACCTTCCTCTCTGCCCCCTAGGCTAGATCCTTGCCTGCCTGTATACTGTCCTCGCCTGCCTGTATTCCGTCCTCGCCTGCCTGTATTCCATCCTCGCCTGCCTGTATACTGTCCTCGCCTGCCTGTATACCGTCCTCGCCTGCCTGTATACCGTCCTCGCCTGCCTGTATACTGTCCTCGCCTGCCTGTATACCGTCCTCGCCTGCCTGTATACCGTCCTCGCCTGCCTGTATACCTGCAGACTATGGCTGGTGTGAGGAAGCCACTATTTGTCTGGAGAGGCACCGCAAAACGTCTCCCCCGCCACCTTCACCGTATACAAGGGGGAGGAGTCAGGGGCAGAGCCAAGGGGGCGGAGAAATTAGGATTTGCCTAGGGTGTCAAAAATCCTTGCACCAGCCCTGGTGACCAAGCAAGAAAAACACAAGAGATGTGAAGTGATTCACCAAAAATAGCTTTCACAATTTACAACATAAGCATTACAACATAATAATAATAAGCATTTACAACATAACATAAGCATACAACCATTCACTGCAATGGATGAATCGCTCTGTTAACTATGTGTAGGATGTAAAATCATCTGAAATCAGCCGCTTACATTTAAAGATCTAATAAAGATCCATCACACCTTTGGATTCACCCAGTTTTAAAATCGCATACAGAGTACATGTTTTCCAAATGTTATATATGGAATACACCACATATAAAAGCCACATAAGGGGGCTGATTTACGAACCGTTTGCGCCATGAGTTGAGGTGCACGCCGAGGAGCAACGTACGTTTTGGTATTTACAAAACAGTTGCGCCGGTAACACAGCTCTATTCCCCATTTACTAAAGTAATCTCAGCGCACGGGAGGAGGTGATCAGTGCACCACTATGGACCTGGCGCTCAGCATCTTCATCTTAAAATTAAAAGAAGCTGGAAGTGTGAATATTATGGGGGTAATGTGGGGTGATGTGAGGAAGTTTAGTAATAACTGCCCAAGTAACAAATACCAACAATACCAAAATAGAATGAGAAAGTAACTTTTTCTGAACAAGCCTGCTGTGTCTGCAAGTACATTTAGAACTGCGTGAGGTCAATTTATGCACTGCACATGCGCAAGCAGCATTTGTGCACGTTCAAATGCGTTGGTTCAGTGCGCTGGCAAAATCTTAGTAAATGTCAAGCAATGTAAATGCATTTGCATGGGTTGAAGGGGCGCACCTCTCAATATTTTTTTTTTTCTACGCTGGTTCACTTTTATGTGTTTTTTTAAGGATATTTGCACACAGGTCATGTTAGCGTGTTACGTTGCCAACATGTGACATGTACCTTGTTAAAATTATGTAAAAAGACTCTCCTCCTAAAAGGGCATTTAACCTTCCCCCTCTAATGCATATATGATTTCTTTGGGCTAGCTTTTGCTTTTAAAAGGGAACTCTACACTCCAATGCTCTTGTCTCCACTTCTAATGCATATGTTTTATTTGGGCTAGTTTTTGCCTTTAAAGAGGAACTCTACCCTCCGCTCCATAATCCAAAGGCTGTGAGCTGCCTTCACCAATCCAAACCACTTTTGGGGTGCTCGAGCCCCTCCTGCCCCCAAACATCCACCACCTTTCATTAGCTGGCTTGCTGTGTTTGGCTGGGGGTTTGTTAGTGTGTGGGAGGGGCACAATATTTTTTAGTTTAGAGAGGTATTTTTCACGTGGGGTTCTCATTTTAAGCCTTTCCAGACTCAAATGGCCTTGTATGTATTGGGGGGGGGGCAGGCTATTTTTTTTTATGTTAAAATCTTGCAGCTGCAATGTCGATTTGTAAGTTTGCTCTAAAAAGCCGTACATCTTTGAAGCAGCATTGCAGCATTTTGGATACATGCTACAGATGCACCACTTTACAGGCAGAGTAACCCCCCAAGTAATAGCTTTAGGGCAAGTTCACTCTATAGAAATGCAGTCCAGATGCCTTTCTGCATGCGCATTTTTGATGCGTTCCTGTGCGTTCCTGATGCAGGTTTTTTTGCTTTTTACAGCGTTCCAGTACAGTCCAGTGCAGGAAAAATGCAGCATGTTCTACTTTATTTTGTGGAACTGGAACGCACTGGAACTGCAAGCAATGGTGTGAACTATGGCACTGAAAAACATATAACCTACTTTCCATGGGTTTGTGATGCAAAAAAACGCACTGGACTGCATGTGGTGTGAACTGGCCCTTAAGCAATTTTGCATATTTAAAGGCATTTCCTCTTGTTACGTTTTTGGGGTTCTCCAAATTGTTGACAATTGACATATGTCCCTTAGGGTGGGACCTGGGCCCCATACCCATTTTAAGGCCAATAACTAGAAGATAAGCCAGCCAAGTGGGGACTAGCAAAATTCCCATGTCAGTTCCAATAGACTGAAATGGTATTTGTTGTATATCTTTTGCACATGTTAGGCTCTTTAGTTGCCCCCATGGACTGGGGGGTGTTTTGTCCCATCTCTAATTCTGTAGCATGCTGGGTGATGCGCTTCATTTTGGACAGGGGGTGGATTATTTTGTGCTAGCTGCATTTGGGTTGGTCTGGGCATGCTCAGGGGCTTTTTTTGGGTGCTTTTTGTGTGTTTCTTGGATGTTTCTGGGCATGCTCAGAGAGTGTGTTTTTTGAGTTAGTAATTTAAGGACATCCTTAACAGGTGTAATCACTTTGATGTTCTGTCTCTACATTGGGTGAACTTGCATTTTGTAGGTTTCATGGACTGTCCATGTGTTTTCAATTGCCTCATTAGCACATGTTATATAAAGCTTGCAGATAGCATTCTTTACCTTGCCCTGAAAAAAGGCAAGATTGTGTGTGTGGGGGGCCGGCAAGTGAGTACATTTGGGTGTCCTTATCGAGTTTGTAACACATGTATTTTCTCCTTGTATTTTGTTTGTTATGTCTGTGCAAAACAGATGTCAAGCAAGTTTGTTTTTACTTTGGTGTGTTGTTTTTTGGGTGGGGGATAGTGCCTGCCAATTAATCGCGGAGAATCATTATCGCGATTCTCCGCCCGCCACGATGCAACTCCGGATTTGTGCGATTCTGACGATTGAGCTGAAAAGCACCCGCCGCGCCGCCGCACACTGATCGATGTTGTCCCTGTGTTAGAGCGGAGGGGAAGCCGTCAGAGCCAGTGTGCTGACGTCACTCAGCAGAAGAATGTGATTGGTCAGGTAAGTAATCTTCTTCACAGAAGTCCCGGGGACAAGCGTGACTGCAGCTGCATGCTGCAGCACTGAGCAAACGTGAGCAGCTTTACTTTTTTTTAGAATCAGGGAGGGAGAGACATTTTTATATATATATATATATATATATATATATATATATATATATATATATATATATATATATATATTGAGGGAGAGACATATTATATATATATATATATATATATATATATATATATATATATATATATATATATATTGAGAGAGGGAAAGACATTTTATATATATATATATATATATATACCGTATTTATTGGCATATAACACTCTTATTCACCCTAAAAATTGGGTGCAAATAGCACGTGTGTGTTATATGCCAATACTTCAATTTTAGATGCTTCGGAGGGGACAGGGAGGGGGGCGGGATGAGCGCCATCAGATTACATACAGGAGAATCTCCTGTTTACTTGGTGGCCTCTGTAATAGGAAGTCCCGTTTCCTGGGCCGCCATTGGACCACTGTTCTGTCTATCATAGGACATTCTCACTGTATATAATCTTTCGGCGCTCGTCCCGCCCCCCTCCCTGTGCCCTCTAGGCTGCAAATGGGCATCGATCAGGCTGCATTGATGGCAATGGTGAGGCTGCTGCATTGATGTGGACTGATGAGGTCGCATTGATGGCACTTGTGAGACTGCAGATGGGCATTGATGGGGCTGCATTGGTGGCAATGGTGAGACTGCAGATGGGCACTGAACCTTATTTTGCTTCAAAGTTCCTTATTTAAAATTCAATTTTTTTTCCCTGAAACTTCCCTCTTAAAATTAATGTGTGTGTTATACGCCGATAAATACGGTAACTTCAGCACAACTTGCAGATGACTTCTGTAATAGAAGTCAATGCAAGTTGCCTGAAGTGGGCAGTCTGATAAAAGAACCAAGAAGAGATACAATGTTTCTACTTATCAATGAACTGAACTCTGTGTGTAGGAGTTCTCAGTTTAACCATTTAAAGACTAAATCTTTTCTGACACTTGTTGCTTACAAGTAAAAATCCTGTATTTTTTGCTATAAAATCACTTAGAACCCCCAAAAATGATATATATTTTTTTAGCAGAGACCCTAGGGAATAAAATAGCGGTTGTTGCAATATTTTATGTCACATGGTATTTGCGCAGCGGTCTTTCAAATGCTATTTTTTTGGAAAAAATACACTAATGAATTAAGAAAAAACGAACAGTAAAGTTAGCCCATTTTTTTTCGTCCAAAAGTTTTGATTACCTATTTTTGTGTATTTAATATTTAAGAGTTTTTTTTTAATCTAAATTATACATACAAGTGAACTGATTAGAGGTTTGTTTTGTTTAATAATGTTTAAATGTAAGAAATTTTCTGTATCACTTATTAAGGTTGCTTACACACTGGAGCGGGCAGACATTGACGGTAAAACGCTGCTAGTTTCAGCGGCGCTATTTGGCTGCTAGCGGGACGCTAATAACCCAGCTAGTGGACGATGAAATGAGCCTGTGAAGCGCCGCTGCCAAATCGCTTTGCAGGCACTTCAGCAGCGGTGCGCATTCATTTCAATGGGCAGGAGTGGTGGAGGAGCAGTATACACTGCTCCAAAGATGCTGCTTGCAGGACTCTTTTTTTTTTTTTTTTTTTTTTTTTAACATCCTGCCAACACATCACCTCAGTGTGAAAGCACTCGGGCTTTCACACTGAGACTGCAGGGGAGCCGTTTCGCAGGCACTTTACAGGCGCTATTTTTAGCCCAAAAGTGCCTGAAAAATGCTCCAGTGTTAAAAAGGGTCTAACTGTTGGATTCCATGAGATGAAGGGAAAAAAAAAAAAATCGTAGCGATTATCTGCCCTTTTTGTACTATAAAGGGCTCATTTTAGTTTTATTAACCCCATGATGACAGGTGATACAAGAAAAAAAGCATGCTGCTGTTACTAAACGTCTTAGGCCTGGTTCACACCTATGCATTTTTTAGCTTTTTTGGTTCAATAGAATTCAACAGAAAAGCACCTAGTGCACTTTTACCACGATTTGCATTTTTTTAATCTACCTAACAACAAATTGGCCAAAAAAAGCATCAAAATCGCCTGTGCAAATGCGAACAGCAAAAAGCAAAAGGTATGAACTGAGCCCTATGCTGGCCACGTATCCATTTCTGGATGAAAATATTCATATGAAGAATCTTTGTACATTCGCTAAATGAAAGAATGGCGTTTGAAAATTTCACTTTTAACATTCAGTTTCAACCACTTGAGCCCCGGACCATTATGCTGCCTAAGGACCAGAGGTCTTTTTCCAATTTGGCACTGCGTCGCTTTAACTGCTAATTGCGCGGTCATGGAATGCTGTACCCAAACGAAATTTGTGTCCTTTTCTTCCCACAAATAGAGCTTTCTTTTGATGGTATTTGATCACCTCTGCGGTTTTTATTTTTTGCACTATAAACGGATAAAGACCGAAAATTTTGAAAAAAATGATTTTCTACTTTTTGTTATAAAAAAAATCCAATAAACTCAATTTTAGTCATACATTTAGGCCAAAATGTATTCGGCCACATGTCTTTGGTAAAAAAAATGTCAATAAGTGTATATTTATTGGTTTGCGCAAAAGTTATAGCGCCTACAAACTAGGGTACATTTTCTGGAATTTACACAGCTTTTAGTTTATGACTGCCTATGTCATTTCTTGAGGTGCTAAAATGGCAGGGCAGTACAAAACCCCCCCAAATGACCCCATTTTGGAAAGTAGACAACCCAAGGAAATTGCTGAGAGGCATGTTGAACCCATTGAATATTTATTTTTTGTCCCAAGTGATTGAATAATGACAAAAAAATAAAAATATTTACAAAAAGTTGTCACTAAATGATATATTGCTCACACAGGCCATGGGCATATGTGGAATTGCACCCCAAAATACATTCAGCCGCTTCTCCTGAGTATGGGGATACCACATGTGTGGGACTTTTTGGGAGCCTAGCCGCATACGGGGCCCCGAAAACCAATCACTGCCTTCAGGATTTCTAAGGGTGTAAATTTTTGATTTCACTCTTCACTGCCTATCACAGTTTCGGAGGCCATGGAATGCCCAGGTGGCACAAACCCCCCCAAATGACCCCATTTTGGAAAGTAGACACCCCAATCTATTTGCTGAGAGGCATGGTGACTATTTTGCAGCTTTCATTTGTTTTTGAAAATGAAGAAAGACAAGAAAAAACATTTTTTTTTTCTTTTTTCAATTTTCAAAACTTTGTGACAAAAAGTGAGGTCTGCAAAATATTCACTATACCTCTCAGCAAATAGCTTTGGGTGTCTACTTTCCAAAATGGGGTCATTTGGGGGGATTTTGTGCCACCTGGGCATTCCATGGCCTCCGAAACTGTCATAGGCAGTGAAGAGTGAAATCAAAAATTCACGCCATAGAAAGCCTGAAGGCGGTGCTTGGTTTTCGGGGTTCCGTACGTAGCTAGGCTCCCAAAAAGTCTCACACATGTGGTATCCCCGTACTCAGGAGAAGCAGCAGAATGTATTTTGGGGTGTAATTTCACATATTCCCATGGCATGTTTGAGCAATATATCATTTAGTGACACCTTTGTGCAAAAAAAAAAAAAAAAATTTGTCTCTTTCCCGCAACTTGTGTCGCAATATAAAATATTCCATGGACTCAACATGCCTCTCAGCAAATAGCTTGGGGTGTCTACTTTCCAAAATGGGTTCATTTGGGGGGGTTTTGAACTGTCCTGGCATTTTATGCACAAAATTTAGAAGCTTATGTCACACATAACCCACTCTTCTAACCACTGGAAGACAAAGCCCTTTCTGACACTTTTTGTTTACATGAAAAAGTTATTTTTTTTTGCAAAAAAATTACTTTGAACCCCCAAACGTTATATATTTTTTTAAAGCAAATGCCCTACAGATTAAAATGGTGGGTGTTTCAGTTTTTTTTTTCACACAGTATTTGCGTAGCGATTTTTCAAACGCATTTTTTGTGGAAAAAACACACTTTTTTAAATTTTAATGTACTAAAACACACTATATTGCCCAAATGTTTGATGAAATAAAAAAGATGATCTTAGGCCGAGTACATGGATACCAAACATGACATGCTTTACAATTGTGCACAAACGTGCAGTGGCAACAAAATAAATACATTTTTAAAAGCCTTTACAGGTTACCACTTTAGATTTCCAGAGGAGGTCTACTGCAAAAATTACTGCTCTCGATCTGACCTTCGCGGTGATACCTCACATGCATAGTGCAATTGCTGTTTACATTTGACGACAGACCGCCGCTTGCGTTCGCCTTAGCGCGAGAGCAGGGGGCGACAGGGGTGCTTTTTTTTTTTTCTTTTTTTTTTTTTTTCTTTATTAATTTTTGCTTTTTTATCTAATTTTTAAACTGTTCCTTTCATTTTTTTTTAAATCATTTTTATTGTTATCTCAGGGAATGTAAATATCCCCTATGATAGCAATAGGTAGTGACAGGTACTCTTTTTTGAAAAAATTGGGGTCTATTAGACCCTAGATCTCTCCTCTGCCCTCAAAGCATCTGACCACACCAAGATCGGTGTGATAAAATGCTTCCCCAATTCCCCAATGGCGCTATTTACATCCGGCGAAATCTAAGTCATAAAATGCTCGTAGCTTCTGGTTTCTTAGGCCATAGAGATGTTTGGAGCCACTCTGGTCTCTGATCAGCTCTATGGTCAGCTGGCTGAATAACCATCTGCATTCTCAGGTTCCCTGTTGAGACAGGAAAGCCAGAGAAAAACACGGAAGACGGTGGGGGGGGCATTCCCTCCCACGGCTTGTAAAAGCAGTCTAGAGGCTAATTAGCTGCTAGGATTGCTTTTACATGAAAGCCGACCGCTGGCTGAAAAGAATGATACCAAGATAATACCTAAACCTGCAGGCATCATTCTGGTATAACCACTCAAAGTCGTGAATGGCGTACCTGAAGACAAAAAATGGTTAACAATAAAGCGCAGTAAACGGTAAAGTATAAAAAAATTGCATACCTGAAAAACCAACATAATAAAACATAACAACAATAAAACATTGCAGAATAGAATACAGTAAAAAAAGAGCAGAACAATAGAGAGAGAGAACAATAAAACGACAACTATTTTTTTTTATTTTATATATTTTTTTACATTTTTTTTTACACTTTTTTTGTAACTAAGTTTTATAACTGTAACCGGTTCCAGGTTCGGGTCTCTCAAAATGCGATGGCATCTTGGGAGACCCTGTGAAAGTGTGCCTAGTCTGTGCAATGCTGTACCCTACGCTAATACTCAACTAGTGAATGGTAGCGTTCAAAACATTCACCAATGCAAAGACCAGGATTGTCAGGACAGGAGGGACAATAATAGCGGGTGTCACGCCTATATCCGCGCTTGCTGCAGACACGACATCTTTTTTGGGGGGGTTCGTTGGGTAGGGGTACTCGGGAGGACGTAAAGAAAATGCCTCTCATGCAGCCGACTGCATTTGGTTGGGGATGTGAATGGGGGAAGTACGGGCGCTGCAGAAGTGGTGGGTTCCCAATTAGGATTGGCGAATGCAGCAGGAAGGGCATTATGGGCACGACGGGCCTGTGTTTGTCTTCTTGGTGGCAGCGGGACACTACTTGTGCTTGCCACCTCACCAGCTTGAACTGCATTTATGGGACTCGCCACGTCACCAAGTGTTACTGCAGTGCTGGTTTGACTACGACCGGGGTGTACTAGGCCACTGGTGCTTGCCAGTTTAATAAAAAGCTACCAAAAAAACTGTTAGCGATCGCAGGGATCAGGCCTGACTCTGCGAACGCTGCAGTTATGCGTTTAGTGTTTTGTAAGTGACAGTGATCGATCGATACTGCACTTGGGTGGGCTGGGCCGGGCGGAGGGGCAAAACGCAGGTGCTAGCAAGTATCTGGGCTGATCCCGCTAACACTGCGTTTTTGGGAACCCTAAACTGCTGGGGACGCTAGTATAGATCTGATCGGATCAGATATTGATCCGTTCAGATACTATACCACTAAGGGAGGCGTATGCTGCGTGCGTGGGTGTTAGCGGTACTGGCACTAATCTGACGCTGCCTGGGGCGACTCATATCACCGCCGGGCGATCAGGGGGCTAAACCTTTATTCGGTAATAAACGGCGGGTGCCCTGACACTATAAAAAATAAACGAACTAACCAGCGTCACCCGTAACACTTATACGGTGATCAGTGGTGAAAGGGTTAACTAGGGGGCAATCAAGGGGTTAAAACATTTATTAGGTAGTATATGGGGGTCCCTGTCGCTATAAAACGCTGATGGCGAACCTAAATATTTACCTCCCTAACTAGCGTCACCAGCGACACTAATACAGCGATCAGAAAAATTATCGCTTAGCGGCACTGGTGACGGGGGGTGATCAAGGGGTTAAAACTTTATTAGGGAGGGTTAGGGGGGTACCCTAGACCTAAAGGGGGCTAACCCTAACTGTCCTACCACTGTAACTGTCACAAACTGACACCATGCAGTAATCAGAAAAAAAAAAAACTGCTTGGTGCCAGTTTGTGACAGGGGGGGTGACAGGGGGGGTGACAGGGGGGGTGACAGGGGGGGTGATTGGGGGGCGATCGGGGGGGCGATCGGGGTGTTTAGTGTGCCTGGCATGTTCTACTGTGTGTGTAGTGTTTGTGTTTTACACTCACATTTCAGTCTTCTCTCCTCGGCGCCGGAACGGAAAATACCGAGCCGAGGAGAGATGACATCATTTCCTTTGCTGCTGTTTAGCATACAGCAGCAAAGGAATGTTCCCATTGGCCGGCGGCGACCGCGAGGGGGGGCCACGAACGGATGGCCTCCCCCTCACCTCCGATTGCCGGGGGACAAAACAGGACTGCCTCGGGCACCGGGGGGGGGTCCGATCGGACTCCCCACCCGCAGGAGGCAAATCACGTGTATGTACGTGATTTTGCCTGCCCATGCCGCCTTGCCGACATACATCGGCGTGAGGCGGTCCTTAAGTGGTTAAAATGAATATAATTTTTAAAAGATAACCACATATGGTGTCTGAAAGTTCCTGTGACCAATAAGTTTTCTATTCTGCTCCTTCAAATTTTCCCGTCACTGTGGTGGAAAACGAGTGTCGATTTGATCCCACTAACAATTAGAAAAAATCGAACAAATATTCTTAAAATGAATTTTTTTTTGAAGGAAGACATTGTTTTGTATGGCCAGCATAAGTGACAGCAGGCGCAGGGAGCTTTTATTAAGCCACCTGCCTATGACAAGGGAGTCCATCATACATAATATATCAGTTCTGTCTGAAAATCACCAAAACAGTGTCTGAAAATTCCTTTGACCAAGAAGTTTTCTATTCTGCTCCATCAAATTTTCCCATTACTGTGGTCGAAAACGAATGTCAATTTGACCCTAATGACGATTAAAAAATCGTTAAATTGTAAAATTTATTTTTTTTTTATTTAAGAAAGACATTGTTTTTGTATGGCCAGCATATAATATATTACAGTTCTGTCTGAAAATTGGCAAAGCAGTCTTTAATTTTTTTTTCTTTAAATAAAAAAATTGATCTCTGAGTCTGATATTTACCAGATTCAACCTCTAATAGTACATACAGTATATCTCCTCTAATAGTATATACAGTATATCTCCTCTAATAGTATATACAGTATATCTCTTCTGTCTGTTATTCTCAGAGTGGATCAAATATTTTGCTCCCTAACCATATAGTTGGTTATTTATATTTACCACTGCATAGAGATATTTAAGAATAAATTATTTTAAGGTTGTTATCCGATTAATCGAAACAATAATCGGCCACCTAATCGATTATGAATATAAACGTTAGTTGCAGCCCTACTTTAAACCAATAGAAAAATTCATAAACAGATGATCACCCGTTGCTGGGCAGAGGCAGTGTGAAAAGGTAGACTAGTTGAGGAATAGAATGGGAGAAAGTGAAAGTAAAATGCTGAGATGTCAGACAAACATGATGACAGAGGAGCTCTGGGCGGGGGAATTCCAGATCCTGAGCCATGATCACTGAGCGGGGAGATGTGATTGGTTGGCACAGGAACTGAAGCCTTGTGTCTAGGGGTGCAACGGATCGTTGCCGATCCGTGATCCGTACGGATCACCCTCCGCGGATCGGCACACCCGCGATCCGCGGAGCACTTTTCGGCCTCAGCCATAGGAAAGGCCGCGGCTTCGGCCTAGCTCCGGAGCCGGCGGCCATCTTAGTACACCCGGAATCGGCCGCTGTCTCGACAGGAAGTGACATTTCGTCGCCGCCATCTTGCTACAGCCCACACTCCTGCACAGTACAATAATGATAGCGTGAGAAGGGGGCAAGCGGACATCTTGTTACACCCACCAGAGTTTTAGATTTAAAAGCCATTTTCAACACAAAACTGAGCTTATATGCACAAATACTGTATTTATGCATATAAGCTCGGTTTTGTGTTGAAAATAGCTTTTAAATCTAAAACTTCAGTGGGTGTAACAAGATTTGTGTGGTTTTTTTTTTTGGTTTTTTTTGCTGATCCGAAAATGATCCGACCCGTGACTCTGATCCGAGGATCGATCCGATCCGTGAGATTTTTGATCCGTTGCACCCCTACTTGTGTCTAGCAGCCATTTTGTCATTCGCAGTTCAGAATAGAAAAGATGATTTTTCCTCATCATAACAAGCACAAAAGCCTAAAGCCCAACTCGGGACACTTTTTTTAAAGTGCTGACTAGGGAAAGGAAGTTAGGGTTAGGTTAGAATTGCTTTCTGTGTCCCAATTGGACCTCTTGCACACGATACTCATGTTTGAGCATCTATTTTTTCACCTGTGGTTTTTTTTGTGTGTGTATTTGCGCATATTTCCGCGCATATGCACTCATGCAAATTTGCGCATTTTTGAGTGCATGCATACAAACGTATTCTCGCATTCACAATATGTTAATGGACATTTGTGCACAAATGTGTGCGATTGCGCGCATACGCGTGCATGAGGTGTAAATTACTGACCAAAACTGCAGATTTTTCTATTTTTTTTTTTTTTACTAAAGAATGCACAGCACTTGTTTACGCACCTGTATGCATAGGCACATTACAAATAATGGGCTGTATTTTAGCTCAGTAAAAAAAAAAAGCTGTACTGAGCATTTTCAAGCTGCAGTGTGCAAGAGGCCTAAAATGTGGAAGTGAAGGAAAATCTCCTGCTGGAGCACTGAAGTGTCCCCATGGAACTTCCTCGCCCTTCTTTGGGTTCCTGTCAGGGCAGTCTTTAGAATTGATTGGACCCTGGGCAAACATTTTTTTGGGGCCCCCACCATGCAATTTCTCTCCCCACTTACGCTTCCTGATTGGTTGCTAGAGACTACCGCACATCATTACTGCTCACTCATTGACTTTTGGAGCTGTGGGGGGAGGGGGTGTGTGATCGAAGGCAATGGGCGTGGGGGATTAGTGCTAGTGCTGGGGCGATGGGATGAGTTACAGTGCTGGTGGGGGATGGGATCAGTGGCAGTGCAGAACCCCCCTCCTTACATCAGAGTCCCCCCTATCTGAAATCATGGTCCCAGAGTCACCTTTCTTGTATTAAGGTCCCCAGAGCCCCTAAACTTAAATCAGGATTTCCAGAGCTATTCTCTCTATATATCGAGGTTCCCAGTGCCCACTCCTTACTTTGGGGTCCCCAGAGCCCCCCTCCTTACATCAGGGTCCTCAGAGAGCCCCGTCCTTACATCAGGGTCCCCAGAGAGCCCCAAGGACCCCTCCTTACATCAGGGTCCCCAGAGAGCCCCCTCCTTACATCAGGGTCCACACATTTCCCCCCTTCATCAGGATCCCCTCCTTATATCAGGGACTCCAGAGCTTCTGCTACTCCTCTAAAATAAACCAGAGCTTTTCCTTACCTTCCTTGAGTTCACTGAGCTGGCACTGGACCGGCAGCAGCTGCAGCAGCAGCCAGGTCTGGAGGAAGAAGCCCCGTGCTCCTCCACTGAAACCTGAGGGGTGGAAGGGCAGTGGTCAGGCAAGCCATGTGGCACTGGCAACAGCCGCAGCAGCCCAGTCTGGAGAAGGAAATCCCGTGCTCATCCATTGAACACGTTAGGCGGGGGCCAGGACTGCAGGAGAAAGTTCCGATCTCTGCTGAATGCGGGGGCGGAGTAGGAGTCAGATTAGCCACGTGGTTTGTTGCTAGACGCCGGGCGATCCTAGCAAGTAACCACTATTGTCAGCAGCAGCAGCAGCAGGAGGTGGGAATTCAGCAGCGTCACTGTGGCAGGCAGAATGTTAGATCTATGGCACCACTGGCGCAGGCTCAAGGGGCTGCTGCTTCGGGCCCCACAACAATAACTGGGCCCTGGGCAGCTGCCCCTTTTGCCCTGCGTTAAAGACGGCCCTGACATTGTCTTTATGATGAACTGCTTTATTGAATTAGTATAATAAAATTACAGAATTGGTCTGTTGGCTTTCTCTGTTTATCTATTTGATCCTGTCCGCCTCCCCATTTCCTGGTCACTGATAAGAAGTCACAGAACACAAATATTGCCAGACTATCCCCTATTGCCCTGATCCTGGGCAGCCTTTAAAGTATGAGTAAACTCCCATCTCTGACTGTTAGGCCCCTTTCACACTGGGGCGGGGGCGGCATTGGCGGTAAAACAGTGCTATTTTTAGCGCCGCTTTAGCGGTGGTATTCGCCCACTAGCGGGGGGTTCTACCTCCCGCTAGCGGCCGAGAAAGGGTTAAAACCACCGCAAAGCGCTGCTGCAGCAGCGATATGCCAGCGGTATAGCCACGCTGCCCCATTGATTTCAATGGGCAGGAGAGGTTTAGCACCGCTGCTTCACTGCTCCAAAGATGCTGCTAGCAGGACTTTTTTACCGTCCTGCCAGCGCACAGCTCCAGTGTAAAAGCCCTCTGGGCTTTCACACTGGAGACACAGCAGCGGCTCTTTCAGGGCGCTTTGCAGACGCTATTTTTAGCACTGTAGTGCTTGCAAAGCGCCCCAGTGTGAAAGGGGTCTTACTTATAGGTAAACCTACAATAAGGCTTACCTATAGGTAGTGTAAATATCTCCTAAACGTGCATCGTTTAGGAGATATTTACTGTACATGCAGCCGGTGATGTCACCAGTGCATGCACTCTGAACATTATGGCTTTACCTTGCAGGTTTTAAGAAAAAACGCCCAGTGGTTTACTACCGCTTTAAACAAATCGATGGAAACTGAAGTTTAAATGTAAGTTAAGCAATCAGTGGGATTGAAGTTTTTTCTTTTATAGGTCCCAACATCGGTGGTGTTGTACACCAGTTTGAATCTTCAACTAAGCTGTGGTCTCCCTCCATTCCATTGTTGTGGCTCTAACTCTATTGGGAGATTGTTGCTCACATTTGTGGGTGTACACTGTTTAGGCCTAATGCATACTGGATGTTATAAAAACAGCAGTAGCATTGCCACATTAAAAACATGAGTCTTTCCACGTTTTTCATTCGCGTTTTGCCGCATTAGCATTTTTTAGCAAGGAAATATGTTATTTTTAACTCCCATTTTTCCACAATGAATCTCTAAATAGTCACTGTGTAGATGTTTAGTTGCCTTTTTCAGAGTAGAGAGAGCACAGTCCATTATGGAAACCCATGCCAAAATAAAAAAAATAAAAAATAAAAATGGCGTGAGGGTCCCCCCCAAAAGCCATGCCAGACCCTTATCCAAGCATGCAGCCTGGCAGGCCAAGAAAGGAGGGGGATGAGTGAGTTCCTGCCCCCCTCCTGAAATATACCAGGCCACATGCCCTCAACATGGGGGGTGCTTTAGGGCGGGAGGCTCTGCACCCCCCAAAGCATCTTGCCACCAATGTTGATGAGGCCTCTTCCCCACAACCCTGACCTGGTGGTTTTGGGGGTGTGGGGAGTGACTAATCAGAATCTGGAAGCCTCCTTTAACAAAGAGGCCCCCAGATCCCGCCTCCCCATGTGAACGTTTAGGGGTACATTGCCAATCTGTATGCAATAGCACTGTGTTTTGGGAGATTGCATGCAGATTGTAAACTAGCAGATCTGCCAGAGCAAAATCCGTTGTCGTAAATTCCGATTGTGTGCACACAATTCCGACGCACAAATTCCACGCATGCTCAGAATCAAGCAGAAGAGCCGCTCTGGCTATTGAACTTCATTTTTCTCGGCTCGTCGTACATGTTGTACGTCACCGCGTTCTTGACGTTCAGAATTTTTGACAACATTTGTGCGACCGTGTGTTTGCAAGACAAGTATGCGCCAACATCTGTCTGAAAAAAATCCAGGATTTTGTTGTCGGAATGTCCGAGCGTGTGTATGCGGCATTAGAGTTCACCAGATTGTATGCAAGATTTGTATTTGCCTGTGTGTGGTCAGTCAGCTGGATTGGAGTCTCCCTCTAGTGGTGGCCAGAGGTAGTGCAGGCTGTCAAAGTATCACAGCCAGTCTTACTTGCTTAGAATAAGTCCCCCTAAGGCTGGATTCACACCTATGCATTTTTAGTGCTTTTTGCATTTTGCAGATTTGCACTACAGAACGTGTTCCATAGGAAACCATGTTAAATGGACTGTAGTGCAAATCTGCAAAATGCAAAAAGCATTAAAACTGCATAGGTGTGAATCCAGCCTAATACCACGTACACATGGGCGGAACATTCGACCGGACTGGTCCGACGGACTTTTGATGGACTTCCGACAGACTTTTGAACAAACGGACTTGCCTTCACACGATCACAGCAAAGTTTTCATACGTACGGATTTGTACGTGATGACGTACGACCGGACTAATATAAGGAAGTTGATAGCCAGTAGCCAATAGCTGCCCTATCCTCGGTTTTTGTCCATCGGACTAGCATACAGATGAGCGGATTTCTCGATAGGAACAGGGTCCAACGGAGTTACGACGTAAAGATTTGAAGCATGTTCCAAATCTAAAGTCCGTGAGACTTTCAACAGAAAAAGTCAGCTGAAGGTTCGATGAAGCCCACACATGGTCTGAATGTCCGCTGGATTCGGTCCGTCGGACCAGTCCAGTCGAAAAGTCCGCTTGTGTGTACATGGCATTATTCCCTCCTACCAAAGTCAAAGACCACGCCCTGGTTAGCTAGCTGTAGTGGGCATGCGTTGCCATGACAAAGGCCAATTCAGTTTTGTTGCAGGGTAGCTGGTAAGTGAGCTGGGAAATTGTGTTTATTTTTGATCTACCTACAAATGGAAGATAATAGGAGACCCTCCTGCCTGCACTCCTGAGCTAAGGGCAGATGAATTCCAGGAAGTAAATGCTACATAAATCATCTGCTCTTACTCAAGATGGCTATGGAAAACAAAAAATCATGGAGACAGGATGGATGGGGGAAGTTTGCTGTGAATATTAAAAATGAATTAAATAGCATTTCAGATTGTGGTGCTCAGATACAGTTTAGTTCTGCTTTAAGGCCCAGTTCACACCTGTGTGTTTATGTGCAGTTCAGGGGCGGTGCATTTAAAAAATTCTGCATGCTGCATTTTTTTGGATGCATTTTCATCAAAATGCACGTTCTATAGAGTTCAATCGTAACACATCTAAAAATCATGTAAAACACACCTAAAGTACAATGCACCGCACAGATGTGAACTGGCCCTAAGGTTACAAGAAGGATAAGTTTTAGTTATAGCAAGGATTAGTATAAAGGTTTCGGAGTGGGCCTGTGTTAGATTACAAAGAGGATTAGTGTTAGGATTACAGGGAGAGTCAGTGTTGGATTAGTATTAGGATTACAGGGAGAGGTATTGTTATGGTTGTAGGAAGGGTAAATGTTTGGGTTACAGGAAGATTAAGAGTGCTTTCACACACACAGCGCCCGGGCATCGGGGGTAAAGCACAGCTATTTTTAGTGGTGCTTTACTGTCATTTTTGCTGCGCTTTTCGGACGCTATCGGGGCGCTTTTAACCCCCGCTAGCGGCCTAAAAAGGGTTAAAAGCGCCCGCAAAGTGCCGCTACAGTGGCACTTTGCCGGTGGTTCAGCAGAGCTGCCCATTGATTTTAGTGGGCAGGGGCGCTTTAGGAGTGGTGTATACACTGCTTCTAAAACGCTGCAAAGAAGCTGCTGGCAGGACTTTTTTTGATGCCCTGCCAGCACAGCACCCCAGTGTGAAAGCACTCAGGCTTTCACATTAGGTTTGCAGCTAAGGCTTTTTTCAGGCGCTTTACAGGTGTTATTTTTATCGCTAAAGCACCTCAAAAACGCCTCCAGTGTGAAAGGGGTCTAAGGGCTTGTTCACACTTGACTAAATTTCTAACGGTTAACAAGCACTCCTATAGCGTTAGTATGGGTGTTAGACTTGTGTTAAAAAACTTTTGGGCGTTAGACTGGTATTTTACAAGCGGTAATGACGAGTTAAAAATGCTCCCACTTCTGGTTGAAAGTGTCCTTACATCTCACAGCAGACTGACCGATTTATAGACTAAACTACCCTTCTGCCCTACATAACAACCCCCCCTCCGAGTTATTAATACTTTTTTTGTTCTTCCTATCTATCTCTTCCTTCTTGTTTTCTACTCTGTTTTCTTGATTTTCTGTAAAAATTGGGCAGTTTTTTCTTTATATAGAGATCAACTGGAAGATATTCCATTTCAGGATTATCTCCCGGAATTTCATTATAATATTCCAGATTGTTATCTCTAGGGGACATTTACCCATGCTCTCGTTCTCAATTCCAGTTTACATTATGGCTCATATTTGTTAGGACTTATGCATTTTGGTGGTCAGCATTGGTCCTTTTTTTCTTTTTTTTTGTTTAACTTATCTGATACTAATCCATTGTATTTGTAATTCACCGTTATTGGATCCTTTGTATGCTTCCTATTTTGTATATGTATGTTTATTTTCTTAAATAAAAAAAATGGGGAAAAAATTGCTCCCCAAACACCCCAGGGGCAGTTTTGAAGCATTTGATGAGTGTGCTAAAACCGCTCCACACACACTTATTCCATTACAGGATAAATAAACTAAACTTGTCACTTGCTAGAGCATTTGTGAAGAGTTACCATAGACTTGAATGTGAGGCGTTAAAAGGCTTCAAACGCCTCCTTTATTGACACGAGGCTTGATTTTGAAGCAACGCAATGTTAACACTAGATGTTTTGATAATGTGAACAGCAATGTGTGCTGTCTATTGTATCATTTGCATAAGTGTTAATGCCTCTCAATCACCTGCTTTTAATGCCAGTGTGAACCTAATTGTTATGGTAATACTGAGGGTTAGTGTGAGGTTAGAGTGAGTGTTACATAAAGGGTTAATGTTCGGGTTGAAGTTACAGAGAAAGTTAGGGTATGGATTACAGGTAGGAATAGTTAGGATTATAAAGTGTGTTACGGTTAAAGACCCCTTTCACACTGGAGGCATTTTTCAAGCGCTTTAGCACTAACAATAGCGACTGTAAAGCGCCTGAAAAAAGCCTCATCTGCAATCCCAGTGTGAAAGCCCAAGTGCTTTCACACTGGGGTGCTGTGCTGGCAGGACATCAAAAAAAGTCCTGCAAGCAGCTTCTTTGCAGCACTTTAAAGCGGGGTCCACCTAAACTGCCAAAAAAAAAAAAATATTAAAAGCCAGCAGCTACAAATACTGCAGCTGCTGACTTTTAATACATGGCCACTTACCTGTCCCGGGGTCCAGCGATGTCGGCAGGCGACGCCGAGAACCCGCTCAGTTCTCGGCAGCTGCCGCCGCCATCCTAGGTGAAGGAATCAGGAAGTGAAGCGTTGCGGCTTCACTTCCCGGTTCCCTACTGCGCATGCGCGAGTCGCGCTGCGCGTCCCAAGTGGTCCCTGCTCTCTCCTGGGACCTGTGTGTTCCCAGCAGACAGCGCGGTGGGGACAGGAAGAGGCATAGACTCCCATGGGAGTCTATGCCGGAAGTGGATGCAAATACCTGTCTTAGACAGGTATCTGCACCGCCCTCCCCCCTGAAAGGTGCCAAATGTGACACCGGAGGGGGGGAGGGTTCCGAAGAGCGGAAGTTCCATTTTTGTGTGGAACTCCACTTTAAGAGAGGTGAATACATTGCTCCTAAAGTGCCCCTTCCCATTGAAATCAATGGGCAGCGCTTGCAAAGTGCCTCAGCAGCGGGGCTTTTAACCCTTTATTCGGCCGCTAGTGGGGGTTAAAAGCACCCCGCTAGCGCCCAAAAAGCACTGCAAAAAAACTACAGTAAATCGCCGCTAAAACTAGCAGCACTTTACCACCGATGCCCGGACGCTGGCAGTGTGAAACTGCTCTTACAGGGAAAATGAGTGTAAGGCCTCTTTCACATGAACGATCTGTTCAGGTCCTCCTGTCAGTTTTTTAGGCGGACCTGAATGGACGCTCCATAGACCTCTATGGAGGGTCGGATGTCAGCTGTGACATGTCCGCTGACATCCGACCCGCTCCGATCCGAAAAAGTGTATCCGTTTTCGGATCGGGTGATGACAGACTCTACGGTCCGTCTTCATCCGATCCCCCATAGAGGAGAGCGGCGCTCTGACAGGTCCATCCCTGCACAGTGAGCAGAGACAGACCTGTCATCTTCCTGCTCAGCGATAGAGTGTGAAAGAGGCCTTAGGGTTACAGGAAGGGGTACAGAAAAGAATATGGTCATTAGATAAGGAGGGTTATTGTGAGAGTTTCAGGAAGGGTTAGGGGGAGAAAACCCACCAAAGATATAGCTAGCAGGATTTTTAATACACTGAACTAAATAGTGGAAGTTTCTATGTACACATAAACATATATAGACCATGTCAGACTATTGATTCTGAAGATTTTCACAACCCACCTATAACACAATAATTAAGTGAAATTACCTTCTCCTATGGTGTCACTTGTTACCTGAACCAGTACAATGTCTCTCCATTGCTTCTCTCTCACTGGTGATTTCTGTCCTCCATTATTTCATTCAGTGATGAAGTGACATCCATGAGATAAAGTGACAGTTATACTAATTCTGCTGCCAGTGTGAGATTAGGAGCGTGAAATGAGCTTTGATGTTGGTTTAGATATATTGGGGACGGTTCTAAGCACTGTGTCTTCCTTTAGAGCTTTTTTTCTCAGAGAATAGGTGAAGGTATTCCCCCCTCCAAGTTACCCCTTGTCTCCATCCCTTACCCACCTCCGAGTATTGTCCCTTGGCTCTACTCCCTACTCACCTCCCAGTATCACCCTTTATAGAGAATACAGAATCAAGTATTATGGTCATTTGTAGGAATGTGTTAATGATACGAAAAAAAGAGTAGATCTCCTGAAGTCAGCAACAATAGACCCCCCCACACACAAAAATATCCACCCTCAGCAACAACAGATCCTCCAGCAGCCTGCATCAGTAGACTCCTCCCAGCAACAACTCCCCAACACCAGTGTTAATTTTGACACCAAATTTCAATTTAGTTTTAGTTATAGTCTTTTGACTAAAATGCCATTTTAGTTGTAATCGTATTTTAGTCATCTGAGTTGTTTTAGTTTTAGTTGCATTTTAGTCAACTAAAATCGAATGGGTTTAGTTAAATCTGAATGCATTATTTCTTTAGAACTGCCAAACATTATATACTCCTGGAGTAAAAATCGAATGCACTACAGGTTTAGCCATTGTGATATAAATTCAATTTAGTTTTAGTCAGTCTTTTGACTAAAATGCCGTTTTAGTTTTAGTCATAATTTAGTCATCTGAATTGTTTTAGTCGTATTTTAGTCCACTAAATTAGTATTAATTTAGTCGACGAAATTAACACTGCATAACACACCCCCAGCAACAATAGATCTCCCACCAGCAACAATAGGGCCTTCTACAACAAAAGATCACCCACCAGCAACAATAGGCCCTTCTACAACAGTAGATCCCCCACCAGCAACAATAGGCCCTTCTGCAAAAATAGATTACCCCACCAGCAACAATAGGGCCTTCTACAACAATAGATCCAGCACCAGCAACAATAGGGCCTTCTACAACAATAGATCCCGCACCAGCAACAATAGGCCCTTCTGCAAAAATAGATCCACCACCAGCAACAATAGGCCCTTCTGCAACAATAGATCCCCCACCAACAATATACAGCAACATTAGATCTCCCAGCAGTCTGCATTAGTAGACTCCTTCCTCAACAGTAAATTCCTCCCAGCAACAATTTATCCCCCAGCACCAAAAGACCCCCCTGCAACAATAGACCCTTCTGCAACAATAGATTCCCCATTAACAATAGACCCCTCTCCTAACAATAGACCCCCCCTAATAGCCAGCTTCAATAAGACCTTCCAGCACATCCCAGCTCCCATTACATACATTTAGTGCTGGTGGTGCCGGAACCACATTTCTGCTGGAAAAAAAAGCTCTGGTCTTTCTGTACCGGAGACGCCCATCCCCCTCCCAGTATCTGCAGTACAAAGAGTGAGGTGAAATCACATCAATGGGGTCATAGCAAGCAATAAATACCTCAAGAAGTTCTAATTCCTCCCTACCCAAAACTAGAGATGGGCGAATGGTTTGGCCCGAGCATGAGTTTGGGCCGAACATTTGCCAAGCATGTGATGTCAGAAGGGGGAGGTGCCACCGAGTGATGTAACCAGGTGGCCCCGCCCCTTGCCTATATAAGAGTTGTCAAAGCGAAGAGAGACCAGTCGGCAGGAGGCTTACCATTTGGAAGCATTTTCAATTTTTTTCTATTTTTCAGGTCCGGCAGGCATCGTGATTGACAATGGATTTACATCGAGGGACACTTTTTTTATTTTTTAATAAAGGATTTGTCAAAAATTGTTTCCTGTTGTTCCTACTTTTTGAGACTTTTTTTGGTAAATGGGTACAATGTACCCGATACCCATTCACATAGGAGGGGGTCCGGGATCTGTGGGCCCCCTTGTTAAAGCACCCCACAGACGCCGACAACCAAAGCCCGGGGTTGTCGGGAAGAGGCCCTTGTAGCCATCAACATGGGGACAAGGTGCTTTGGGGTGGGGGGCGCAAAGCCCCCCACCCCAAAGCACCCACCCCCCATGTTAAGGGCATGTGGACTGGTATGGTTTAGGAGGGGGGACTCGCTCATCCCCCCCTCATTTTCCTGACCTGCCAGGCTGCATGCTCGGATAAAGGTCTAGTTTTTGGGGGGGACCCCAGGCCTTTTTTTTTTTGGCGTGTGGTTCCTCTTAAAATCCATACCAGACACGAAGGGCCTGGTATGCACTGGGGGGGGACCCCATGCCGTTTTTTTCTTTATTTTTTAACCACCCCAATACTGGGCACTTTCACCCCATTCCTTCCCAGAACAATTTTAAGCTTTCAGTGCTCTCGCACTTTCAATGACAATTACTTAGGCCCCTTTCACACTGGGGCGGTAGGGGGCATCGGCGGTAAAACAGCGCTATTATTAGCGCTGTTTTACCGCGGTATTCGGCCGCTAGCGGTGCGGTTTTAACCCCCCGCTGGTGGCCGAAAAAGGGTTAAAACCACTCGCACAGCGCAGCTATAGCCACGGTATTGCCGCGGTATAGCCGCGCTGTCCCATTGATTTCAATGGGCAGGAGCGGTGAAGGAGCGGTGAATACACCGCTCCAAAGATGCGGCTCGCAGGAGATTTTTTCTTCTCCTGCCAGCGCACCGCTTCAGTGTGAAAGCCCTCGGGCTTTCACACTGAACAAACAGCGGAGGCTGTTTAGGGGCGGTTTTCAGGTGGTATTTTTAGCGCAATAACGCCTGCAAACCGCCCCAGTGTGAAAGGGGCCTAAGTCATGCTACACTGTACCCAAAATAAATTTGTATCATTTTGTTCACACAAATAGAGCTTTCTTCAGATGGCATTTCATCACCACTGTTTTTTTATTTTTTGCGATATAAGCAAAGAAAGAGCGCAAATTTTGAAAAACAATAATATTTTCTGTTTAAAAAAAATCTAATAAAATTTAATTTCATCATAAATTTAGGCCAGAATGTATTCTGGGGGAAAAAAAATCTAGATAATTTTATGATAATTGGTTTGCTTGAAAGTTATAGAGTCTACAAGCTAGGCTACATATCAGTGAAAATTGATCAATCTTGATGAACTGACGGCCTATCTAATTTTTAGAGGCCCTAAAATGTCAGGACAGTACAAATACCCCCCAAATGACCCTTTTTTGTAAAGATGACAGTCCAAGGTATTTAGTAGGAGGCATAGTGAGTCTTTTGAAGTTATGATTTTTTGCCCACAATAGTTTGGAAAATGAAGATTTTTTTCCCACAAAATTGTCATATTAACAAGTTATTTTTCACGCATGGCATAGATAAACTTGCAATGAAACCCTAAAATATATTCTGCTACTCCTCCTGAGTATTGCAATACCACATGTGTGGGACGTTTCCACAGCCTTGCCATATACAGAGGCCCAACATGCAAGGGAGCACCGGTCAAGCATTCTAGGAGCATAAATTACACATTTCATTTCATTTCCTGACTACCTACCACATTTTTGAAGGCCCTGGAAAACCAAAACAATCAAATTACCCACAAAATGACCCAATTTTGGAAAGAAAACACCCCAATGTATATTCTATGAAGCATAATGAGTCTATTGAACATGTCATTTTTTTCCACAAGTTTTTGGATATTGTGGAAAGAAACTGAAAACGTATTTTTTTTTTTACACAAAGTTGTCAATTTATAAGATATTTCTAACATAGCATAATACAGTTGCGCTCATAAGTTTACCTACCCTGGGAGAATTTATGATCTCTTGGCCATTTTCAGAGAATATGAATGTTAATACAAAAACTTTTTTCACTCATGGTTAGTGTTTGGCTGAAGCCATTTATTATCAGTCAACTGTGTTTACTCTTTTTAAATCATAATGGCAACAGAAACTACCCAAATGACCCTGATCAAAAGTTTACATACCCCAGTTCTTAATACCGTGTATTGCCCCCTTTAACATCAATGACAGCTTGACGTCTTTTGTGGTATTTGTGGATGAGGCAAAAAAGCCCCCAGTTCCTGTAAATTCTTGGGCTGTCTTGCATGAACTGCACGTTTGATATCTCCTCAGAGTGGTTCAATGATATTGAGGTCAGGATACTGAGATGGCCACTCCAGAACCTTCACTTTATTCTGCTGTAGCCAATGACAGGTCAACTTGGCCTTGTGTTTTGGATCATGTTGTCATGATGTCATGTTGGAATGTCCAATTATGTCCCATGCGCAGCTTCCTGACTGATGAATGCAAATGTTCCTCCAGTATTTTTTGATATACTGTCATACTGCATTCATCTTGCTAACAATTTTGACCTAATTTCCTGTGTAGCTCACACATCCCCAAAACATCAGTGATCCACCTCTGTACTTTTCATCATAGGCCTTGTTGACTCCTCTCCAAATGTAGCATTTATGGTTGTGGCCAAAAAGCTCAAGTTTGGTCTCATCACTCCAAACGACTTTGCGCCAGAAGGTTTGAGACTTGTCTCTGTGCTGTTTTGCGTATTGTAAGCAGGATACTTTGTGGCATTTGTGTAGTAATGGCTTTCTTCTGGCGACTCGACCATGCGGCCCATCTTTCTTAAAGTGTCTCCTTATTGTGCATCTTGAAACAGCCACACCACATGTTTCCAGAGAGTCCTGTATTTCACTTGAATTTATTTGTGGGTTTTTCTTTGCATATTGAACAATTTTCCCGGCAATTGTGGTCGAAATTTTAGTTGGTCTACCTGATCATGGTTTGGTTTCAACAGAACCCCTCATTTTCCACTTCTTGATTAAAGTTTGAACACTGCTGATTGGCAATATCAATTCCTTGGATATCTTTTTATATCCCTTTCCTATTTAATACAGTTCAATTACCTTTTCCCGCAGATCTATTGACAATCCAGAATTGTCAGTGCAGCCCTGGATGATAGATGCATAGGTCTGTCAGGAGTCCAGAAACACACTGCCCTTATATACACACACACACACACACACACACACACACACACACACACACACACACACCACACCAATTACAAGCAAATCACAGGTGAGGATGGTTACCTTTAATAACCATTCAAACCCCTTTGTGCCAACTTGTATGTATTTTATCAGACCAAAATAACCAGGGTATGTAAACTTTTGATCAGGGTCATTTGGGTAGTTTCTGTTGTCATTATGATTTAAAAAGAGTAAACACAGTTGATTAATAAATGGCTTAACCCAAACACTAACCATGAGAGCCCTTTCACACTGTGCGCCTAGGGCGTCAGCCGTAAAGCAGCGCTATTTATATTGCCGCATTACCGTTGTTTTAGCGACGCTTTTTGGCCGCTAGCGGGGCGGTTTTAACCCCCCGCTAGCGGCCGAAAAGGGGTTAAATCCACCGGCAAAAAGCTGCCGCAGCTGTGTTTTGCCGGCGGTATAGCAGCGCTGCATTGATTTCAATATGGAGGAGCGGGGAAGGAGCGGTGAGTTCACCGCTCCTTCCCTGCCCCGAGTGTGAAAGCCCGAGGGCTTTCACACTGGAGTGAATGGAGCAGCTGTTTTAGGGCAGTTTGCAGGCGCTATTTTTAACGCTATAGCACCTGCAAAACGCCCCCAGTGTGAAAGGGGTCTGAGTGAAAGATGTTTTTGTGTTATCGTTCATATTCTCTGAAAAATGGCCAAGAAATCATAAATTCTGCCAGGGTATGTAAACTTATGAGCACAACTGTACATAGCAAAAATTACACCCCAAAATACATTCTGCTACTCCTCCTGAGTATGGCGGTACCACATGTGTGAGACTTTTACACAGCATGTCCACATAGAGAGGCCCAACATGCAGGGAGCACCATCAGGCCTTGTAAAGGCATAAATTATTAATTTCATTTCCTGAATCCCTATTACATTTTTGAAGTCCCTGGAGCACCAGGACAATGGAATTAGATGTGGCAGATGATCAGAGACAGATGTGTGCCAGATGATCAGACAGATTTGCATCAAACAACTGTTTACTGGGACAGCTGTTTACTGGGACACATGTGGGGCAGGTGTTTACTGGGACACATGTGGGGCAGGTGTTTACTGGGACACATGTGGGGCAGGTGTTGGTGTTTTCACTGTGTTGGGGACACTGTTTGGGGACATTAGCTGGGTGATCAGTGTGTAAAAAGCTGTAAAAAAACAGCTCATACACACTGATCCCAGCTTGCATATCCGCTCTCTTCTCCTCACAGACTGTGTGAGGAGAAGCAGATCCGATTGCTTGGCAGCGGCTCGCTGCTTACATTACATGACGGCTGTGATTAGACACAGCCGTCATGTGATCAGGAGGGCCAATCACAGAGCACTCCTGCCATGCATGTTGTCCTGTCTCTGGGGGACACAGGCACAGCGGATTGCGCCACTGCACGGGCACATGGCAGCGCAATCCCGCTATTTGTGGCATCTTCCTGGGCTATTTACATCACACGATGGCTGTGATTGAACACAGCCATCATGTGATCAAAACGCAGAGCCCTCCTGCTGATCCGAGATGCGGCATGTCCAGGGGACATGCGCGCATCGGGATCACGCGGCTGCATGATCCTTCTCCTTCTGAAGGACCTTCAGGAACATCCACTCAGAAGGAGGAAGCGCCCACCTGGCCATATATGTGCAGTGGCCGGGTGGGAAGTGGTTAATATCCGGGTGTCGGCAATTGTAACCGCGAGTCATTTTGACCACTTTAAGACCGGGCCTCTTTATTAGATGCGGTGTTTACAAGTTAAAACATTTTTTTTTTGCTAGAAAATTACTTAGAACCCCCAAATATTATACATTTTTTTCTAACATCCTAAAGAATAAAAATGGTGGTCGTTGCAATACTTTCTGTCACACCATATTTGCGCAGCGGTCTCACAAGCACACTTTGATTGAAAAAATACACTTTTTTGAATTAAAAAATAAGACAACAGTAAAGTTAGCCCAATTTTTTTTAAATTGTGAAAGATAATGTTACGCTGAGTATATTGATACCCAACATGTCACGCTTCAAAATTGTGCTCGCTCGTGGAATGGCGACAAACTTTTACCCAAACTTTTACCCTCTCCATAGGCGACATTTAAAAAGTTCTACAGGTTGCATGTTTTGCGTTACAGAGGAGGTCTAGGGCTAGAATTATTGCTCTCGATCTACCAATTGCGGCGATATCTCACATGTGTGGTTTGAACACTGTTTTCATATGCGGGCGCTACTCACGTATGCGTTCGCTTCTGCACGTGAGCTCGGCGGGACAGGGCGCGTTTAAATTTTTTTTTCTTATTTATTTTACCTTCTACTTTTTATTTTTACAGTTTTTTTTTTTTTTTTTTTTTTAACCACTTCAGCCCCGGAAGGATTTACCCCCTTCCTGACCAGAGCACTTTTTACAATTTGGCACAGCGTTGTTTTAACTGCTAATTGCGCGGTCATGCAATGCTGTACCTAAACGAAATTTGCATCCTTTTCTTCCCACAAATAGAGCTTTCTTTTGATGGTATTTGATCACCTCTGCCGTTTTTATTGTTTGTGCTATACACGGAAAAAGACTGAAAATTTTGAAAAAAAATGATATTTTCTACTTTTTGTTCTAAAAAAAAATCCAATAAACTCAATTTTAGTCATACATTTAGGCCAAAATGTATTCGGCCACATGTCTTTGGTAAAAAAAAGTCAATAAGTGTATATTTATTGGTTTGCGCAAAAGTTATAGCGCCTACAAACTAGGGTACATTTTCTGGAATTTACACAGCCTTTAATTTATGACTGCCTATGTCGTTTCTTGAGGTGCTAAAATGGCAGGACAGTACAAAACCCCCCCAAATGACCCCATTTTGGAAAGTAGACACCCCAAGGAAATTGCTGAGAGGCATGTTGAACCCATTGAATATTCTTTTTTTTTTGTCCCAAGTGATTGAATAATGACAAAAAAAAAAAAAATTACAAAAAGTTGTCACTAAATGATATATTGCTCACACAGGCCATGGGCATATGTGGAATTGCACCCCAAAATACATTTAGCTGCTTCTCCTGAGTATGGGGATACCACATGTGTGGGACTTTTTGGGAGCCTAGCCGCGTACGGGGCCCCGAAAACCAATCACTGCCTTCAGGATTTCTAAGGGCATACATTTTTGATTTTACTCCTCACTACCTATCACAGTTTTGAAGGCCATAAAATGCCCAGATGGCATAAACCCCCCCAAATGACCCCATTTTGGAAAGTAGACACCCCAAGCTATTTGCTTTGAGGCATGTTGAGTCCATGGAATGTTTTATATTTTGACACAAGTTGCGGGAAAGTGACAATTTTTTTTTTATTTTTTTTTTTGCACAAAGTTGTCACTAAATGATATATTGCTCACACAGGCCATGGGCATATGTGGAATTGCACCCCAAATTACATTTAGCTACTTCTCCTGAGTACGGGGATACCACATGTGTGGGACTTTTTAGGAGCCTAGCTGCGTACGGGGCCCTGAAAACCAATCACCGCCTTCAGGATTTCAAAGGGTGTAAATCTTTGATTTCACTCTTCACTGCCTATCACAGTTTCGGAGGCCATGGAATGCCCAGGTGGCACAAAACTCCCCCAAATGACCCCATTTTGGAAAGTAGACACCCCAAGCTATTTGCTGACAGGCATGGTGAGTATTTTGCAGCTCTCATTTGTTTTTGAAAATAAAGAAAGACAAGAAAAACATTTTTTTTTTCTTTTTTCAATTTTCAAAACTTTGTGACAAAAAGTGAGGTCTGCAAAATACTCACTATACCTCTCAGCAAATAGCTTGGGGTGTCTACTTTCCAAAATGGGGTCATTTGGGGGTTTTTTTTTGCCACCTGGGCATTCCATGGCCTCCGAAACTGTGATAGGCAGTGAAGAGTGAAATCAAAAATTTACGGCCTTAGAAAGCCTGAAGGCGGTGCTTGGTTTTCGGGGTCCCGTACGCGGCTAGGCTCTCAAAAAGTCTCACACATGTGGTATCCCCGTACTCAGGAGAAGCAACAGAATGTATTTTGGGGTGTAATTTCACATATTCCCATGGCATGTTTGAGCAATATATCATTTAGTGACAACTTTGTGCAAAAAAAAAAAAAAATTGTCTCTTTCCCGCAACTTGTGTCACAATATAAAATATTCCATGGACTCGACATGCCTCTCAGCAAATAGCTTGGGGTGTCTACTTTCCAAAATGGGGTCATTTGGGGGGGGTTTGAACTGTCCTGGCATTTTATGCACAACATTTAGAAGCTTATGTCACACATCACCCACTCTTCTAACCACTTGAAGACAAAGCCCTTTCTGACACTTTTTGATTACATGAAAAAAATTTTTTTTTTTGCAAGAAAATTACTTTGAACCCCCACACATTATATATTTTTTTTAAAGCAAATGCCCTACAGATTAAAATGGTGGGTGTTTCATTTTTTTTCTCACACAGTACTTGCGCAGCGATTTTTCAAACGCATTTTTTGGGGAAAAAAACACTTTTTTAAATTTTAATGCACTAAAACACACTATATTGCCCAAATGTTTGATGAAATAAAAAAGATGATCTTAGGCCGAGTACATGGATACCAAACATGACATGCTTTACAATTGCGCACAAACGTGCAGTGGCAACAAACTAAATACATTTTTAAAAGCCTTTACAGGTTACCACTTTAGATTTACAGAGGAGGTCTACTGCTAAAATTACTGCCCTCGATCTGACCTTTGCAGTGATACCTCACATGCATGGTGCAATTGCTGTTTACATTTGATGCCAGACCGACGCTTGCGTTCGCCTTAGCGCGAGAGCAGGGGGCGACAGGGGTGCTTTTTTTTCTTTATTATTTTTTTGCTTTTTTATCTTATTTTTAAACTGTTCCTTTCATTTTTTTTTTAAATCATTTTTATTGTTATCTCAGGGAATGTAAATATCCCCTATGATAGCAATAGGTAGTGACAGGTACTCTTTTTTGAAAAAATTGGGGTCTATTAGACCCTAGATTTCTCCTCTGCCCTCAAAGCATCTGACCACACCAAGATCGGTGTGATAAAATGCTTTCCCAATTTCCCAATGGCGTTGTTTACATCCGGCGAAATCTAAGTCATAAAATGCTCGTAGCTTCCGGTTTCTTAGGCCATAGAGATGTTTGGAGACACTCTGGTCTCTGATCAGCTCTATGGTCAGCTGGCTGAATCACCGGCTGCATTCTCAGGTTCCCTGTTGAGAAAGGAGAGCCAGAGAAAAACACGGAAGACGGTGGGGGGGGCATTCCCTCCCACTGCTTGTAAAAGCAGTCTAGAGGCTAATTAGCCACTAGGATTGCTTCTACATGAAAGCCGACCGCTGGCTGAAAAGAATGATACCAAGATGATACCTAAACCTGCAGGCATCATTCTGGTATAACCACTCAAAGTCGTGAATGGCGTACCCGAAGACAAAAAAAATGGTTAACAATAAAGCACAGTAAACGGTAAAGTATAAAAAATTGCATACCTGAAAAGCAAACATGATAAAACATAATAACAATAAAACATTGCAGAATAGAATACAGTAAAAAAGAGCAGAACAATAGAGAGAGAGAATAGAGAGAGAGAGAACAATAAAACGACAACTATTTTTTTTTTTTTACACTTTTTTTTGTAACTAACTTTTATAACTGTAACCGGTTCCAGGTTCAGGTCTCTCAAAATGCGATGGCATCTTGGGAGACCCTGTGAAAGTGTGTCCTAGTCTGTGCAATTATATTTTTATTATTTAGTCTCTATTTCATATACACAGATGTATGTATGCAATTTATTGTATGTATGCAATTAACCATATCCGGATTGAGCCTTGGGGTGCAGTTATGTATAGGGATGTGTCTATGGCCTTCCTCATGCAATCCAGATTGCTCATTTCCCCCCCTGGGGACACCGGAAGTCGAGCGCAGTGAGCGTCCCGGACTGATGTGCTATGACCGTCCTTCTGGGCTGTAGTGGGTGTACACACTCTGCTGCATAGCCTAGTACTTCCTGGTTTCGAAAGGAGGCTTGGAGCGCGGCGTCCGGTGCGCAATGACGTCACACGCAGTGACGCGGTCACGTGACTCCGCTCTGAGCACTGGGATTGGAGGATCGCTGTGTGTCCATCCCAGAACTGTCTTCAATGTAGGTTACTACACGGGGATGATCACTGATTAGCTGCTGAATACAGCTGACAGTGATTCCTGTGTTGAATAACAGCTGACAGTGATTCCTGTGTAGTTGCCCATACAAACATAGAGGTTTCATACAGCTGATTAGTATTTAGCTTAATAGTTTATGTATTTAAGTGAGCGTGGTACAGACATTCAGGATTATGCCCCAGTAGAAGGACGATGGTCTGAAACATGTCGAGTTGCCATATCCTAGAAATGCTCTGTTACCACGCGATTTTACTTTGTTTCCTCCTTTTGTGATCACATTTTACCCATTGTATAGTGCCCCTGAGCACTTTTTAGCTTTTCAATAAAAGCTTTTTTTTATGGATTCATGCCCTATGTGGAGATTTTTTTATTCTTCCCTCCTTCCACCATGGGGACCTCGCTGAGCCTCAGTCTCTAACTGAAGTTCCATCTGAGAGAGATACCGTGATTGACTGTGGATCTACATACCACCAAACAGTGACTGCCGTCCCGTATGAGACTCTCCGCTAAGATTTCTTCAACCAGACATCCCTGGGGTCGTTGGATCCCACAAGCCCGTATGACACTCCACCGTACGGTGACTGTGTCCATCCCCTCTGGTAAGGGTATCTATTTCTATTGTTTGCTGTGTTGATTTGGATTTTTGGAAGATTGGGATGCAAGGTGTCTCCCCTACATACAGAGCTCGCTTCAGTTCCTATCCCATGCGTGGGTCTGATACCGTAGACACCCATGAACCTCCAGTTTCTGTGGACCTATATAGGATTCACTACACATTTATGGACTTTATCTCCTTTATGTGCTTATTTGTTTAATTTCATCACATTTTTTATTTATTCGCCTAAAGTTTTGTAGCTCAGCACTTATCACATAAGATGTTCAAGCACATATCTTAGCGCTGCATGTGTTTCATATCATCCTTCTTTCTACATTGTTCACCACATTGTTACATGCTGGCAGCTATTTCTTGCACTACGTTTTTACGTTTTTTGTATTAGCGCAATTATTGATTTGTTATATTTTGTGCAATGCTGTACCCTATGCTAATACTCAACTAGTGAATGGTAGCGTTCAAAACATTCACCAATGCAAAGACCATGATTGTCAGGACAGGAGAGACAATAATAGCGGGTGTCACGTCTATATCTGCGCTTGCTGCAGACACAACATCTTTTTTGGGGGGGTTCGTTGGGTGGGGGTACTCGGGAGGACATAAAGAAATGCCTCTCATGCAGCCAACTGCATTTGGTTGGGGATGTGAATGGGGGAAGTACGGGCGCTGCAGAAGCGGTGGGTTCCCAATTAGGATTGGCGAATGCAGCAGGAAGGGCACTATGGGCACGACGGGCCTGTGTTTGTCTTTTTGGTGGCAGCGGGACACTACTTGTGCTTGCCACCTCACCAGCTTGAACTGCAGTTATGGGACTCGCCACGTCACCAAGTGTTACTGCAGTGCTGGTTTGACTACGACCGGGGTGTACTACGCCGCTGGTGCTTGCCAGTTCACCAAAACGCTACCAAAAAAACTGTTAGCGATCATAGGGATCAGGCCTGACTCTGCCACCACTGCAGTTATGTGTTTAGTGTTTTGTAAGTGACAGTGATCGATCGATACTGCACTTGGGTGGGCTGGGCCGGGCCGGGCGGAGGGGCAAAACGCAGGTGCTAGCAGGTATCTGGGCTGATCCCGCTAATACTGCATTTTTGGGAACCCTAAACTGCTGGGGACACTAGTATAGATCTGATCGGATCAGATATTGATCCGTTCAGATACTATACCACTAAGGGAGGTGTATGCTGCGTGCGTGGGTGTTAGCGGTACTGGCGCTAATCTGACGCTGCCTGGGGCGATGCATATCACCGTCGGGCGATCAGGGGGCTAAACCTTTATTCGGTAATAAACGGTGGGTGCCCTGACACTATAAAAAATAAACTAACCAGGTGAAAGGGTTAACTAGGGGGCAATCAAGGGGTTAAAACATTTATTAGATAGTATATGGGGGTCCCTGACTCTATAAAACGCTGGCGGCGAACCTAAATATTTACCTCCCTAACTAGCATCACCAGCGACACTAATACAGTGACACTGGTGACGGGGGGTGATCAAGGGGTTAAAACTTTGTTAGGGGGATATCCTAGACCTACAGGGGGCTAACACTCACTGCCCTACCACAATAACTGTCACAAACTGACACCATGCAGTAATCAGAAAAAAAATAAAAATACTGCTTGGTGTCAGTGTGACATAGGGGTGATCGGGGGGTGATCGGGGGGCAATCGGGGGTGTAATGTGTGCCTGGCATGTTCTACTGTGTGTGTGTTGTGCACTCACATGTCTTCTCTCCTCGGCACCAGAACGGAAACTGCCGAGGAGAGATGACATCACATCCTCTGCCTGTGTGTACTACACACAGGCAGGGGTGGATTCCCATTGGCTGGGAGCGATCGCGAGGGGGGGGCTACGATCGGATGGCCTCCCCCTCGCCTCTCAATGATCCCAGCTAAAAGCCGACCGCCGCTGGCACTGGGGGGTGGATCCAATAGGACCCCCCGCCCGCGGGAGGCAGATCACGTATGGGTACGTGATTCTGCCTGCCCGTACCATTCTGCCGACGTATATCGTCGTTAGGCGGTCGGCAAGTGGTTAAGAAGTGTCACTTTTATTCCTATTACAAGGAATGTAAACATCCCTTGTAATAGAAAAAAAGCATGACAGGACCTCCTAAATATGAGATCTGGGGTCAAAAAGACCTCAGATCTCATATTTACACTAAGATGCAAAAAAAAAAAAATTGTCATTTAAAAAAATAAAAAAAAAACCAAAATGGCCCTTTAAGAGCTATGGGCGGAAGTGACCTTATGATGTCGCTTCCGCCCTGCAGTGTCATGGAGATGGGTGGCCATCTTCCCCTCACTCATCTCCATGTTAGCCCATGGGACAGACGCAATCGCCTCCGCCGCTGCCGATGGCTCCAGTAAGCAGCAGATGGCACCGGATCGCGGTGGGAGGTCCCTCTCCCACGATAGATAAAAGTGATCTTGTGGCGAATCCGCCACAGAGACCACTTTTATCTTGTACCGGACCGCCGGGGATACCTGGGTTATGGCAGCTAGCTAAAAAATAATATAATAATAAAATAAATTTCCCCACGATTCACTATCGCCCAATTCTGCAAGTGTTCTAATTTACTATCGCTGTTTTCTAGCTGGTCTAAAACCACTTTTGACGTAAAGGGACACTTTTTGATTGCTATGGACAATCTCCAGTTTCCTGGCAGAAAGAACAGTATATATCATATAAAACTGCATGCAGGGCATTGGACAAAGCACTGGGGACAAAAGGGATGTGAAATAATTGCATACAGTACTGTAATCTGTAAGATTACAGTACTGTATTTGTTATGATTGTTATTTGTTATGATTTTTACATTTTTTGAATTTTCCGCCGGGCTCCGCCCTCGTTTGTTGCGACGCTCGCAGGGAACAGAGCCTGGCACACAGGACATCGGGGAGGAAGACAGAGCCCACAGACACAGAGGGGGAACATCACAGGAATCTGGGGACAAGGTAAGTACACTGCACCAGGATCCTGCAATGCAATCCTAAGTGTGGCTCGGGGTTACCGCTAATGGTGCTGAAATTTAACCCTGAGCCACACTCGGGAATACCGTCAGGGAGGCTACGCATCATCAAAACCACTGCCCCTGAAAAAACTATAATTTTAAACAATAAAAAAAAATAATTATTGATACATGTCCCCCTGGGCAGTACCAAGACCCCCATACCATTTATTTGGCCAATTACTTATAAGCCTTCAAAATGGGCACTTTTGATTTTTTCCTGTTTGGATCCCATAGACTTCAATGGGGTTCGCCATTCAGGTTAGAACATTTCCTATGGTTGGAAGTTCTGCTGCAAACCAAACTGGAGGGTGTTCAGCCCATCCCTGCCCAAAACAAAATGAAAAGGCTTTACATCTCAATCCCCAATAACCCCCCCCACAGCTCTTAATGCCGGACTTTGACAGCAAAGGTCCGACGAAACGAAGCCGTTGGACAATTCGATAGTGTGTGGGCTTCATCGGACCTTTTCTGTCGAAAAAGCTGACGGACTTTAGAAATACAACATGTTTCAAATCTTTCCGACGGACACAAGTCCTATTGAAAAATCCGTTAGTCTGTATGCTAGTCCGACGGACGAATAACGACGCAAGGGCAGCTATTGGCTACTGGCTATTGAACTTCCTTTTTTAGTCCGGTTGTACGTTATCACGTTCGAAAGGATCCGACTTTGGTGTGATCGTGTATAGGTAAGTCTGTTTCGACGGAACCCCGTCGGAACTCAGACGAAAAGTCCTTCGGAGTTCATTCCGGTCGTGTGTACACGGCATTACTGATAAATTCAACCACACCTCAGTCTGAGAAAAATCGTAACTGTTTTTACATGATCAACACACAAAATGGTTCCCTCGGTTATTTTCATACGAAAGAATTCATTTAAATCAAGATTAACAAATACCTAAACTGGACTAGAGACGCTCATACATAGAATGATCAGAGACTTTTTTTTTTATATAAACAATCTGATCCAAGAAGTCCTAATAGGTAGAATCACCATAAACTCATATTTGTGTTCTGCCTCCTAACTCTCTGTGATGAGGAAGGACATCTTTAGACTGGACTCACCTGTGTCTGTATTTTCATCTGTGTCCATAGTCTATGGGGCCACAAATGTCACACCAAACAAAGCGCCTGCTCCTTTATTCAAGTTGCATAGAAGCCCATTACATAAATACGAGCAAGCCCTATAACCAATAATGGGATTCCTCTAGTAGTGAATTGTCACATAGGTGTGAATGGAGACTTCACAAAAACTGCATATAGAGCACACTCCAGTCATGGACCCATTTACATGAGCCACAAAGTAATAATACTCAAACATAAAATTATTGGTTAAATCAGGCGACTCCAACCATTTCAGACAAAGAGCCAGTTTACTGTCATTTAAAATTTAGGGACCGGATTGTGGCCATTGAGGGTAAAAAATGTTCCGGGCCCAGAACCAATGAGAATAAACATGGCCTCAGTGTTGGTGGTCAGTGGGAGGAGGAGGAATGCCCAATCATTGGTATTGGGGGGAGGAATAGTGCCCCATTGTTGGTGTCAGTGGAAGGAATAGTGCCTCATATCATTAGGCTGAATAGTCCCCCCAGGGCCGGATAAAATCTAGCAAATGTCTGCAGGTTGGAGAGCACTGGGTTAAACCAACAAGTCCTACTTTTCATCACTACTTTCCATTTTTATACTATTTTTTAAAAATTTGGACATTTAAAGGTTGTATGGAATGTTTAGTGCACTATTACATATTTGATTGGTAAATCGTACATTTTATTAGAGGTGTGTACATCAGACCACATAGAGGGACGCATTGAGGAGGAAAGGAGGAACGAGGAGATAAAGCTGGCCAGAGACAAATGGAAATTTGTCTGGTTTATCAGCGATCGCTCACATTTCGATCAGTGTGTGCCTGCCCCAGTTCAACAGAATGTGATTGTTTAATCAACTTCTGCCAAACAAACAAGTTGAAGAACGTTTGTTGATCGATGTCCTGTTGTCAGTGGGGAGTCTCGCTGTCAGAATACGATGTCCTGTGTGGATGGAGGAATCTGTCAGTTGTTTCTTATTTTGTCCAGACCGCTGGCTGAATAAAAAGAAGCCGCCCGTCTATGGCCAGCTATAGTCCTATATGAAGGACCGCTGGAAGCTCTGCATTTGTCACCTATTATTTGTATAGAAGTGTGTGCAGTACAGATAGATAGATAGATAGATATTATAACTCATACACGGCATAACACAGACCCTCCACACCCCCCATATACCGGCACTGTACTCACCGGAATGGACTCCGATGACAGCCACACAGAGGAGTGCGACCACAAAGAGCCTCATTCTCTTCTTTTACGGAACCCGAACTGTCCTCTCACCTCACCAACTTCTACTTATACTCCGTGCAGGAGGAGGTGGAGACTCTGTACACAGGACACTGCTGATTGGGTGATAATTATCTCTCATCCAATAGAAAAATTCATACATAGATGATCACCAGTTGCTGGGCAGAGGCAGTGTGAAAAGGTTGGCTGGTTGAGGAATATAATGGGAGAAAGTGAAAGTAAAATGCTTTCAACAAACATGATGACGGAGGAGCTCAGGGTGGGGGAATTCCAGATCCTGAGCCTTGATCACTGAGCGGGGAGATGTGATTGGTTGGCACAAGAACTGAAGCCTTGTTTCTAGCAGCCATTTTGTCATTTGCAGTTCAGAATAGAAAAGATGATTTTTTTTTTATCAGATTGCGATGAGCCCCCTGCCCGCAGACCCCCACAACCACCAGCCAGGGTTGTGGAGAAGGGGTCCTTGCCCCTTCCCAGAAATGACATGGATGCGGCAGGAGGGCACCTCTCCCGCCGCCTCTTAAAGTGATCCCCACCGCAATTCCACCTGCAGGACCATTTTAATTTGACGTAGAATTGGCCACAGTAAAAAATTATACTGTGCTAGCTGCTGCCATAAAACCATAATAATGCGTTTGGTGTGCACCAAAAATGCAACTAGTTAATTTTAAGTGTAAAAAGGTGGTCATACACTATACAATCTGATTGTACAATCTCTGTGTGATCTCCTTTAGACTACAAAACTATATAATGGGAGGACACACCATCTATTCAATCACTCTGTATTCAATCAGGCAGGCCCTTGCACTACTTGATAGTAGATCTAAAGGAGATTGCAGAATCAGATTTTATAGTGTGCGTTACAGAATCCAGGATATTTATTTATTACAGGTACTTTTATATAGCACCATCAATTTACACAGCACTTTACATATTACACATTCACATCAGTCCCTGCCCTCAAGGAGCTTACAATTCAACTTCCCTTACTCACATCCATACATAGCAAGTCTTTGGCGTGTCGGAGGAAATCAGAGTACCCAGACGAAACAAACACAGGCACAGGGAGAACATGCAAACTCCAGGCAGGTAGTGCCATGATTGGGATTTGAACCAATAACCCCAGTGCTGCTATGTGGAAGTGCTAGCCACTGTGCTGTCCATACATACTTCTCCTGTTTTAAATATTACAGCTCTATCCACATAGGCTGTTATCTGATCGCTTAGCTCCTGCACACTCAGCCAAATAAACAACCTATGGCTGTGTATTTAGTGAGAACAATATTCGCTGATTGCATTGGGAAACGTGTACCTGATGAGGTGGGCGATAGTGATCTTCTGGAGTAGGAGGGTAGATAATCCAGGGTGTGTGCTAATGAGGTCAGTAGTAAACATTTGAAGCCCCCCTTTTCTGACCTGCTGGGCTGCATGCTTGGATAAGGGTCTGGTATGGATTTTGGGGGGACCCCACACCGTTTTTTTTTAACTTTGGCATGGGGTTCCCCTTAAAATCCATACCAGACCAGCAGGGCTTGGTATGGATTGGGGGCCCCCGCACCGTTTTTTTTAAAAACATTTTTCTATTGCTGGCAATTTTAATGTAATGTTAATTTTGCTGCAGCAGGTTCTATACACGGTACAGATGCGCCACTTTACAGGCAGACTAAAGGGACCTCCAGGACGATATTTAAAGGAAGTTTTAATTTTTATTGTTTCACTTTAGGCATCATTAAAATCACTGCTCCTGTAAAAAAATCATCTTTTTAAAATTTGTTTTTGCATTGATACATGTCCCCAGGGCAGTACCTGGGCTCCCATACCCTTTTAACGGCCAATTACTTGCATATAAGCCTTCAAAATGGGGACTTTTGATCTTTCAAGTTGAAGTCCTATAATAGGGTTCACCGTTTGGATTAGAACTTTTTCTCTGTTCGGGAGTTCAGGTGCGAACTGAACAAAGTGGTGTTCAGTCCATCACTACAAAGAGAACAGGAGACTTTCTCATACAAGTACATGGTACAGCAGGCACATATCAGGAATAGGGATGAGCCGAACACCCCCCGGTTCGGTTCGCATTGGAACATTCGAACGGACTGAAAGTTTGTGCGAACTTTCGAACCCTGTTAAAGTCTATGGAACTCGAACGTGAGAAATCAAAAGTGCGAATTTTAAAGGCTAATATGCAAGTTATTGTCCTAATAGGGTTTTGGGACCCGGGTCCTGCCCCAGGGTACAAGTATCAATGCAAAAAAAAAGTTTTAAAAATGACCGTTTTTTCGGGAGCAGTGATTTTAATGATGCTTAACCGGTTCAATACAGGGCATTTTCACCCCCTTCCTTCCCAGGCCAGTTTTTAGTTTTCAGCGCTGTCGCACTTTAAACGACAATTGCGCGGTTCTGCAACGTTGTACCCAAAAAAAATTGACGTCCTTTTTTCCCCACAAATAGAGCTTTCTTTTGGTGGTATTTGATCGCCTCTGTGTTTTTTATATTTTGCCCTATAAACAAAAGAAGAGCGACAATTTTGAAAAAAAACACAATATTTTTTACTTTTTGCTATAATAAATATCCCAATTTTTTTTTTAAAAAACACATTTTTTCCTCAGTTTCGGCCGATACGTATTCTTCTACACATTTTTGGTTAAAAAAAAATTACAATAAGCGTATATTGATTGGTTTGCGCAAAAGTTATAGCGTCTACAAAATACGGGATAGATTTATGGCATTTTTAAAAAAAAAAATATTTATTTATTTTTTTAGCGGCGATCGCGATTTTTTTTTTCATGACTGCAACATTATGGCGGACACATCGGACACTTTTGACACATTTTTGGGGCCATTCACATTTATACAGCGATCAATGCTATAAAATTGCATTGATTACTGTGTAAATGTGACAGGCAGTGAAGGGATTGACCACTAGGGGGCGGGGAGGGGTTAATATGTTTCCTAGGGAATGATTCTAACTGTAGGGGGAGGGGACGCACAAGGGGAGGAGACCGATCAGTGTTCCTCCGTTCTGGGAACACAGATCGGTCTCCTCACAACTGACAGGACGTGGATCTGTGTGTTTACACACACAGATCCACGGTCCAGCCCGGTTAACGGGCAATCGCGGGTGCCCGGCGGACATCGTGGCCGCCGGGCACACGCACCGGGTCCTGAGCAGCGCGGTGGGCGCGCGCGCCCCCTAGATGGCCGGGAATCCCAGGACGTCATATGACATCCACCCAGGATGGGAGATCCCATCTGTGGACGTCATTTGACTATGGCTGGGTAGGGAAGTGGTTAAAGTGAAAAAAAAGAAAGTGAATTATTCCTTGAAATATCGTGCCTGGGGGGTGTCTATAGTATGCCTGTAAAGTGGCGCGTGTTTCCCATGTTTAGAACAGTCCCTGTTCAAAACTACATTTCTAAAGGAAAAAAAAAAACATTTAGAACTGCTTGCGGCTTTAATGTCATGTCTGGTCCCGGCAATATGGATGAAAATCATTGAGAACCCCCCCAGCCCATTACCAGCCCCTTTGGGCCTTGTATGGATATTAAGGGGAACCCCGCACCCAAATAAAAAAAAGAAAAGGCGTGGGGCCCCCAGGCCCTATATACTCTGAACAGCAGTATGCAGCCGGAGGCACTGTAGATTTGTTCTTAAGTAGAATCTGTTTGTAATTTTGAACTGGTACATTTTTTACGTGTAGCTCCAGCCAAAAAAATCTATTTGTAAGCTTTTTGGAAAACATAGGGAAGGATTATCACTCCTGTTACATTTGTTTTGCTGTCTGTGCACCTGTTCAGAAGATTTCACTTCACTTTCTGTCCCAATGACAATTGGATTTTGAAAATTTGGGGTTCTTAGTGAAACAACAAGGAATTCTTACAGGAGAGAATTTCTCTTCCTAGGGGTAGATTTCCTCTAATTTCCTGTTGTCTCCTTATGTTTGCAAGTAGGAGTCATTTGTAAGTTGGATGTTTGAAAGTAGGGGCCTGCCCTATATACACTACAGAAATTTGGGCCTTAGGTGTTGGTGTTGCCACAACACTGTAAGCCCTCACAGTTACTCTTGGTGGGCACAGGAATGGGCCCTGCTGTGAAATATTAGATCAAGAATAGTAGTTACATGCCCCTGCTGAACAGGTTCAGAAAAATTGGGCCTTTGGTGGTGGACGGTGTGGTGGTGTTGCCACAACACTGTAAGGCCTCACAGTCACTCTTGGTGGATGCAGGAACGGGCCCTGCTGTGAAATATTAGATCAAGAATTGTCATTACATGCCCCTGTTTAAACAGGGGCTGAAAAATTGGGCCTAAGGTGCTGGTGCCACAACGCTGCAATCCCTCACAGATACTCTAGTTGGAGCGCAGGAATGAGCCCTGCCGCAAAGTATTGCATCAAAAATTGTAATTACACGCCCCTGTTAAAGAGGGGCAGAAAAATTGGGCCTTAGGCATTGGTGCTGGTGCCACAATACTGCAACCCCTCACAGATACTCTAGTTGGAGCACAGGAATGAGCCCTGCTGCAAAGTATTGCATCAAAAATTGTAATTACACGCTCCTGTTATACAGGGGCAGAAAAAATTGGGCCTTAGCCACTGGTGTCGGTGCCCAGAACCAAAAATGTTCTTACAAGCTATCAGTATGAACATTGAGGAGGAAGAGTATAGTCACTCAGCATAACAGGATAGTCACTCAGCATCAGCATAGGCAGTCTTGAATGGATCTCACATTAAAAAAGAAATTATTTGGTTACATCAGCATCAGGTGCTTGGTAGCTGGTGATCCGAGACTGATTCATTTTTATGAAGGTCAGCCGATCGACCGATTCGGTGGACAGGCGCACCCTGTGATCGGTTACAAAGCCTCCAGCAGCACTGAATGTGCGTTCCGAAAGAACACTGGATGCAGGACAGGCCAGTAGCTCAATTGCATACTGTGCAAGATCTGGCCAGTGATCCATCCTCGAGACCCAGTAACCCAGAGGATTTTCCGTGGGAAAGGTGTCTAAGTCTGATCTTGCCCCTAGGTATTCCTGCACCATGTGAATAAGATGGTGGCGATGGTTGCTGGAACCGATCATACCTTGGGGCTGCGGACTAAAAAACTGTCTGAACACATCGGTCAGAGGGCCACCTTCTCCACCGCTCCTTCTGTGACTGACCAAAGCCTCAGCAACATGTTGTGCAGGAAGACCAGGTAATTGTAACCTCCCAGACTCTGGAAATGCATTGCACAAACCTTTCTGCAAGGCCTCCCGAAGATGTTTCATCCTCTGTTCCCTTTGCGACGGCAAGATAAGGTCCGCAACCTTACCCTTGTAACGTGGATCAAGGAGGGTTGCCAGCCAGTAATGATCCCTCTCCTTGATACCACGAATACAAGGATCCTTCCGCAGGCTTTGCAGGATCAGGGAGGCCATGCAGCGAGGGTTTGCTGAGGCATTCGGTCCGGAGTCCTCTGGGTCACTAAGGACGACATGATCCGCAGCCATCTCCTCCCAGCCACGTACAAGTCCATGGGTTTCTTCGGACTGTAAATGATCACTTGAAGACTGCTGCTGATGCTGAGTGCTAGGCTCCACCTCCATGCTGACACAATTCTCCTCCTCCTCGTCCTCTTCCTGTGTGATCGGCGGGCACGCAGGAACACTGTCTGGATAAAGGGGGCCTTGAGAGGTAAGGAAGTCCTCCTCTTCCTGCCTCTGTTCTGCCTCAAGTGCCCTGTCCATTATTCCATGCAGCATGTGCTCCAACAGGTGGACAAGAGGGACAGTGTCACTGATGCATGCTCTGTCACTGCTCACCATCCTCATGGTCTCCTCAAATGGTGATAGGACAGTGCATGGATCCCTGATCATGGCCTACTGGCGTGGGGAAAAAACCAAGCTCCCCTGACCCTGTCCTGGTGCCATAGTCGCACAGGTACTCATTAATGGCCCTCTGCTGCGTGTGCAGCCACTGCAGCATGGCCAAATTTGAGTTCCACCTGGTGGGCATGTCACAGATTAGGCGGTTCTTGGGCAGGTTAAATTACTTTTGGAGGTCAGCCAGCCGAGCACTGGCATTATATGACCAGCGGAAATGCACACAGACTTTCCTGGCCTGCCTCAGGACATCCTGTAAGCCTGGATACCTGCCCAAAAAACGCTGCACCACCAAGTTAAGGACGTGAGCCAAACAGGGCACATGGGTCAGTTGTCCCTGTTGGAGGGCGAAGAGGAGGTTGGTGCCATTGTCGCAAACCACCATTCCTGGCTTAAGCTGGCATGGCGTCAACCACCTCTAAGCCTGCACCTGCAGAGCTGACAGAATCTCTGCCCCAGTGTGGCTCCTGTCCCCCAAGCACACCAGCTCAAGCACCGCATGGCATCTTTTTGCCTGCGTGCTTGCATAGCCCCTTGAACGCCTACGGAGCACCGCTGGTTCTGAGGACAAACCAGCACAGGAAGAGGCCATGGAGGAAGAAGAAGAGGAGGGGGTGGAGGAGAGAGGTGTGGCAGCATCACCACTAGTCAAATTTTGGAGGCGTGGTGGCGGAACAACCTCCAACACTACTGCACCCTGTCGTGCATCCTTCCCAGCTGCCAGCAGAGTCACCCAGTGCACAGTGAAAGATAGGTAACGTCCTTGTCCATGCCTGCTGGACCATGAGTCAGCGGTAATATGCACCTTACCACTGACCGCCCTGTCCAGCGAGGCATGGACATCACCTTCCACATGCCGGAATCGCTGGCGTTTGGGAACCTGTCACTGAGGTACCGCACATTCCACAAACTCACGGAAGGGGGCAGAGTCTTCCAACTGAAAAGGCAGCAGTTGAAGTGCTAGCAATTTAGCCAAGCTAGCATTCAACCGCTGAGCATCTGGATGGCTGGGAGTGAACTTCTTTCGCCGGTGGAGCAACTGGGGTGGGAAAATCTGCCTGCTAGAAACGGACGTTGGTGTACCGATAGCAGTCTCCCCGCAAGTACTTGGCAGTGGCACACCTAATTCTACACCTTCATTCCTCCCAGTGCAGGTTTCTGAGATGGCTGAAGGTATAGTGGGGTTGGAGATCCCAGCTGATGAAGAGGAGCAAGGAGAGGTCCGCCTTGTTCTTTGGTGTGGGTCTTTTAGGTAGTGTTGCCAACGGGCTGCATGGGAGCTCAACATATGTCTGATTAAACATGTGGTGCCCAAGCGCTTGCTGTCTAGTCCACGCTTGATACGCTTCAGACATATGCTGCAAATAGCACGGTGCGATCTACTGCACACGTCTCAAAAAAGGCCCACACCGAAGAACTTTTGGAATAACGCGTGGAGTCACCAGCGCCCTGCACTTGCGGAGCTCTGCGGTGTGATGCAGTCCGTTGGCTGCCCTTAAGCTGGCCCCTGGAGGGCATCCTGCCTTGTTGGAGATGTGCCGCCTCCTCCTCCTCTCTCCTATCAGGCACCCATGTAGAGTCAGTGAGCTCATTATCCCTTCCCTCCTCGTCACTGGAGCAAACCTGGCAGTATGCTGCAGCTGGGGGAACATGACTGCCAGTTTGTTGTTCTTCTTGGGCAACCCCTCTCTCTGGGCTCATGTTACTGCCTTCCTCAAGCTGGGTACCATCATTGGAGCCTTCAAAACGCTGATCATCCTCCTGCAGCATGTACCCGACACTGTGGTCGAACAGTTTGGGGGACTCCTCCGGTGGGGCTAGGGAAGGAGTATCTGATGATGACCTTGAGTCCAAGGAATAGGCCGCTTTGGCACCTGCATTGGCAGCCAAGGTAGCCTGGGTGACAGAGGATGAGGAGAATGAGGACGGCTTGGTCATCCACTCTACCAACTCTTCAGCATGTTGTGGCTCAGCACGGCCAACTGCTGAAAAAAAAAGGACAAGCATGCCCCACGACCACGTGCTGATGAGGATGCACCGTGTCCATGACCAGCACTGTTGCCTCTAGAGACAGAGCCTGCTTGCCCTCTTTTATTGGCCTGTGACTGTCTGCCTCTCCTTGTTAGCCTTCCAGACACACTGTCTTTGATGTATTGGAATAGGTACACAAGGAATGGCCTGCAGTGAGATGTAGCTGCACAAAGCTGGGATGTATATATATACTGATTATACTGCAGCTAGCTGAATCGCCTGCCTGCCTGTAGTATTATTAGGAAGAAACCGACAGGAATTGTCTGCAGTAAGCTTTATCTGCACACTGTGCCCAGTATACAGTACACTAATATACTGCAGCTAGCTGAATCAACTGCCTGCCTGTGGTATTATTAGTAAGAGAACACCAGCATTGTCTGCAGTTAGCTTTAGTTGCACACTGTGCACAGGATACAGTACACTGACTGAAAATACTGCAGCTGCCTGCCTGTGGTATTATTAGGAAGAAAACACCAGCGATTGTCTGCAGTTAGCTTTAGTTGCACACTGTGCACAGGATACAGTACACTGACTGAAAATACTGCAGCTGCCTGCCTGTGGTATTATTAGGAAGAGAACACCAGCAATTGTCTGCAGTTAGCTTTAGTTGCACACTGTGCACAGGATACAGTACACTGACTGAAAATACTGCAGCTGCCTGCCTGTGGTATTATTAGGAAGAAAACACCAGCAATTGTCTGCAGTTAGCTTTAGTTGCACACTGTGCACAGGATACAGTACACTGACTGAAAATACTGCAGCTGCCTGCCTGTGGTATTATTAGGAAGAGAACACCAGCAATTGTCTGCAGTTAGCTTTAGTTGCACACTGTGCACCGGATACAGTACACTGACTGAAAATACTGCAGCTGCCTGTCTGTGGTATTATTAGGAAGAGAACACCAGCAATGTCTGCAGTTAGCTCTAGTTGCACACTGTGCACAGGATACAGTTCACTTACTGAAAATGCTGCAGCTGCATGCGCACGAGCGACGGAGATGGCCGCCTGATTCCTCCGCTCCGCGCCGACGGAACCTAACAACCGGCCAGCTGCTGCACAGAATGAGCGGGGATACAGCCCACACATACCCCTGGGTTCCGGAACACCTCGGGCACCGATCCGCTAAAAATAAGCCCAAAAGGCAGCAGTCCCACAAACTTTCTTCAGGCCCTAGCAGTGGGAAGTCCAACATGGTGCCTGAGCCTCCGGAGTCGGATGACGCTACCCAGCTTTCTGCTGAGGACCCGGCATACCTGGCGGACAGCATGCACCAATTCCTCACAGATCTGCGGAGTCCTCTCCCCACGGACCTGGACAATTTGCTGGACAAGTTCCGCTGCTTAGTGAGGGATGAGATCACCGCAGCGTCCCGCAAGCTCTCCTCAGACCTGGTAAGGGGCCTTAAAGAGATAGGCCACTGCACCAATCAATTAGAACAACGCATGGACTTGGCTACCACGGTCCTGGAGGGCCATGAGGAGGAGGTTGACAAAATGACAGCTGAGATTGAGACCCTAAAAGATAAATTGGAGGACGCTGAGAATAGGGCCCGCAGGGACAACCTACGCATACGCGGTATTCCAGAGCTCATCACTGACCTACATGGCACAGCCACTGCCTTTTTCAGGAATTGGCCCCCGAGATCCCAGTGGAGAGGCTCGAATTTGACCGTATTCTCCGGTCCCTGGCACCCAAACCCTCAGAAGGCCCTCTGAGAGATGTCATGATTAAATTTCATTATTACCGCACCAAAGAGAATCTTTTGCAAGCTGCAAGAAATCAACATGATCTCTCTTTTCAGCGTAACTCTCTTCAGTTGTTTGCGGACCTATCTCCGGTCACCATAGCCAGACGACGAGGCCTTAAACCCTATCTTCAATTCTTCAGTTTCAGGAGATCAAGTATAGATGGGGATTTACCTTTAGGCTGTCTTTCTCCTTGGGCGCCAGTTTCACGCTACCTCCCCAGCTGACCTGAAAAGGCATTTCCAGGATCTGCAGTTGGACCATCCTACCTCCCAGCCGGCTGCGTTGTCGTCCTCCTCTTCCAGACCGGGACCATTCAGGCCTCCGCGACAATCCTCTCAACGTTCCCAGCCAGGATCCGAGGCATTGAGGGATCTACAGGCTCAAGTTTCCTTAAGTCCAAAAATGGTTGAAGGTACTTGGTTTACACTTTTGTGATTCCTGAGCTTTTTTTCCAACAGCCCACATGCCACAGCCGAGGATTGCAGTTAATCCATTAGTTTATTACCCAAAACACATTGGAACTATTGGGAATGCCCCCCCCGATTTACTTGCACCTTGATCTGCCTTTAGTCCTTTGCCCCGGAGTTTTTATTGAACACCCAACATTGGCCGCCCCACTTGTGAGATGGCGGCGAGGGTGTGTATCGTTATCTTTATGATTAATCCAGAGATAGGGGCGTGGGCTGGCCTGATTGACCCTTCCCCACACAAAGGATAATTCGAAGATTGAAAATTTACTTTTTTTATTTTTCTCTTTCTTTTTTTTCCTTTTTTTCTGTGTTTGTTCTTTATGAAGAGTGTGGGGGAGGGGGGTATGTATACCTTACAAGGGTAATGTTATTGGTTCATCAACCTGGTTGTGGCCCCAGCTTCTGCACGGCGGCTCCCCGGCCCTGTTTGGGGGTTCGGGGGGGGGGGGAAGCTGGTGCAGTAGGGTCGGGCTGGTCCCCACGCTTACCTGGGGGTAATGACAGGTTAGCCTCTGTCTCTGGGGGCCTGGGGATTTCATATAATTCTACCTTCAAATGTTTTGTTTTATATGTTTGATTTTCGCTGCTTATGATGGTTCTAGCTGAATGTCTTATTTGAAGCTTCTGTGCACAATATTATTTAACAGTTTATAGTGATATGACATAGGCCGGTGGTTCAGTCGGACCACTGCTCCCCCTTATGTGTTGGTACTTGGCTAAGACGGCTGTCTTGGCCAATGTCCCACCCACTTGTGGGTCGTACAACCCACAAAAAGTTGCAATTATACTCTTAAGGTTTGCTCTATTCCGAGCTCTCCTCAATACACTTATCTTTTTTGTCTTGCTCTTCTTCTCCCCCCCTCTCCTGGTCTCTTCTCTTCTCTCCCCTCTTCCCCCTTTTTCTCAGTCCACGGGGTGCTCGGCTGGAACAATGCATAAGAGTCCCCTCCCACTCAAATGACAATAAACTGGTTGTCCCCGAATGTCCAGGGCATGAATTCCCCTTAGAAAAGGGTCAAGATTTTTAAGTACCTCAAACAACAAAAAATAGACATTGCATGTCTGCAGGAAACTCATTTTGCTTCCTCCTCCTACCCCATATATTTTGCGGCGGATTATCCCCATGTCTTTCTGGCCAATGCCCCTACTAAACAGAGGGGTGTCATGATCGCCCTGCGCAAGTCGGTCACATTTACTTGCAGTAAACAAATAGCAGACTCAAATGGCAGGTACTTAATTCTCCAGGGAACCATCCAAGATTCAGAGGTTACGACTATGACTTATTATGCCCCGAATAAAAATCCGGGACCTTTCCTGACCCATGTCTGCGCCTTGTTGAGCTCTCACCAGAGAGGCACATTGCTTTTGGCAGGTGACTCTAATGTGACATTGAACCCCTCCCTAGACAATTACCCTTCGGATCACAAACTCCTTTCCCCAGCAGCTAAAACATTTCAACATTCACTGCAGAACCATGATTTAGTAGATGTTTGGAGGGAATTTCATCCTTTGGACAGAGATTACACCCACTATTCCCACCCTCATCACTCTCATTCCACGATTGAACATATGTTCGTTCTTCGCAAACACCTTCCCTTAATAGAATCAATTTCCATATTGTCAGTTCCATGGTCGGACCACGACCCTATTCTTACGGTGTGTAATTCTCTACTCTGTAAACCACAATTCTCCCCTTGGGTGATGAATGACTGTCTTCTGTCATACAAAGAGATTCTTAAAGACATCCACAAGGCCTCGGTAGAATATTTTAACTTTAATTCAGGTTCAGTTTCATCTCCTGTTACATTATGGGAAGCATATAAGGCAGTTCTAAGGGGCCACATTATCCGCCTGGCATCTAAACGCAAAAGGGAAAGGGCACGGGTACGCCATGATTTGGAGTCTAACCTGGAAACAATAGAAAAAACCTTTAAACAATTCCCCACCCCCGCTAATTGCAAACTCTTAGATAAGGCCCACACAGAGCTTGACTTATGTTTGACGGACGATGGACCCGACAAAAATGGTATGCCAAATCCAACAAACCAAACGCAATGTTGGCCAATAAATTGTGAACATTTGTCCCTAAATTCGCTCCCATTACACTACGTACCCGTCAGAATACTCTTACCGGTAACCCACAGCGAGTACTGGAGGAATTCCGGTATCGCCTTACTAAACTGTACTCTGCACCTGACTATTCTCCCACCCAAGGCCTTGAAGCCTTTTTGACCAATCTATCTTTACCTTCCTTGTCTGAAGCCCATACATCCTTGATGGATCGGACATACAAGTCTCGGAAGTCCTCCAGTGTATTAAAGAATTGAGGGTGGGTAAACGACCAGGTCCAGATGGATTTACGGCACTTTACTACCAGAAAACAGCAGATGTTATTGCTCCCCACTTAACAAATATGTATAATTCAGTCAAGGAAGGTCGCCTATTCACATCCAATTTGTTGACTGCCAACGTTGTTATGATCCCTAAACCTGACAGAGATCATTCCTCATGAGCTAACTTCCGGCCAATCTCACTAATCAATATTGACATGAAAATTTTAACCAAAGTCTTAGCTAACCGCCTCAATTCTTTTCTACCATGCCTGATAAAAAAGGATCAAGTGGGCTTTGTCCCAAGAAGACAGGCTAGTGACGCCATAAGGCGCCTCCTCCAAATACAGCACTTTGTCCATAACAGGTCCCTAGAAACAATGTTTTTGTCATTAGATATCAAAAAAGCTTTTGACACCTTGTCATGGCCCTACTTGATACAGGTACTTAAACGCTATGGATTCGGGGCCTCCTTTACGAGGTGGGTTTCTGCTATCTACGACTCCCCTCAAGCCAAAGTGAAATACTGCGGGTTTGAGTCAAACATCTTCCCTATTAAAAGGGGTACCCGTCAAGGCTGCCCACTTTCCCCACTTTTATTTATTTTGGCACTGGAACCCCTGGTGGAGGCCATACGATCTCATCCGGATATATCGGGAGTCGAGGTGGCAGGCACTTCGCATAAGTTATCCTTATTTGCGGATGACATTCTGCTGACCATTGCTAAACCAAGAATCTCCCTCCTGAATCTGCTTTCACTTCTAGATACCTTTGCCACCTTCTCGGGCCTATCAGTCAATCCCACCAAATCCAGAGCATTGTCAATCAACCTCTCCCCCTCAGAATTAGAAGCCCTACAATCCACATTCCCTTTCCAATGGATGGAAGCATTACCCTACCTTGGGATCCGGCTCACTCCAAACTACTCAGGCCTATACCATGCCAACTATCCTTTATTATTTCGCAAACTGTCGGCTATGCTTTCCTCCTGGTCCACCCTTCCACTGTCGTGGTTCGGAAGGATTGCAACCATCCGTATGACTTATCTCCCAAAGTTGCTATACTATTTTTGGGTCTTACCGGTCCAGGTCCCTTCCTATGTTCTCCGCATACATCAACGAAAAATTATGCAATTTATTTGGGGTTCAATAAAACCCATGATTAAAAGACAAGTGTTGTATGCCCGTAGGATCAATGGTGGCCTCTCGTGTTCCTAACCTTCAAGCTTACTATATGGCAGCGACCATTGCCCCACTATCCCATCTCCATGAGAAACAGCAAATGCCACTATGGGCCACTATTGATATGGTGGACTCATACCCGATACCATTGGCCTCCCTCCCTTGGCTCCCTCAAGCCCATTGCCCAACCACTATAGGCCCATGTTTGGCCCACTCTCTTCGTTTATGGGACTCAGTCAAATATTCTGCGGGCTTAATCTCTCCTCACCTTCCCCTACTGCGCCTTCTCCAATGTCCATTATTTCCACCTCGACGGGATAACCCGTTGCAATTTTCGTGGTGGACTGAAAATGGCTTCACTGATGTCCACTCTATGTTCACCCCTACCAAGATCATCCCATTCGCAGTCTTACGTTGCTCCTATAACATTCCCCTCAGGGAGCACTACAGCTACATACAAATCCGACACTTCCTCCAAACCCTAATAAAATTTCAACCAACCCCCTATACGTTAACTCCATTCGAAAGTCTTTGTAGATCACGGCCCCAGTCTCCGGGTTTGATTTCTTTAATATATGCAGCCATAATAGGCTCCAAGAGACCACCCCTGAGACCATATCACCTTCAATGGGAAGCGGAACTGGGGAGGTGATTGGACCCGGAGGACTGGCAGGTCATGACCATTACACTGTCCAAATGTTCTAAAAAATGTACTCTTCTTGGAAAATGCCTATAAAGTACTTTATAGATGGTATTACACCCCAGCCAGATTGGCTAGTTTTATCCCAACATATTCCCCTTTGTGCTTTCGTGGGTGTTCTCATGAGGGTGCAATGGCACACATCTGGTGGCAGTGCCCCAGGGTATGTAGACTATGGGTCAGAGTCTATGCATTGCTTCGTAACCTCTTCAATACGAATATAAAAAGGGATCCCTTTGAAGCTATATTGGGGAAACCGATCATAGAATTACTAAGGCCAGAACGCCAATTGGCATCTCATATTTTTACTGCAACTAAATTAACCATAGCAAGGGCCTGGAAGACCCCAGCTCTCAGCTTCGAGGCAGTCAAAAATCGGCTAAATGATATTATGGTCAACGAGAAATTGACGGCCGTGGCATCAGATACGCACAACAAATTTCTTCGAGTATGGCAGCCGTGGGTAGCGTACTCCCACCCATCCCGGTTTGATTCCACATTACTCTCTCTCTAGTATAGCTCCATCCTCCCCACCCCGTGGACTCCCCTCCTTTCTCCTTTCGCTGCTTCTTTCCCTTTCTCTATAACCTATACTCCTATTTCATCCTCTTTCTGTTTCTCCCCCCTGTTATCCCTTCTTTTTCCCTTCCCCTTTCTGAGCCTTCATAGCCCACAGGATATGCCCTGTGGGGCTTAGACACAAATTGTGAACCAAATTGTGAATACCTTTATTTATTTTCACTATAATTTGCCATATTTCATATATACCCTTTTTTATTCAGTGTTCTCATCACAAATGTTATACAAAGTTCTGCAACTAATTTCATAAAGTGGCGGAACCCAGAATCTCGCCATATTAATGTTAATTGTTGATACTATAAGAAACCAACTATAACCTGATGATCTGATACAGATCCTAGTGTCATTGACTATGTTTGTAATATTATAAGCTACTTCAGTATGTACACATAATGTGTCTTTCATTATATATCTGTACTGACATGTTGATACAATATTTCTGATCAATTAATCCCTTTGTACAAGAAAATACTGCAGCTGCCTGCCTGTGGTATTATTAGGAAGAGAACACCAGCAATTGTGTGCAGTTAGGTTTAGTTGCACACTGTGCACAAGATACAGTACACTGACTGAAAATACTGCAGCTGCCTGCCTGTGGTATTATTAGGAAGAGAACACCAGCAATTGTGTGCAGTTAGGTTTAGTTGCACACTGTGCACAAGATACAGTACACTGACTGAAAATACTGCAGCTGCCTGCCTGTAAGTATATTAGGAAGAGAATAACAGGAACGGATCTAGCTAAACTAGATATATATATATATATATATATATATATATATATATATATATATATACACACACACACACAACACCTGGGATGCATATATATATATACACACAATACACTGACTGCAGCTAACTGACTTGCCTGCCTGCTCTATCTAACTCAAATGAAATGACACTGTCTCTCTCTTTCTCTCTCAGCACGCCGGAACACACTACACAAGGCCGACTTCCAGGCGGCCTTATATAGTGTGGGGCGAGTACTAAATCCCTGCCTTTGGCCAATTATGGCTCTCCGTTCTTACTGCGCTGTGATTGGCCAAAGCATGCGGATCATAGTGCATGCTTGACCAATCATCAGCCAGCAATGCTGTGCGATGCCGCAGTGAATTATGGGCCATGACGCACCACTCGAATTTGGCGCGAACGTTCCATAATGTTCGTAATTCGACGAATGGCCAATGTTCGAGTCGAACTTACGTTCAGCTCGAATTAGAAGCTCATCCCTAATCAGGAATATGAAGTGTTGGGGTAACAATCCCTTTAACTAGAGATCACAGGATTGAATGCAATATACTGTATTTTAGTGGACATTGATGTGACATTGGATTAATGGGACTTCTTTCACTTTCACTTTATGGGACGTTTGGATTCCGTTATTGTAGATTTGATGTTAAAACACTAAATTGCACGTTTTTGCACTGGCTTTGATGTTAGCACATAAAATTGCAATTTTAAAGGGGCAGTACAGCACATTGTAAGTAGGGATGAGCCCGATGTTCGACTCAAACATCGGGTATTCGCCTGTTCGCCGAATAGCAAGAAATTTGGGGTGTTCGCGGCAAATTCGAAAGCCACGGAATGCCCTTTAAAAGTCTATGGGAGAAATCAAAAGGGCTAATTTTAAAGGCTTGTATGCATGGTATTGTCATAAAAAGTGTTTGGGGACCTGGGTCCTGCCCCAGGGGACATATATCAATGCAAAAAAAAAGTTTTAAAAATGGCCGTTTGTTCGGGAGCAGTGATTTTAATAATGTTTAAAGTGAAACAATAAAGGTGAAATATTCCTTTAAATTTCATACCTGGGGGGTGTCTATAGTATGCCTGTAAATTGGCGCATTTTTCCTGTGTTTAGAACAGTCCCTGCAAAAAATTGCATTTCTAAAGGAAAAAAAGTAATTTAAAACTACTAGCGGCTATAATGAATTGTCAGGTCCAGGCAATACAGATAAAAGTCATTGAAAAAAATGGCATGGGTCCCCCCCAGTCCATTACCAGGTCCTTTGTGTCTGGTATGAATATTAAGGGGAACCCTGAACCAAAATTAAAAAAAAAAAAAAAATTGTGTGGGGGTCCCCCCAAATTCCATACCAAACCCTTCAGGTCTGGTATAGATTTTAAGGGGAACCCCGCACCAAAATTAAAAAAAAAAATGGTGTGGGGGTCCCCCCAAAAATCCATACCAGACCCTTATCCGAGGACGCAACCTGGCAGGCTGCAGGAAAAGAGTGGGGGGGACGAGAGAGCACCCCCCCTCCTGAACCGTACCAGGCCACATTCCCTCAACATTGGGAGGGTGCTTTGGGGGAGCCCCCCAAAGCACCTTGTCCCCATGTTGATGGGGACAAGGGCCTCATCTCCACAACCCTTGCCTGGTGGTTGTGGGGGTATGCGGGCAGGGGGCTTATCGGAATCTGGAAGCCCCCATTAACAAGGGGACCCTCAGATCCCAGCCTCCCCCTGTGTGAAATGGTAGGGGTACAAGTACCCTACCATTTCACAAAAAAAAAAGTGTCAAAAGGTTAAAAACAACAAGACACAGCTTGGGGACAAGTCCTTTATTAAAAAATTAAAAATTAAAAATGTCCCACGAAGTCCATTCATCTTCTCTCACGCGCCCGGACTGAAAAATAAAAATAAAAATAAAAAAACCAAGACCGATCCTCCTCAATGGGAGGCTTCCGCGGTGTGACGCTTCTGTGCTTGTGACAGTTCTTATATAGCTGAGGGCAGGGCCACTCGGTGACATACCGGGTGACCCCGCCCCCTCTGACGCCACGGTGACTTCCCTATGGCTTCCCCTGTGGCCACCCGGTTACATAAACATTGGGTGCTTTGGGGGGCTACCCCGAAGCACCCTCCCCATGTTGAGGGCATGTGGCCTGGTACGGTTCAGGAGGGGGGCGCTCTCTCACCCCTCTATTTTCCTGCGGCCTGCCAAGTTGCGTGTTCAGATAAGGGTCTGGTATGGATTTTTGGGGGGACCCCACACCATTTTTTTTTTAATTTTGGCGTGGGGTTACCCTTAAAATCCATACCAGACCAGAAGGGTCTGGTATGGATTTTGAGGGGGGCCCCACGCATTTTTATTTTTGTTTGGGAGTTCCCCTTAATATTCATACCAGACCCAAAGGGCCTGGTAATGGACTGGGGGGGGACCCATGCCGTTTTTTTCAATGACTATTATCTGTATTGCTGGGACCCGACAAGTCATTATAGCCGCTAGTAGTTTTAAGTGACTTTTTTCCTTTAGAAATGTCATTTTGTGCAGGGACTGTTCTAAACACAGGACATGCGCCACCTTACAGGCATACTATAGACACCTCCCAGGTACGAAATTTAAAGGAATATTTCACTTTTATTGTTTCACTTTAAGCATTATTAAAATCACTGCTCACTTTTTTTGCATTAATACATGTCCCCTGGGGCAGGACCCAGGTCCCCAAACACTTTTTATGACAATAACTTGCATATAAACCTTTAAAATGAACACTTTTGATTATGCATGTTCGTGTCCCATTGACTTTAACGGTGTTCGTGCCAAATTTTTTGCTTGTTCGCATGTTCTGCTGCGAACCGAACAGGAGGGTGTTCGGCTTGTCCCTAATTGTAAGTAATGGTGTGTCTGCACAGTGTCCTGTACTTCTGAATGGCCAGACAAAGAATGCACACTGACCACACTAACACAGATCAGCTTCTGGGCTTTGTGGGGTCAGTTTAAAACAAGGAAGAATGTTGACTGGCAGATGGAAGTCTGATACTTCAGATGGAAGAAGTACATGAAAATGATAGAGACTATGGGGTTGATTTACTAAAGAAAAATCCACTTTGCACTACAAGTGCACTTGGGAGGGCAGTCGCTGTAGATCTGAGGGGAAGATCTGATTTCTATCATCCAATCATGTGCAAGCAAAAATGCTGTTTTTATGTTCCATGTATGTCCCCCTCAGATCTACAGTGACTGCTCTTCCAAGTGGATTTGCCCTTAGTAAATAAACCCCCCCCCGATTTATAAAGTAGACATACGTGAACACACATATAGAAACAAATAAATACCGTATTTAGGGTATCATACACTTTAAAGCAGAACTAAACTGTCTCAATCATCATTTACTATATGATGCTAGCATTAGTAAATAGATAGGAAGGTGTATTATATTTACATGTTTTAAAGAGGTAGTAAACTCAGACAATGTTACTCCAAATCAGCAATACGCAACTTCATGATGCTGTTTATAATCTATGTGCCACATACAGTATGCAAAAAGAACCTTCTTATTTGATAGAATAAACCTTTTCTGAGCGCTCCAACTTGCGTACAACCGCCGCCATTATAACTCCTGTCTTCCATGTCTCAACAGCAATGTATTTCCATCCTCACTCTGTCTCTGTGGTCATAATCACGCGCATGCACATTATTCCCCAAAGCCAAGCTTCTCAATGAGGAAGGAGTGTCGCAGGATCTCGGGGCTGACGCCGACCTAAGGAAACAGCACATATACATAGCATTTTTCCAGGCGCGAAAAGCTTGCTGGAAAAATAGGACTAACAGCACATGTGCCGGTAAAGTAATTGAAGTGAAAACAAAGGATTACACTGAAAGCAAGCAGGTAGGAAGCCATAAACACACAGCACAATAGGTTGCATTGATTCATTTTACAGAAACTTGCTTGAATGGGTTTACAACCGCTTTAAACTTTTTTTTTTTTTTCCCCCATTTCTTAAGTTGCTTCCTGGTTTCTGGCCTAGGCCAAAATGATGTCATACATCCCAGGAGTCTTCATGGACTTTTTTTCCCTTTCATCTGGAGGAGAGGAAGGAGGGGCTTACTCTGCTAACCACACCCTCTTGCCGCCACTCCTGAGCTAAGGGCAGATGAATTCCAGGAAGTATATGCTACGTAAATCATCTGCACTTACTCAAAATGGCTATGGAAAAAAAATGAATCATGGAGACATGGATGGATGGGGGGAGTTTGCTGTGAATATTAAAAATGAATTAAATTGCATTATCAGTTTGTGGTGCTCAGATACAGTTTAGTTCTGCTTTAAAGAGGGAGTAAATAGTATAACTATTAGAGCTGGACGATTAATCTTTAACCTCCCTGGCGGTATGATTATTTCGGATTTTAGGTGCTGAAAGCGGTACAATTATTTTGCATGGAAATTTGGCGTTTTATATTGTAGGCCTGTAATTCTTAACAATAACACACTTAAATCTGTCCAAACAAGAGTCTAGTAGATATCCCGGGTATGATGAAGTTTGAAACACAAAAAAATAAATTATAATATAATAAATAAATATAAATAATAAAAAAATAATAATATAATAATAATAAAATAAATTTCCCCACGATTCACTATCGCTCAATTCTGCAAGTGTTCTAATTTACTATCGCTGTTTTCTAGCTGGTCTAAATGCACTTTTGACGTAAAGGGACACTTTTTGGTTGCTATGGACAATCTCAAGTTTCCAGGTAGAAAGAACAGTATATATAATATAAAACTGCATGCAGGACATTGGACAAAGCACTAGGGACAAAAGGGATGTGAAATAATTTCATACAGTACTGTAATCTGTAAGATTACAGTACTGTATGTGTTATGATTTTTACTTTTTTTTTTAATTTGCGGCCAGGCTCCACCCTGGTGCGTCGCGACGCTCACAGGGAACGGAGCCCGGTAGAGAGGCTTCGGAGAAAACAGAGCCTGCAGACACAGCGGGGGACATTGCCTGATCCTGGGGACAAGGAAAGTAACACCACACCAGGATCCTGCAATGTAATCCTGAGCGTGGCTCGGGGTTACTGCTAATGGTGCTGAAATTTAACCCTGAGCCACACTCGGGAAAACCGTCAGGGAGGTTAAAGAATCGAGATTGCGATTCTACCCCCCCCCCCCAGTCAATCTTAACAAAGAATTTCCTCTATTCAGTGCACAGAGTTCTCTGCTCAAGCTGTCAGCTGTCAAAAAAAAAAAACAGAAAACAGGCAGCCTGCCAATTTTATCACAACATGCTAAGGCAGAGATAAAGAGAAACATTGTAACATTTCATTCTTAGATCAAGGGGATGACCTTCGGTCTGTAAATGAGGGAAGTTTAACCTCTTAAAGACTAAACCTTTTTCTGACACTTGTTGCTTACAAGTTAAAATCAGTGTTTTTTGCTAGAAAATTACTTAGAACCCCCAAACATATATATAATTATGGATATTTGAAAGTGAAAAAATGCCTGGAGCTGCTCCAAACATACTCTATAGCACTAAAAAAGCCAAGGACTATCTCGGTACCCAGGGATTGAACCAGTTAAAAAGAAAATTTAAACAATTTATTAGAAAATAGACATAGTTAAAAACAGTTGGTACAGAGGTACATACACTGTGCACATAGTACCGTGCACGGTAATGAAAACAGGTAATGGACATGTAGGGATAATAGAAGAAAACTTGGATGTACATCCTGACGGAGTCCTCTACATGTTTTGCGGTATCCACCGCTTCTTCAGGAGGGGGCAGTCAAAAACATCTACAAGAGTAAATAAAGTTTTTTGCGCAACAAATAAAAAAGACCGAAAATTTTGAAAAAAAAAAGTTTTTCTTTGTTTCTGTTAAATTTTTTTGTAAATAAGTACGTTTTCTTCTTCAATGATGGGCACTGATATGGCTGCACTGACGGGCACTGATAAGGCGGCACTGATGGGCACTGATGAGGTGGCACTAATGGGCACTGATAGATGGCACTGGTATGTGGCACTGATGGGCACTCATAGGCGGCACTTATGTTTACTTATGGGTGGCACTGATGGGTGGCATGGATAGGCACTGATAGGTGGGCACTGATGGGCACTGATAGGTGGCAGTCATGGACACTGATGGGTGGCACTGATGACACTGATGGGTGGCATTGCTGGCCATCACTGATGTAATTTGCTACATAATGGTGCCAATCAGTGCCCATTTGTGGGCACTGATTGGGCACTCATTTGCACATGTGGATGGCCATGGGGTACATACCTGGCCATCCACATGTTGCCCCCTTCCCTGTGGTCCTGGTGGCTTCCCTGGGGGTCAAGTGTGGGCATCCGAGGGGGGGCTGTGCTGATAAACAATCAGTGCAGACCCCCTCTGTCAGGAGAGCTGCCGATCGGCACTCCTCTACTCGCGTCTGTGAGATGCGAGTGAGGAAAAGCCGATCCACAGCTTTTCCTGTTTACATCGTGATCAGCCATGATTGGCAACGGCTGATCATGTGGTAAAGAGCCTCCGTCAGAGGCTCTTTACCGAGATCGGTGTAGTGGTGTGTCTGCCGATCTCGGTAAAGAGCGTGTGTATGCTCCATTGGACATTTTGTTGTCAGACTTTCCGCCAACAAATGTTGGCTAGCAGGTTCTCAAATTTTCCGCCAACAAATGTGTGCTGTCGGATTTTCCGAGCGTGTGTACACAAAAGTCCACCCATGCCCCGAAGCAAGGATGAGCCAGAAGCGGTCGGTCTTCTAAACTAGCATTAGTAATGGAGAATTAAAATCTGTGACGTGGCAAAATATGAAATCTAGAAATGCAGCGCACAATTCTCTTCTTCTTTAATGGTATATTAATGAAGCTGCTTTTCTGGTGATACTGATGGAATTATTGCAAACAAATTTTAAAAGGCTTTTTTTTTCTAGTGATATCAAGAATAATATATATATATTTTTTTTTTTGGGCAAGTTACCACAACACCATTATCCCGTAGTCCCTTGTCAATTTTACATTGTATTTTTTTAAATGTACCTGCCTACTGCCAAACTGTCATTTGAAGTAAAACACATAGCCAAGTATTATTCTACACAATTTTTTTATTGTGCATTAAAAAAAGTGAAAAGCGTGAATCAACACTCAAGAAACTTCTACTAACATGAAATTAGCAGAAGGAGCCCAAAGGGTGGCGCTAAAGAGATTAAAAAAATGTAGTACGTCTAGTACATCACTACGTTCGTAATTGTTGGCCAACATTTGTGGGACCGTGTGTATGCAAGACAAGTTTGAGCCAACAACCTTCGGACAAAGATCCACGGTTTTGTTGGCGGAAAGTCTGATTGTGTCTACGAGGCATAAGATACATGCAAACTGGCTTAAAAAAACATTGCTTCTACAGGGGTTTTATGTTCTGCATATAGAAGCAGATCAGTGTTATCCTATGTGTCCATACCACATTAGGACGTTGAGAGGCATATTTTGAGTTTAACGTTTAGAGGCAGAAAAAAAAACCTTCTAGTTCGTGTTTCTGATTGGAGCTTGGAGGCAGAAAAAAACCTTACTTTGTACAAAAAATGCTCTATATGAGCGGATTTTACTCCTAAGAGAACAGACCTTTTTTTTTAAGCCCAGTGTGCATGGAGCCTTGGCAGGAATTTTAATGCACTGAACTAAATGGTGTAGGTTTCTATGTACACATAAACATATATACAAGATATATATATACATAAACATAAACATATATAGAACCTGAAGACCACGTCACACTAGTTATTCTGAAGCTTTTCATAACCTGCCTATAAAACAATCGTTAAGCATCAATTTACCTTCTATGGCGTTACCTGAACCAGTACAATGTCTCTCCATTGCTTCTCTCTCACTGGTGATTTCTGTCCTCCATTATTTCATTCAGTGATGAAGTGACATCCATGAGATAAAGTGACAGTTATACTAATTCTGCTGCTAGTGTGATATTAGGAGCGTGAAATGAATTATAAGAGCGTTCTACCACAGAGATCAGAGCTTTTATTTTTAGTTATTTAGAGATTTATTTTTTTTATAAAACCAAAATAAATTTAAATGTTTAATCTAGATAAAGCTTTGTTGTTGGTTTAGATATATTGGGGACGGTTCTAAGCACTGTGTCTTCCTTTTAGGGCTTTTTTTCTCAGGGAATAGGTGAAGGTACTTCCCCTTCCAAGTCACCCCTTGTCTCCATCCCTCACCCACCTCCGAGCATTGTCCCTTGGCTCTACTCCCTACTCACCTCCCATTACCACCCTTTAAAGGGGATACAGAATCAAGTATCATTGTAATTTGTAGGAATGTGTTAATGATAACAAGAAAAGCAATACAATAGATCTCCTGAAGTCAGAAACAATAGACCCCCCACAACAAAAATCCCCCATCAGCAACAGATCCCTCCAGGAACAATAGATTCCCCCAACACTGGCGCCTCACCAACAATATAGCCCCACAGCAACAATAGATCCCCAGCAGCCTGCATAAGTAGACTCCTCCCTCAACAGTAGATCCCTCCCAGTAAAAACCCGTCCAACAACATAACACACCCCCAGCAACAATAGACCCCCATCAACAGTACACAACAACAATAGATCTCCCAGCAGCCTGCATCAGTAGACTCTCCCCTCAACAGTAGATCCCTACCAGGAACAATTGATCCCCCAGCAACATAAGACCCCATGCAATAATATATCCCCCACCAGCAAAAACAGACCCCCCAGCAACAATAGATAGCCCAGTAGCCAGCATCAATAGACTCTCCAGCACCCATTGCATTACATACATTTAGCACTGCTTTCCCACTGAAAAAAGCCCTGGTCTCCCTGTACAGAGACGCCCATCCTCGTCCCAGTGTGTGCAGTACAGAGAGTGAGGTGAAATCACCCCAATGGGGTCATAGAAAGAAATAAATACCTCAAAACGTTCTAATCCCTCCCTACCCAAAACTAAATGAACAGGTTTTAAATCTCAATCCCCAATAACCCCCCACAGCTCTCACTGATAAATTCAACCACATCTCAGTCTGAGTAAAATCCAAACTGTTTTTACACCATCAACACAAAATGGTTCCCTCGGTTATTTTCATATGAAAGAATTCATTTAATTCAAGATTAACAAATATCTAAACTGGACTAGAGACACTCATACATAGAATGATCAGAGTCTTTTCTTATATAAACAATCTGATCCAAGAAAACGGAAAATTGTATACTCACCTTTCCGTAATTTTCCTTTCCTGTCTCATCTTCATGGCAGCATACACGTTGGGGTGTGACTCCGCCCTCACAACCTGATAGGACCACATAGCTATAAATTAGTGAGTAGATACCCATCCCAGTATTCTCTGTATATATATATATATATATACACACACATGTCACCTCAGAAGGGTGGGTGATTGTATGCTGCCATGAAGATGCGACAGGAAAGGAAAATTACGCAAAGGTGAGTATACAATTTTCCGTTTTCCTGTCGCATCATTGCAGCATACACGTTGGGGAGTAACTCGCCAAACTGGGTGGGAATGCAAAATAAATTTATTGACAAGAAACAGAAGAGTTGGCCTGTATAACGGCCCTCCTGAATTCGACTGCTGCTAAGCGCACAGCGTCTACTTTATAATGGGATATGAAGGTGTCTCTAGAAGACCAAGTGGCCGCTCTACAAATGGTTTCCGCTGAGACTTTACAGTAAGCTGCCCATGAAGTAGCCATTGCCCTGGTGGAATGTGCATTTAAGCCTTCCGGAATCTGCAAGGTGCTTAAGGAGTAGGCCTTCTTGATAGCTTTTACGAACCATGAGGCGATGGTACGGGCCGAGGCTGCCTGGCCCTTCCTGAAACCATGTGGGATGACTAGAAGGTTCTCGCAATTCCTGAATGGCTTGGTTATAGAGAGGTATTGCAGAATGTTGCCCTTGACATCCAGAGGATGGGGAATGCCCTGATCCGTGACTAAAGCCGGGAGGTCAATCTCCTGGTTAAAGTGGAATGAAGAGGAGACTTTTGGGATAAATCTGTCTGAAGGCTTCAGGGTTAGTCTGTCTGGGTAAACCATCAGATACGGTTCCTTGATCAGTAAAGCTTGCATTTCTGAGACCCTCTTCGCCGATGTGATGGCAATTAGGAATGATACTTTTAGAGTCAGGTCCCAGAGGGAGATGTCTTCAAGTGGGAAGAATGGCTCTCCGGATAAGATCTCTAGGACAGTCGATAGAGCCCATGTCGGGAATGAAGGCTTTCTAGGAGGCCTTAGCTTCAGGCGGGCTCTTTGAAATTGAACCACCAGAGGGTTAAGTGCCCATTTGACCCCTGTCAGAGCGGAGATGGCAGAAACTTGGACCTTTAGGGTGCTGGACCTAAGGCCTTTGTCCAGACCTAACTGGAGGAACTCAAGCACTTGTACTGCTGATGGGGAAGAAGGGTCCCAACCTTGTTCCTGGGCAAAGGAAGAGAACTTCCCCCAGATTCTCCCGTAGGTTTTATTTGTGGAGAGTTTCCTAGCCTGGAGCAGGGTATCGACTACCTTCTGAGAGCAGCCTTGGTCTAGGAACCTAGACCTTTCAGTCTCCAGGCTCTTAGTTGCAATTTCTCTGGATTCGGATGGAGTAGCTGGCCCTGGGTTAGTAGATCCGTTGTCACCGGTAGTGGAAGTGGATCTGCTGTGCTCACCTGCAGGAGGGTGGTGAACCAAGGCCTCCGTGGCCAAAAGGGAATCACAGCCAGTACTAGAGCCGTTGAATGTTTGAGCCTCAGAAGGAACCTGGCTATCAGCAGAGTTGGTGGGAAAATGTAGCCTAGGCGAAAGCTCCAGGGATGCTGGAGACAATCCATTCCCTCCGCTGAGGGGAAGGGGTTCCTTGACAGAAACCTCTGACATTTCCTGTTCTCTGGCGTTGCTGCGAGGTCTATGTCTGGATGTCCCCATGTCTGGCATATGAGGGCAAATGCTTGGGGGCTTAGACACCACTAGTTGTTGGAAACAAATGTTCTGCTGAGAGAATCTGCCAGAAGGTTCTGAACACCCGGAATATAGGCCGCCCTCAGATCCCGCAGGTTCAGTTGAGCCCATCGCATCACCGGACCAACCTCCCGCATCATGGAGATGCTTCTGGTACCCCCCTGCCTGTTGATGTAGGCTACAGCCACTCGGTTGTCCATTTGGATGAGAACTTGTTTCCCTCTCAGAAGTGAGCTGAATGCCAAGAGGGCTTGGAAGGCTGCCTTCATCTCTAGAATGTTTGATACTACATCCTTGGTTTTGAAGTGCCAGCAGCCCGGAGCTGCATAATGTAGGTAATGTGCCCCCCATCCCTCCAGACTGGCGTCCAAAGTTACTACCTCCTGGTGGGGGATGACTATCTGCTTGCATCTGCTGAGGTTGTCGGGGTGAGTCCACCACCGTAGAGATAGCCTGGCTTCCTCTGAGACGTGAATCAATTGGGACATGGACCATCCGTCCCACTGGTGTAAGAAGGAGGCTTGCAGGGGTCTGGTATTCCATTGCGCCCATCTGACCATTGGAATGGTTGCTGATAGGGAACCCAGGAGGCTGAGGTATGCTCTGGCTAGTAGGCATGGCGCCGGAATAGCATCCTTCACCTTCTGAACTAGTAGGGACAACTTCTCCCCTGGCAGTTCCACTGTGTTTGCTCGGGTGTCTAGTTCGGCCCCCAGGAAGACCATCCTTTGGGTAGGTTGGATGTTGCTCTTTTGCCAGTTGATTATCCATCTCAGACTCATTAAGGTGGAAACTAGGATCTCGTGGTGCTGCAGGAGTGATTCCTGGCTGCTTGAGAGGAGGAGGATGTCGTCCAGGTAATGGTGGACCCTTAGACCTTTCTCCCTCAAAAAGGCTATTGCTGGTAATAAAACCTTCGTGAACGTTCTGGGGGCTGTTGAGATCCCGAAAGGAAGGCTTTGAAACTGGAAGTGCCCCTGACCCACCGAGAATTGCAGGAATTTCTGGAATGCCACGTGGATTGGAATGTGCAGGTAGGCGTCCTGGAGATCTATGGAGAGCATCCAGTCTCCCAGATTTATGGCCTGGAGGATAGACTGCAAGCTTTCCATCCTGAATGACTCCACACTGATGGACTTGTTGAGGTTCTTTAGGTCTAGAACCGGTCGAAAGTCCCCTGACTTCTTCTTGATGAGGAATAGTGGAGAATAGAATCCCCTGCCTCGCTGTGCTGGCGGGACCTCTATTACTGCTAGTTTTTGGAGAAGATCTTGAATGTAGTTCAGTAGAGACAACCTTTTTTCCCGAGATGGAGGAATATGGATTGGACAGAAATGATCCCTTGAGGGTCAGTCTTTGAAGGACCACCTGTGGCCGAAACTGACAGTGGCCAGGGTCCAGGTATCCCTTATGGTTTCCGCCCAGACCAGCTTGAAACTGGAGAGTCTTGCTCCCACTACCGCTGGCCGGGCGGGCGCACCTTCAAAAAGGCTTCTGGTCGCTGGAAGCAGGAGTCTTAGGCTTCTGGAACTTCATAAAGGAGGGTTGAGGGTTCTTCCAGCTCCTTCGGTACTCCTTCCCCGGTCTATACGCTTTCGCGTACCTATACCTCTCTGGGAGGTTCCGCTTAAAGGGAGGAGGTCTCTGCTGCTTGGGCCTCCTGACCGAGATAATGAGACCAGACTTGCCACCAGTCACCTTGGAGATGGCTGTGTCCAATTTTGTTCCAAAGAGATGTTCTCCGTCATACATAATGCTCCTCTGGCCGTTACTGACGCCAGCATAGATTTTGACACAGACCTGATGGTGTCGACCGAAGCCTCTGCCATGAAGTCACCAGCCAAGCTTAGCTCTTGCAACACTTTCACTATTTTTTCTTGGTCTGCACCCTCCAATACAAGCTATTCTGTGCTTGTAGACCAACTCGAGATGGCTCTTCCTACTGCTGCGAGTGCTATCGCAGGCCTGCAGGGGCCCCCTGCTGACAGGTAAGCCCGCTTGAGATCCGTGTCGATCTTCCTGTCAAGCAACGTTAAAACGTTACCGCATCTTCTAACGGGAGGGTAACATGCCTGGCTAGGCGCATCAGAGATGCGTCTTCTACCGGAGGGGACACCAGAGGGTTCACTTTAGGCTCCTTGAGTGGGTATAGTTTCAGAAGTCTGTTATTCAGACTAGACTTTTTTTCTGGCCTTTGCCATTCTTCTTTAAGTTCTCTAGTTCGTCTATGAATGGGAAAGCTTCTGGATCCTTTTTAAGCGGAGGAAAATACTTCCTTTGCTTCGGTTGAGCTTCCTGGGGTTCCTCCCATCCTATCGCTTCTTTAACCGATTTGACAAACGGCTCTATCAGACAGAAATCGAATCCGGCCGATACCTCCAGACCCTCATTATCAGACAGAGAGTCTTGCTCCCTTGATGTGCTGGCCCGGGCTGGAGAGGTAGTGATGGAGAAATCCACGTCTGGTATCAAAGCCTGGGGGGCTACAGCCCCAGCGGAATCTCCGACCTCCGAGGCTCTTTCTCTTGTGGCCTCCTCCAGGCATTTTTGGCAGGCCAATTTATCCGGGAGAGCCGCCGCGCTGCACATCCAGCATGCGTTCCCGGCCGGACGAGAATGGCGTGCAGGGGAACGATGTTTGCGTGAGGACGACCTTCTATGGCGGGATCGACTATGTCTAGAATGCGACCTGGAGCGGCTTCTTCTGCGGCTTCTTCTCGAGCGGCTTCTCCTATGGTAGGAGAGGCTCCATCTATGTCTGGAGCGACTTCTCCTGTGCGAGGACTCTCTTTGTCTTGAAGCAGACGTTCTTGAGGACCTGGTAGGGCTGACCAATTTAGGCAGCATTAGTAGTGCTCTCTTTTTCAATCTTCACTACTTACCCTTGTCTTCCCCCCTTACCTAATAGGCTGGCGGTGATCTACTGGGGCAGCGGTCTCCATGGTTAGGGAGTGGACTGGAAACCTGCAGGTAAAAACAAGAAGAGCTATGCAGAGGGAGCAAGGTTCCTACCTTAATAGCTGAATAAAGGGCAGCCACATACCTTTGTAGAGCGTTTTTGCAGTAAAAATGAACTGTCACAGCACAGTCATCCAGCAGCAGCAAAAACAGCTGATGCTGGGCTTTTAAAATCGCCGCCATCAGCGTCGGACGCTCACGCATGCGCAATAGGGCCGCGAGACACTCGGCGCCATCTTGGAAGCTGAAAAGGCATAGGAGCGCCCCAAACGACGCACTGCGCATGCGCGAGAACGCCGAGGACGCTCGGCGCCCACAGAGGGCGGGCTGGAGGACAACAGAGCCCAGCAGAAGGGCAGAAATCACTGGTAGGACAGGGAAGGAGAGGGAGAGGGGGGGAGACCGCTGCACACAACTAAGCCTGTTTAAGGCTTATTTCATGAGGCCACACCGAAGATTCCCTGGCCATTCCTCCAGCAAGCCTGTTTAGGGCTTTTGTGGGCTGCTGCACATGAAGCCTGTTTAAGGCTTATATCGTGGTCAGACAGCAGAGTGAGATGAGAGAGTGCCCCTGAGACCACCAGAGTGGGGCTCCTTCCATTTAGCTCGTTTAGAGGCTGTACAAGAAGGACTTACACCCAGGAGAGGCTAGAACCTGGCTGGGGCAAAGCGGTAAGGGGTGCTGATCCGTGCGGTCCTGACAGGTGAGGAAAAATAAGAGAATACTGGGACGGGTATCTACTCACTAATTTATAGCTATGTGGTACTATCAGGTTGTGGGGCGGAGTCACAACCCTACGTGTATGATGCGACAGGAAATCCTAATAGGCAGAAGCACCATAAACTCATATTTGTGTTCTGCCTCCTAACTTTCTGAGTTGAGGAAGGACAGCTTTAGACTGGACTCACCTGTGTGTCTGTATTTTCATCTGTGTCCATAGTCTATGGGGCCACAAATGTCACACCAAACAAAGTGCCTGATCCTTAATTCAAGTTGCATAGAAGCCCTATAAACCATAATGGGATTCCTCTAGTAGTGCATTGTCACATAGGTGTGAATGGAGACTTCACAAAAACTGCATAGATAAAGAGCACACTACAGTCATGCATCCGTTTACATGAGCCACAAAGTATTAATACTCAAACATAAAATGATTGGTTAAACCAGGGGTCTCCAACCATTTCAAACAAAGAGCCAGTTTACTGTCCTTCAGACTTTAGGGGCCGGATTGTGGCCATTGAGGGTAAAAAATGTCCCGGGCCCAGCACCAATGAGAATAAACATGGCCTCAGTGTAGGAGGAGAACTAGTGCCCCATCATTGGTATTGGGGGGAGGAATAGTACCCCATTGTTGGTGTCAGTGGAAGGAATAGTACCTCATTGCTGGGGTCAGTGGAAGGAATAGTGCCCCTTTGTTGGGGTCAGTGGAAGGAAAAGTGCCCCATTGTTGGTGTCAGTGGGAGGAATAGTGCCTCACTGTTGTTGTCAGTGGGAGGAATTGTACCCCATTGTTGGTGTCAGTGGGAGGCCCCATAATATTAGGAGGAATAGGAGGACCGAGGAGATAAAGCTGGCCAGAGACAAATGGAAATTCGTCTGATTTATCAGCGATCGCTCATATTTCAATCAGTGTGTGGACTTCCCAGTTCAACAGAATGTGATCGTTTGATCAACTTCTGTCAAACAAACAAGTTGAAGAACGTTTGTTGATCGATGTCCTGTTGTCAATGGGGAGTCAGAATACGATGTCCTGTGTGGATGGAGGAATCTGTCAGTTGTCTCTTATTTTGTCCAGACCGCTGGCTGAATAAAAAGAAGTCGCCCGTCTATGGCCAGATATAGTCCTATATGAAGGACCGCTGGAAGCTCTGCATTTGTCACCTATTATTTGTATAGTGTTTGTATAGTAGTGGGTGCAGTACTGATAGATAGATAGATAGATAGATAGATAGATAGATAGATAGATAGATAGATAGATAGATAGATAGATAGATAGATAGATAGATATTATAACTCATACACGGCATAACACAGACCCTCCACAGCCCCCAATATACCGGCACTGTACTCACCGGAATGGACTCTGATGACAGCCACACAGAGGAGTGCGGCCACTAAGAGCCTCATTTTCTTCTTCGTATGGAACCCGAACTGTCCTCTCACCTCACCAACTTCTACTTATACTCCGTGTAGGAGGAGGCGGAGACACTGTACACAGGACACTGCTGATTGGGTGATAATTATCTCCCATCCAATAGAAAAATTCATACACAGATGATCACCAGTTGCTGGGCAGAGGCAATGTGAAAAGGTTGGCTAGTTGAGGAATATAATGGGAGAAAGTGAAAGTAAAATGCTTTCAACGAACATAATGACAGAGGAGCTCAGGGTGGGGGAATTCCAGATCCTGAGCCATGATCACTGAGCGGGGAGATGTGATTGGTTGGCACAGGAACTGAAGCTTTGTTTCTAGCAGCCATTTTGTCATTCGCAGTTCAGAATAGAAAAGATGAATTTTTTCCATTATCATAACATATAGAGACACCTAAAATCCAGCTCCACACGCTTCTTTTTTTAACCACTTAAGGACCGAGCCTCTTTCTGAGATTTGAAGTTAAAAATAGTGTTTTTTGCTAGAAAATTACTTAGAACCCCCAAACAATATATATATATATATATATATTAGAGAATAAAATGGCGGTCATTGCAATACTTTCTGTCACACCATATTTGCGCAGCGGTCTTACAAGCGCACTTTTTTTGGAAAAAATACACTCTTTTTAATTAATAAAATAAGACAGCAGTAAAGTTAGCCATTTTTTTTTTATAATGTGAAAGATAATGTTATGCTGAGTAAATTGATACCCAATGTCACGCTTCAAAATTGCGCCCACTCGTGCAATGGCGACAAACTTTTACCCTTAAAAATCTCCATGGGCGACATTTAAAAAATTTTACAGGTTGCATGTTTTGAGTTACAGAGGAGGTCTAGGGCTAGAATTATTGCTCTCACTCTACCGATCGCGGCGATACCTCACATGTGTGGTTTGAAAACCATTTTCATATGCGGGAGCTACTCACGCATGCGTTTGGTTCTGCACGTGAGCTCGGAGAAACGGGACGCATTTAAAAAATGCTTTTTTTTGTTATTTATTTTACCTTTTATTTTTTATTTTTACACTGTTCTTAAAAAAAATGGTGCCACTTTTATTCCTATTCCTATAAACTTTCCTTGTAATAGAAAAAAGCATGACAGGACCTCCTAAATATGAGATCTGGGGTCAAAAAGACCCCAGATCTCATATTTATACTAAATTCGTCATTTGAAAATTGCCCTTTAAGAGCTATGGGCGGAAGTGATGTTTTGACGTGGCTTCCACCCTGCAATGATATGGAGATGGGTGGGGGCCATCTTCCCCTCACACGTCTCCATGTCAGGCTAGAGAGAGGATCCGATCGCCTCCACCGCTACCGACGGCTGGCACCGGAGCGCGACGGGAGGGGGGCCCTCTCCCAGTGCCGATAAAAGTGATCTCGTGGCAAATCCGCCGCAGAGACCACTTTTATCTTGAAGCTGACCGCCCGCTGAAGAAAAGGATACCGGGGTTATGGTAGCTAGCTGCTGCCATAACAATGATATTCCTCTTCAAAGTACCGAGGTATAACGATGGTGGGCGGTCTGAAATTGGTTAATGTACTGGATAGGGAAAGGAAGTCAGGTTTAGGTTAGAATTGCTCTCTGTGAGGTTGATTTATTAAAGGCAAATATATTGTGCACTAGAAGTGCACTGCAAGTGAAGGCGCTCTAGATCTGAGGGGAAGCTCTGCTGATTTCTATCATCCAATCATGTGCAAGCAAAAATGCAGTTTTTTATTTTCTTTGCATGTTCCCCTCATATCTAGAGGACCTGTATTTGCAGTGCACAGACCATTTACCTTTAGTAAATCAACCCCTGTGTCTCTCTTCAGGTGGAAGTGAAGTAAAATCTCCTGCTGGGGCTCTCAGGTGTCCCCATGGAACTTGTCACCCCTCTTTTGCTTCCTGTATCCCAGATAGCAAGAATAACTGGACACAAATGTGTGGCAGTGTTGAATTGTAAGTCTTGATAACTTGCTGCACATTTTCACTGGCAAGTTGTACACTTGCAGAGCACTTGAAGCACAAGTTCTAGTTGACACTTTTTAACTTTGTAGCAAATTTGCATGGCAAGTCTTTAGCAAAGTTGCAGTGGTGAGTCTACAGCAAGAGCTCTGTAAGTCACAGTGACCCCCTGTGGTGGGATGAATATTACACAAAATAACTGAACCAGAACTTGCTGCAGACTTGCAGAATGTTTGCAAAGAAAGAGAGGCCTAGAGTAAAGCAAAAAAAAGCAATAGACAGCATGCAGGGGTTAAACGGGCTTGGGAATAGGAGGAGTAATGAAAGTTTGGCTGTGCAAAATAAGCAAGTAAAGTTTATCTGATGGGGGAAGGTCAGGGATGGGTGGAGTTTTGGGGGATGTGGTTTGTTAGCCGGGTGGGGTGGTCTTCAGTTGGAGGTCTGCCAGCAGGGAACAACTTCCTGCCCTCCCGCCCTGTATTTTGTTGCTTTTCCGTGTTGGGTAACTTGGTTGTTGTGAGAAGCCTGGTATGGCGACTGGCGGAGTGTAAAGTCCTTTTAGCTTCATATGGGCACAAAAGGTACGGTGTGGCCATATGGGACCTGTCTGAGGTACGGCTCTCTGTTGGTGGGATGTATATCTGTGAGTTGTCTCCGAGTCGGTGGTTTTGCGGCTGGAGGCCTGAGAAGTGACATGCAGGTACTGTCCTTTGTTTTGGTACCTATTAGGATCTTGTGGCTCCATTCTTTATGCACTGTGTGTTCATGTTAATATGTTATTGATCAGTTATTCATTTGTTATTTATGTTTTGGTTAATAAAAGGCTGCTATGGCCAATTAACTCCAATCTGTTGTGGTGTGGTTATTATACTGAAGGGGTGGGGGTATTGGCATAGCAGTCCAGCACAGGCCATATTTAACCACTTGCCTACAGGGCACTTACACCCCCTTCCTGCCCAGACCAATTTTCAGCTTTCAGCGCTGTCACACTTTGAATGACAATTGCGGTCATGCAACACTGTACCCAGATGAAATTTTTATAATTTTCTTCATACAAATAGAGCTTTCTTTTGGTGGTATTTATTCACTGCTGGATTTTTTATTTTTTACTAAATAACAAAAAAAAGACCAAAAAATTTGAATTTATTTTTTACTTAGTTTCTTTAATTAAGTAATTTTTCTCCTTCACTGATGTGCGCTGATGAGGCGGCACTGATGGGCACTGATAGGCTGAACCAGTGGGCATTGATGAGGTGGCACTTATGGGCACTGATGAGGTGGCACTTTCAGGCACTGATTAGGTGGTACTGATGAGGAGGCACTAATATGGTCTACAACCGACTAAGCGACCATCTGACCATGAATAAACTTCTTGATCCCCTTCAGCTTGGTTTTCGCCCTCAACACTCCACGGAAACTGCTCTCCTTAAACTCTCAAATGACCTACTAATGGCTAAAGCCAATGGACACTATTCTGTACTACTTCTCCTGGATCTCTCTGCTGCCTTTGACACAGTGGACCACCCCCTCCTCCTCAAAAAACTCCACTCCTTTGGTCTCCGTGACTGTACTCTTCGCTGGTTCTCATCCTACCTATCCCACCACTCCTTCAGTGTCACTTACAACTCTACTTCCTCCTCTCCTCTTCCTTTTTCCGTTGGGGTCCCCCAAGGTTCTGTTCTCGGACCTCTCCTTTACTCAATCTACACCACCTCCTTGGGTCAGTTGATTGCCTCCCACGGCTTTAAATATCATCTCTACGCTGATGACACCCAAATCTATCTCTCCACCCCCCAGCTCTCTCCATCTGTCTCCTCACGCATTACCAACTTACTAGCAGACATATCAGCCTGGATGTCACATCACTTTCTCAAACTCAACCTATCCAAAACCGAGCTCATGATATTTCCTCCCTCAGGTGCCACTTCCCCTGATCTCCCTGTCAAGATCAACGGCTCAACTATCAACCCATCTCCCCACGCCAAGGTCCTAGGTGTAATCCTGGACTCTGAACTAACCTTTCGACCCCACATTCTATCACTATCCAAATCTTGCCGCCTCTGTCTTCGCAACATCTCCAAGATACGCCCCTTCTTAACCAATGACACCACAAAGCTTCTAATCCACTCCCTGGTCATCTCCCGCCTTGACTACTGCAACTCCCTCCTCATTGGTTTACCTCTAAATAGGCTATCCCCACTTCAGTCCATCATGAACGCTGCGGCCAGGCTCATCCACCACACAAACCGCTCAGCGTCTGCTACACCCCTCTGCCAATCCCTCCATTGGCTGCCACTCAGTCACCGAATTAAATTCAAGATACTAACTATAACTTACAAAGCCATCCACAACCTGGCCCCCAGCTACATCTCTAACCTAGTCACAAAATACCAACCTAATCGTTCTCTTCGCTCCTCCCAAGACCTCCTGCTCTCAAACTCCCTTGTCACCTCATCCCATGCTCGCCTTCAGGACTTCTCCAGAGCCTCCCCCATCCTCTGGAATGCTCTACCCCAATCTGTCCGATTTTCTCCTACTTTATCCACTTTCAGACGATCCCTGAAAACTCATCTCTTCAGAGAAGCCTATCTGGCCCCCACCTAACAACTGTACATTTATCTTCTTAATCAGCACATCACCCACAGTTATTACCTCTTGTATCTCTTGACCTTCCCTCTTAGATTGTAAGCTCTAAGGAGCAGGGCCCTCTGATTCCTACTGTATCAAATTGTATTGTATTTGTACTGTCTACCCTCAAGTTGTAAAGCGCTACGTAAACTGTTGGCGCTATATAAATACTGTATAATAATAATAATAATAATAATATGCTGCACTTATGGCCACTGATAGGTGGCACTGATATGTGCCACTGATGAGCACTGATAGGTGGCACTAATAGGTGGCCCTGATGGGCACTAATAGGCGGCACTGGTGGGCACTGATAGACAGCACGGATAGGCAGTACTGATGGGCATTGATGGGTGGCACTGATGGACGACACTGATGGGCATTGATGGACAGCAGTGATGGGCATTGATGGGCAGCACTGATAGGCAGGACTGATAGCCAGAATGGACTGGCATCACTATTGGGGACAAAAGGGAGGTGAAATAATTTCATACAGTACCGTAATCTGTAAGATTACAGTACCGTATGTGTTATGATTTTTATGTTTTTTTTAATTTGCCGCCAGGCTCCGCCCCGGTGCATCACGATGCTTGCAGGGAACGGAGCCCGGTACAGAGGCTTCGGAGGAGACAGAGCCCACAGACACAGCGGGGGACATCGCAGGATCCTGGGGACAAGGTAAGTACACCGCACCAGGATCCTGCAATGTAATCCAGAGTGTGGTTCGGGGTTACCACTAATGGTGCTGACATTTAACCCCGAGCCACACTCTGGAAAACCGTCAGGGAGGTTAAAGAATTTCCTCTATTCAGTGCAGAGAGTTCTCTTCTCAAGCTGACAGCTGTCAAAAAAAACAGAAAACAGGCAGCCTGCCAATTTTATCACAACATGCTAAGGCAGAGATAAAGAGAAACATTGTAACATTTCATTCTTAGATCAAAGGGATGACCTTCAGTCTGTAAATGAGGGAAGTTTAACCTCTTAAAGACTAAACCTTTTTCTGACACTTGTTGCTTACAAGTTAAAATCAGTATTTTTTGCTAGAAAATTACTTAGAACCCCCAAACATATATATAATTTTTTTTTTTTTTTTTTTAGCAGAGACCCTAGAGAATAAAATCGCAGTTGTAAATAGAGCCTCATTCAAGGTAATATAGGGATAGGGGTGGGTACCATAATCCTTAATTATGGATATTGGAAAGTGGAAAAATGCCTGGAGCTGCTCCAAACATACTCTATAGCACTAAAAAAGCCGAGGACTATCTCGGTACCCAGGGATTGAACCAATTAAAAAGAAAATGTAAACAATTTATTAGAAAATAGACCTAGTTAAAAACAGTTGGTACAGAGGTACATACACTGTGCACATAGTACCGTGCACGATAATGAAAACAGGAAATGGACACGTAGGTCCTAATATAAGAAAACTTGGATGTATATCCTGACGGAGTCCTCTACATGTTTCGCAGTATCCACCGCTTCTTCAGGAGGGGTCAGTCAAAAACATCTACAAGAGTAAATAAAGTTTCATAATTGAACAGTTATACAAATTTCAAGATTAGCTTCTCCCGTGTGCGCCCCGGGGGGAACTACCCCTTATCGGGTGCCTCTCTTGGTACTGCGTGGCGTCTCCAGGTCCATCTTTAGTAAGCTACTTATAATTCTATAGATTCTCCAAAATTAATCTATTATGTACTGTTACCCAAGTGTCCGTTACACTCAAACTTACTAATCTTGAAATTTGTATAACTGTTCAACTATGAAACTTTATTTACTCTTGTAGATGTTTTTGACTGACCCCTCCTGAAACAGCGGTGGATATTGCAAAACATGTAGAGGACTCCGTCAGGATATACATCCAAGTTTTCTTGTATTAGGACCTCTATGTGCACAGTGTATGTACCTCTGTACCAACTGTTTTTAACTATGTCTATTTTCTAATAAATTGTTTAACCACTTCAATACCAGGTACTTAGACACCTTCCTGCCCAGGCCAATTTTCAGCTTTCAGCGCTGCAGCAATTTGAATGACAATTGTGCGGTCATAAAACACTGTACCCAAACAAATGTTTTATCATTTTGTTCCCACAAATGGAGCTTTCTTTTGGTGGTATTTGATCACCTCTGCGATTTTTATTTTTTGCGCAACAAATAAAAAAAGACAGACATTTTTGAAAAAAAAACAAGTTTTTCTTTGTTTCTGTTAAAATTTTTTGTAAATAAGTATGTTTTCTTCTTCAATGACGGGCACTGATATGGCTGCACTGATGGGCACTGATAAGGCAGGACTGATGGGCACTGATGAGGTGGCACTGACGGGCACTGTTGATGAGCACTGATAGGCGGCACTGATAGGTGACACTAATGGGCACTGATAGGTGGCACTGGTATGCGGCACTGATGGGCACTCATAGGTGGCACTGATGGGCACTCATAGGCGGCACTGATGGGCACTCATAGGTGGCACTGATGGTTACTTATGGGTGGCACTGATGGGTGGCACGGATGGGTACTGATAGGTAGCACTCATGGACACTGATGGGTGGCACTGATGACACTGATGGGTGGCATTGCTGGGCATCACTGATGTAATTTGTTATATAATGGTGCCAGTCAGTGCCCATTTGTGGGCACTGATTGGCACAGATTGGGCACTCATTTGCACATGTGGATGGCCATGGGGTACATACCTGGCCATCCACATGTTACCCCCTTCCTTGTGGTCCTGGCGGCTTCCTTGGTGGTCCAGTGTGGACATCCGAGGCGGGGGCTGCGCTGATAAACAATCAGCACAGACCCCCCCTGTCAGGAGAGCCGCCGATCGGCTCTCCTCTACTCGCGTCTGTCAGACACGAGTGAGGAAAAGCTGATCCACGCCTTTTCCTGTTTACATAGCGATCAGCCGTGATTGGACACGGCTGATCATGTGGTAAAGAGCCTCCGTCGGAGGCTCTTTACCGAGATCGGTGTAGCGGTGTGTCAGCCGATCTCGGTAAAGAGCGCGTGTATGCTCCATCGGACATTTGTTGTCGGACTTTCCGCCAACAGATGTTGGCTAGCAGGTTCTCAAATTTTCCACCAACAAATGTGTGTTGTTGGATTTTCCGAGCGTGTGTACACAAGTCAATCGGACAAAAGTCCACGCATGCTCAGAAGCAAGGATGAGCCAGAAGCGGTGGGTCTTGTAAACTAGCGTTCGTAATGGAGAATTAACATTCGTGACGTGGCAAAATATGAAATCTTGAAATGCAACGCACAATTCTCTTCTTCTTTAATGGGATAATAATGAAGCTGCTTTGCTGATGATACTGATGGAGTTATTGCAAACAAATTTTCAAAGGCTTTTTTTTCTAGAGATATCAAGAATAACATTTTTTTTTTCTTTTGGGCAAGTTACCACAACACCATTATCCCGTAGTCCCTTGTCAATTTTATATTGTATTTTTTTAAATGTACCTGCCTACTCCCAAACTGTCATTTGAAGTAAAACACATAGCCAAGTATTATTCTATACAATTTTTTTACTGTGCATTAAAAAAAGTGAATCAACACTCACAGAACTTCTACTAACACGAAATTAGCAGAAGGAGCCCAAAGGGTGGTGCTAAAGAGCTGAAAAAATATGTAGTACGTCACTACGTTCGTAATTGTTGGCCAACATTTGTGTGACCGTGTGTATGCAAGACAGGTTTGAGCCAACAACCTTCGGACAAAAATCCACGGTTTTGTTGGTGGAAAGTCTGATCGTGTGTACAGGGCATAAGATACATGCACACTGGCTTAAAAAAAACGTTGCTTCTACAGGGGTTTTATGTTCTGCCTATAGAAGCAGCTCCAGGTTATCCTATGTGTCCACACACATTAGGACGTTAATGCCCCGTACACACGGTCGGATTTTCTGACGGAAAATGTGTGATAGGAACTTGTTGTCGGAAATTCCGACCGTGTGTAGGCTCCATCACACATTTTCCATCGGATTTTTCTTTTTTTTTTTTTTTTTTTTTTAAATTCCTTTATTTTATAATAGAGAAGGCATGGATACATAGTCCAGTATAAAACAGGTCATACATTTTCATACATTGACATGTTTAGGATACAATAGATTGAGATTGTAGACCCAGATCAGGTTGTCCACCAAACAATTGGGGTAATACATGTGTGTTCCAGCCAACTATACATCATTCCTAAACATAATGAAGCAAGGTAGCCTACAAATGGGCCTCCTTGTATAAACCTTGAACAGATCTTAAACAGTATTAATGCATAATGTAATGCTTAAGATTTTTTTAAGACAGATGTGTCTAATGCTATACGAGCATGTGTTTCCTGCTCACCGTGGATAACATATTCTCATTAATTCGTTAACGCCGTCACCACGGCTACCTGGTGAGCTTATCAGCACAAAAGAACAGAGAGAAGGGGGTATAGTGAAGAATCAGAGGGAAAGTGGGGGAAGGAAGGACAGGAAGGGCTTAGGGAGGGGGGGAGAAGAGATCAAAGGAGGAGGTTGGAAGGGTATGGCTGCGACATCGCCCCCCCATCAGACCCACTCGCCAGACCCCAAAGGGGCAAGTACAGGTGCCTGTTTAGTAATACCTACGGGGATGTCCTCTCAAGTAGGTTGAGTTTGTGCTTGTGCCAACTCCTGAAGATATGCGTTAGTACCAACAAAATACCTCAAGGGTCTCCACTTATCCATAAATTGTTCCTCCTTGTTTTGTAGAGTTGCAGTCAATTCCTCCATACGTAGAATACAGTTTACTTTCGAGTACCACAGGGCCCTAGTAGGTGGGAGGGGATCCCGCCATACCATGGGAATACAGGCTCTCGCTGCATTCAGGAGTTGCATAGTCAAAGTTTTCTTGTATTTATTAGTAGGTCTAGTGGTTAGGTGTAGAAGGCATGCAGCTGGGTTGTCTTTAAGTTCGACCGAGGTCAAACTTTGAATGGTCGAAGTCACCTCCTCCCAAAAGGGTCTCAGGACCGGACACGACCAAAAGACATGTAGCATATTTCCTACTTCTGTGCCACACCTCCAACACCTATCTGAGAGCGTAGGGTTCATTTTGTGTAACATATATGGGACTCTATACCACCTGGTCAGGATTTTGTATCCCGATTCTTGATAATGACTCGCAATCGAGGACTTGTGAGCCAAAGCCAAGATCTTCTCCCTTTGTTGTGTGGTAAATTGAGTCTCTAGGTCTCTTTCCCACTTCAATAGAAATTCTGGGGTCTTGTCCTCTCCCTGAGTAGTGAGGAGGCTATATAAAAATGAGAGTGCGTGTCTTATCGGTTCCCCCGATTTACACAGAGATTCCAGAGGAGTGTGACCCCGTGGGACATAGGGAGCCTTCTGAAGGGTCTGCAGAAAGTGTCTAAGCTGGATGGTGCTGAGGCTGTCTAACGGAGGTTCTGTAAGTCTAGAGATGGTGGAAGAAGGTGGCAGCTCCCCCTGGGGCCAAACCTCACCCAGAGACTGTTTCTCATGAGTAATTAATTGTCTCAGTCTACGGCTTGTAAGACCGGGAGTAAAATCTGGGTTACCTATGATGGGTGTCAAGGGGGAAGGTAACGGTGATATATCCATATTGCGGAATATTTTCCTCGCTACCTGAAGGGTAGCTCCTATTAGCGGGTGGGTTTTCTGGTCTTCTGGGAGTGGGGACAAGAGCCACGGGGACGAGAGCAAGGGGATAGAGGAGTCCTCAATCTCCATTCCCACCCATTGTTTTGAATCCTTGTTGCAATGCCAATCAACAATCCTGGCAAGGTGTACAGCTCAGTAATATCGGGAGATGTCTGGAAAACCGATGCCCCCCCTCTCCTTGGGTCTGGACAGTGTTTGCATGTTTATCCTGGGGGATTTATGGGACCAGATAAACTCCCTCACAATGGACTGTATTTGTTTAAAGAAGGTCATTGGTAATTTTATCGGTAATGTTTGAAGTATATATAAAACCCGGGGTAGGGCTGTCATTTTCAGGGCATTGCATCGCCCAAACCAGGTCAAAGTGAGTTTGTGCCAAGTCTGAAGGTCTATTTTAAGTCTCTGGAGTAAGGGTTGGAAGTTACATGTGTACAGGTGTGCCAAGTCCGAAGTGACGTCCACCCCCAGGTAGCGGATAGATTTCTCCGCCCATCGAAACGGGAAGGATTTGCTTATATTTACTGCTTCCGTGACTGGTATAGTGATATTCAGCACTGCGGACTTGGCACAGTTGACCTTGAAATTTGAGACTTCGCCATACAACCGTAGAGCTGCCAAGATGTTAGGTAATGAGATTCGTGGATTGGAGACGAAGAAAATTAGGTCGTCGACGAAGGCCGCGATTTTGTGATGTCCAGAGGATTTTGTGATCCCAGTTATATTGGGATTCCCACGGACGCTACATAGGAACGGCTCAAGAGTCAAAATAAAAATCAGTGGAGACAGGGGACACCCCTGTCTCGTCCCGTTAGAGATGTCAAAAAAGTCCGACCGCCACTCATTGACCCTTACCGCCGCCAAGGGAGCCGAGTAGAGAGACGATATCCAGCTTCTCATGTTTGGGCCAACACCAATATGTTCCAGAGTGGCCCGCATAAAATGCCAGGCCACCCTGTCAAAAGCCTTTTCTGCATCTGTAGAAAGTAGCAGAAAAGGCTTCTTGACGGACCGCGCTTCGTGAATAAGGTTGAGGACTCTTATGGTATTGTCCCTCGTCTCCCTCAGCGGCACGAACCCCGCCTGATCAAAGTGGATCAAATGTGGGATATGTGGCAGTATTCTGTTAGCCAGAATTTTGGAGAACAATTTAAGATCCACGTTTAGTAGAGCAATCGGGCGGTAATTACTGCAGTGGCTAGAATCTTTCCCCTCTTTTGGGATCAAAGAAATAAATGCCCGTAGGGAGTCTACCATATTGACACCCCCCTCTTTTAATGTGTTGTAAGCTTTCAGAAAGTGTGTCGATAAATTAGACCCAAAGGTCTGGTAGTAGGTCAGGGTAAAGCCATCCGGCCCAGGCGCCTTCCTTGGCTTCGTTTGGGCCAAGGCTAGTGAGAGTTCTTCAGGGGTGATGTCCGACTCAAGGGAGTCTCCTACATCAGCTGGCAAAGTAGGCATACCCGAAGACCTGATGTATTCACCTGCTGCCACCTCCCTTTCTGTCAAAAGCTCAGCATGTTCCCCCTTGTGTAAGTTATACAATTGTTGGTAATATGCAGCGAATTCATTAGCTATATCCCTGGAGGTGTGGACTGTAGATCCCTGTGAGGTCACTATAGAGGGAATATAGGTGCGTTGTCTCGGGCCACGAAGTAGTCTGGCCAGCATGGTACCTGGCTTGTTAGAGAATTCAAACATGGACCTTCTAGCCCAGGCCATATTTTGTACCGTTTTATGGTACAAAAGGTCTTTCAATTCACCCCTGGCCTTCAATAAAGCCTTGAGGTGTGTTTCCGCTAGAGACTTCTTGTGAAGTAGCTCGAGAGTCCGCACCTGGGAGATCAAAAGGTCAATCTGTTTAGTCCTTTCCCTTTTTTTCGCTGCCCCAATCCTAATTAATTCCCCTCTTATTACACACTTATGGGCCTCCCAAACTGTCAATGGAGACAGCGAGGGATCTATGTTTTCTGAGAAGTAATTGGTCAGTGTCCTGCCTATCTCCTCCCGTATCTCGGGGATTTGTAGTAGTGACTCGTTTAGTTTCCAAGTCGGAGGGGACCTGAGTTCTGTATCCCAGCAAAGGGTTACATGCGTAGGGGCATGGTCAGAGAGGGAAATGTAGTCAATCTGGGATGCAGTGACATACGGTAAATCTTTATGTTGGATCTGAAAGAAGTCTATCCTGGAGTATGTACCATGCACCGCAGAAAAATAGGTAAAATCCCTCTCACCAGGGTGCATGATCCTCCAGGGGTCGACTAACTGTAGATTGGTCAGTTCTACCTTGAGTTTTTTAAGGTATGAAAAAGACAAATGAGATGCCCCTCTCGATACATCTAGTAATGGTTCTGGAGCAAAATTGAAATCCCCGCCCATCAGGAACAAACCCTCCCGGAAATCTAAGATTAAGGGAATGAGAGATCGCAAAAAGGACAGGTGGTCAGAATTAGGGAAATATACGTTTACTAGGGTCACTGTGATACTTCTGATTTTGCCTTTTAAGAGCAAGAATCGGCCAAGTGGGTCAGCTCTCTCCTCTAATAGTGTCCACGGCAGTGATCTGGCTATCAATATGCTGACCCCCTTTGATTTCGATAGAGGAGAGGGAGCATGGTATACATTGAGGAAGTCCCTGTTACGGAGTTTGGGGACTGCCGACTGTTTGAAATGCGTTTCCTGAATGAACGCCACCTGTGTGCGCATTTTTTTGAGATCTGAAAGCAGTCTGGAGCGTTTTTCCGGTGTAGCTAGGCCTCTGACATTGAGGGAGGTAAATTTAATCTCCCCTCCAGGGTGAGTTCCCGGAGGCCTTCCCGGGGGGGCCATGCCGCACACCAATATCAAATTGGGGGAGAGTAAAAATAACTCAGAGAGGTATAGGGAGGGGATAAAAGGGGAGAGGGTAAAAAAAAAAAAAAAAAAAAAGGGGGGGTGGAAAGTTGGGGTGGGGAGGGGAAGGAAAACCAGATATAGAGAGAAGGGCGGAGAGGTAGAGAAAAGGAGGAAATGAAGTTGAAAAAGGATGAAGAAAAGTACTAGGAAGGATAAATGAATTATCCAACTGTTGCTATATTAAGCCTTGCGCAAATATGTGCTTCCTATTAGTGGGTGTGGAAGACTAGACTCTGCGACACAACGGGAGACATGTCGTCAGGAGAGAACCGGCATGATGAGCAAAACCTGACTATTACCGTTATAGACAGAAAACAAAATAAGAATCCATAAACAACTTGATTCTATGCTACAGAATCTTCAGATTGTGTGTGTGCAAACCACCTAAAATGGAATGTATATCAACTAAGAGATCTATGTGGACCAACATTCCTAATATAGTATAAGTATTGCAACTAACACTCTTGACAAGGAGCAAGAGGGTAAAAAACCTAAATATGACTCCGTGCCTTTTTGAATTAGAGTCCCCCCTACCCCTCCACCCCATGTCCCACACAAAAAGGAAAAAAGAAAACTAACAAAGGGTGTCATAACTGCCCTTAATAAACTGTGGAGCAATGAGGTGGAGGTGTGGCGAGACCCCCTGGAGGATTTAAATCAAAACACCAATCTAAGGCACGTCATCTTTTCGCGGGGGGGTAAAAAATCCCTCCAACATACATATAATATACCCCTGAAACACTTTCTGTGCGGTCAAAAAGAAAAGGATATCAGTGTGGTCTAGAATTCTGAGGACCACAGGAGTCCCCCTCTTGCTTCTCAGTAAGTAGCCTTCCGGCCAGTGTGCTCGATTAAGACTCCGGCGAGGTAGGATTGTCTCTTGGAGTTGTCCTGGATCTTGAGCGCCATTGTCGTCTGCTGGCTCGTTGAGGTCTTGGTGATGTAGATCGCGGGTTATTGAAGGTGATAGGGAAGTCCAACCAGTTGGGTATCGAGAACCCGGGGATCGCCAGGAACCTAAACAAGTCCGGTAGTTGGTCTGGCCAATGCAGCACAAACGAGTTGTTCCCTTTCAGTACGATCAGGTGGAAGGGGTGACCCCATCTGTAGGTGGCTCCTGTCGTTCTAATTGCTTCCAGCAATGGTCGCATTTGGCCTCTCATGCGCAGGGTAAGCCGCGATAGATCAGGGAAAAATTGCACCGACGCCCCATCAAAGTCAAAGGGGCCCTGGGACCATGCCCTTCTCAGGATTTCTTCCTTAATTGTGTAATAGTGGACTCTCGCCAATATGTCTCTCGGTGCAAGATCATCTCCTCCCCTAGGACCCTGCACGCGGTGCACGCGGTCCAGTTCTAATTCCGCTGTAGGGGGCTTGTCCAGTAGTCGATTGAATATGGCCACAATCGTTGCTCTGAGATCACTTCCTGAAGTAGCTTCAGGCAGGCCGCGCACTCTGATGTTGTTTCTCCTGCTGCGATTCTCGCCATCATCTATGGAGAGTTGCATCAGGATCAGGCGCCTTTTATAATCCACATGAGCCTTTTCTATGTCTGACATTCTTTACTCCAGCAGAGAAGTAGATGTTTCTACCTCTGATACCCTGGAGTCTACAGTATCTATTCTCTGCTTTAGATCATGAATCTCTTTAGACAGGGTATTCACAATAGTAGCTGCAGATTCAGTGATGTCCTGTTTAGTGGGGAGGAGGGCGATTATCCCTTTCCAGCATTCAGGGAATGATTGCTCCTGGGTGTTAGCAGACTGTATGGATGAACAGCCATCAGCCCCTGGGATTTCTGGGGACAGGATCGGGGAGTCCGGTCTGTTAGGAAGAGACCCATTACCTTGTGGGGCATTAGGGAGCCCCTTGCCCGTCCTCTTGAGCGATGCTGTGCCTGCATTGCCAGTGCGTGGCGGCGCCATCTTGGACTCCGGGCCTGTGACGGAGTTGCCGAATTCCGCAGAAAATAGGCAGCAATGTCCGCGGTTCTGTTAGCTGCGGGTGATCCCGGAGGTCTGTCCGTCATGGACATGTAGTTTTAACGGCGGTACGTGCGCTAGATCCGGTTCTCAGCCTAAGCGAGGCACGGAGCTCCCAGAGAAAGCAGCCTCACAGCGCCATAGCCAAGCCACCTCCATCGGATTTTTCGACACACAAAGTTTGAGAGCTTGCTATAAAATTTTCTGACAACAAAATCCATTGTCGGAAATTCCGATCGTGTGTACACAAATCTGACGCACAAAGTGCCACGCATGCTCAGAATAAATAAAGAGATGAAAGCTATTGGCCACTGCCCCGTTTATAGTCCTGACGTACGTGTTTTACGTCACAGCGTTCAGAATGATCGGATTTTCCGACAACTTTGTGTGACCGTGTGTATGCAAGACAAGTTTGAGCCAACATCCGTCGGAAAAAATCCTAGGATTTTGTTGTCGGAATGTCCGAACAAAGTCCAACCGTGTGTACGGGGCATTAGAGGCATATTTTGAGTTTAATGTTTAGAGGCAGAAAAAAACCCTTTCAGTTCATGTTTCTGATTGGAGCTTGGAGGCAGAAAAAACCTTAAAACTCTCCTAAACTCGTCTAAACTTTGTACAAAAAATGCTCTATATGAGTGGATTTTACTCCTAAGAGAACAGATGTTTTTTAAGCCCAGTGTGCATGGAGCCTTGGCAGGAATTTTAATGCACTGAACTAAATGGTGTAGGTTTCTATGTACACATAAACATATATATATAAAAAAAGTATATATATATATATATATATATATATATATATATATATATATATATAAAAACATATATAGAACCTGAAGACCACGTCACACTAGTTATTCTGAAGCTTTTCACAACCTGCCTTTAAAACAATCGTTAAGCATCAATTTACCTTCTATGGTGTTACCTGAACCAGTACAATGTCGCTCCATTGCTTCTCTCTCACTGGTGATTTCTGTCCTCCATTATTTCATTCAGTGATGAAGTGACATCCATGAGATAAAGTGACAGTTATACTAATTCTGCTGCTAGTGTGAGATTAGGAGCCTGAAATGAATTATTATGCCGCGTACACACGGTCGGACTTTTCGACCGGACTTGTCTGACAGACGCTGATGGACCAAATCCGGTGAACAATCTGATCGTGTGTGGGCTTCACCGGACCTTCAGCTGACTTTTCCAGTCGCAAATCTGACAGACTTTAGATTTGGAACATGCATCAAATCTTTACGTCGTAACTCCGCTGGACCCAGAAATCCGCTCGTCTGTATGCTAGTCTGACGGACAAAAACCAACACTAGGGCAGCTATTGGCTACTGGCTATCAACTTCCTTATTTTAGTCCAGTGTACGTCATCACGTACGAATCCATCGGACTTTGGTGTGATCGTGCGTAGGCAAGTCCGATCGTAAGAAAGTCCATTGAAAGTCCACCAAAAGTCCGTTGAAAGTCTGTCGGACGGGCTGTCGAACTTTTGTAGCTGAACAGTCTGACCGTGTGTACGCGGCATAAGAGCGTTCTCCCACAGAGATCAGAGCTTTTTTTTTTAGTTATTTAGAGATTTTTTTTTATAAAACCAAAATAAATTTAAATGTTTAATCTAGACAAAGCTTTGATGTTGGTTTAGATATATTGGGGACGGTTCTAAGCACTGTGTCTTCCTTTAGGGCTTTTTTTCTCAGAGAATAGGTGAAGGTATTCCCCCCTCCAAGTCACCCCTTGTCTCCATCCCTTACCCACCTCCGAGTATTGTCCCTTGGCTCTACTCCCTACTCACCTCCCAGTACTACTCTTTATAGAGAATACAGAATCAAGTATTATGGTCATTTGTAAGAATGTGTTAATGATAACAAGAAAAGCAGTACAATAGATCTCCTGAACTCAGAAACAATAGACCCCCCCCAACAAAAATCCCCCATCAGCAACAGATCCCTCCAGTTACAATAGATTCCCCCAACACTGGAGCCTCAGCAACAATATAGCCCCACAGCAACAATAGATCCCCAGCAGCCTGCATAAGTAGACTCCTCCCTCAACAGTAGATCCCTCCCAGCAACAATCCGCCCAACAACATAACACACCCCCAGCAACAATAGACCCCCCATCAGCAACAATAGAACCCCCATCAACAGTACACAATAGATCTCCGAGCAGCCTGCATAAGTAGACTCCCCCTCAACAGTAGATTCCTAACAGGAACAATTGATCAACCAGCAACATAAGACCTCATGCAATAATATATCCCCCACCAGCAAAAACAGACCCCCCAGCAACATTAGATCCCCAAACAATAGAGCCCCCCCAGCAACAATAGATCCCCAGTAGCCAGCATCAATAGACTCTCCAGTACCCATTGCCATTACATACATTTAGCACTGCATTCCCTCTGAAAAAATCCCTGGTCTTCCTGTACGGAGACACCCATCCCCGTCCCAGTGTCTGCAGTACACAGAGTGAGGTGAAATCACCCCAATGGGGTCATAGAAAGAAATAAATACCTCAAAATGTTCTAATCCCTCCCCACCCAAAACTAAATGAACAGCCTTTAAATCTCAATCCCCAATAACCCCCCACAGTTCTCACTGATAAATTCACCCACATCTCAGTCTGAGTGAAATCCAAACTGTTTTTACCTGATCAACAAAATGGTTCCCTCGGTTATATTCATATGAAAGATTTCATTTAAAGCAAGATGAACAAATACCTAAACTGGACTAGAGACGCTCATACATAGAATGATCAGAGTCTTTTTTTTATATAAACAATCTGATCTAAGAAGTCCTAATAGGTAGAATCACCATAAACTCATATTTGTGTTCTGCCTCCTAACTCTCTGTGATGAGGAAGGACATCTTTAGACTGGACTCACCTGTGTCTGTATTTTCATCTGTGTCCATAGTCTATGGGGCCACAAATGTCACCCCAAACAAAGCGCCTGCTCCTTTATTCAAGTTGCATAGAAGCTCATTACATAAATACAAGCAAGACCTATAACCCATAATGGGATTCCTCTAGTAGTGAATTGTCACATAGGTGTGAATGGAGACTTCACAAGAACTGCACAGATAAAGAGCACACTACAGTCATCCACCCATTTACATGAGCCACAAAGTATTAATACTCAAACATAAAATGATTGTTTAAATCAGGGGTCTCCAAACATTTCAAACAAAGAGCCAGTTTACTGTCCTTCAGACTTTAGGGGCCGGATTGTGACCATTGAGGGTAAAAAATGTCCCAGGCCCAGAACCAATGAGAATAAACATGGCCTCGGTCTTTGTGGTCAGTGGGAGGAGGAGTAATGCCCTATCATTGGTATTGGGGGGAGGCATAGTACCCCATTGTTGGTGTCAGTGGAAGGAATAGTACCCCATTGTTGGTGTCAGTGGAAGGAATAGTACCCCATTGTTGGTGTCAGTGGGAGGCCTCATATTATTAGGATGAATAGTGCCTCCAGGGCCGGATAAAATCTAGAAAATGTCTGCAGGTTGGAGAGCACTGGGTTAAACCAACAAGTCCTACTTTTAATCACTACTTTCCATTTTTATACTATTTTTTTTAAAAATGTGGACATATAAAGGTTGTATGGAATGTTTAGTGCACTATTACATATTTGATTGGTAAATCGTACATTTTATTAGAGGTGTACATCAGACCACATAGAGGACACATTGAGGAGGAAAGGAGGACAAGGAGATAAAGCTGGTCGGAGACAAATGGAAATTCGTCTGGTTTATCAGCGATCGCTCACATTTCGATCAGTGTGTGAACTTCCCAGTTCAACAGAATGTGATCGTTTGATCAACTTTTGTCACACAAGTATGCACAGTAGGGAACCGGGAAGTGAAGCTTCACCTCCTGATTCCCTTACTGAAGATGGAGGCGGCAGCACCCGAGGACGGAGAGACGGTTCGGCCTCGGGTGCCGACATCGCGGGTGCCCTGGACAGGTAAGTGTCCATGTTTTAAAAGTCAGCAGCTGCAGTATTTGTAGCTCCGCTTTAAGTACTGGATAGGGAAAGGAAGTCAGGTTTAGGTTACAATTGCTCTCTGTGAGGTTGATTTACTAAAGGCAAATATATTGTGCACTAGAAGTGCACTGCAAGTGAAGGGGCTCTAGATCTGAGGGGAAGCTCTGCTGATTTCTATCATCCAATCATGTGCAAGCAAAAATGCATTTTTTTATTTTCTTTGCATGTTTCCCTTATATCTAGAGGACCTGCATTAGCAGTGCACAAACCATTTACCTTTAGTAAATCAACCCCTGTGTCTCTCTTCAGGTGGAAGTGAAGTAAAATCTTTGCTTCCTGTATCCCAGATAGGAAGGATAACTGGCCACAAATGTGTGGCAGTGTGGAATTGTAAGTCTTGATAACTTGCTGCACATTCACTGGCAAGTTGTACACTTGCAGAGCACTTGAAGCACAAGTTCTAGTTGACATTTTTCAAATATGTAGCAAATTTGCGTGGCAAGTCTCCAGCAAAGTTGCAGTGGTGAGTCTACAGTAAGAGCTCTGTAAGTCACAGTGCCTCCTGTGGTGGGATGACAATTGCACAAAATAACTGAACCAGAACTTGCAGCAGACTTGCAAAATGTTTGCAAAGAAAGAGAGGCCTAGAGTAAAACATGCAGGAATGCTGTCTCCTATGGCAACAGTCTTTAACAGTTCCTAACTCAAACGTAACAGTTCCTTCAGCTTCACTACAACTGCCTCTAGTAGTTCTTCAACACTGAGCTCCCCATCTCTCACTAGACCCTCTGATTCACTGACTCTGAATCTCTTGAGCTCCTCCAAGATTTGCGCTGGTATCTCCCTCAAGCTACACCCACGCTTCCTTGCTTGGCTTCCCTAGCTTGGCACTCCAGGTACTTCTCAAGCTTCACCCCTGCTAACCGACTCAGTCCCTGGCTTGACTCACAAGGCTGCTCTGTAAGTGTCTCCTCCGCGGGTTGGGTCCCTGACTTGATTACTGCTTGAATTTTCCCAATTCTCCACCGTGCCCTTTCGGTGAGAATGTGGTTCCGGTACTTGCTTTAGTTACTCACTGTGGTTTCTGGTAAAGGTGGTTGGTCCCTTTGTGGGGACAGCTTCCCTTCTATTTCTGATCACTGACAGGCTCTGCGGCCAGCAGAATCCTCACTTCTGGTTGGACTGCAAGCCGCAATCCCAACCCTACGCAGCTCTCTTACTTGTGGATAGGCCCTCACACAGCCTAGCAGTCAGATGCCCCCGGGATAGGCCCAATTTCCGGCCTAGCAGCCCAGGGGAACACGACACACATGCACCCAGACAGCCGTCCGGGTGGCACAGATCACCCGACCTTACCCGAATATATAGGATCTCCCAGCAGGCATGGGGATTCAAGAAAACCCCTGCGCATTGGCTGAGATGCCCCATATACCCATAACCTGACCTTGGGTTGCCCTTCTCTTATCTAGTACCACCAAGTACCCGGCCACCTAGTGGTAGAAGAGAAAAGTGCAACAATGCCAAACTTAGGGAGAAATCAATAGATCTCTAGAAATCAACCAGGATAACTACTTCTGGTAAATAAATTTGTGAGGAGCTTTCCTGACTAAATCCCAGGGTGCTACATCTTCAAAAGTACAGCACAAATATTATCATCACATTTTGACTAAAATATCGATCTTCAACTGTGATTTATTGAAATAAACATATATTAAACTGAAATACCTAGTCAAATTTTCTTAAAATAATTGTACATGTGCTCCATGCTATACCAAAAAAAAAATCCACAAAATTATCTTCATATAAGTTAATGTGTAAAATCCATTATTTTAACGTTCATAATAAAGTGCACAAATCTTCAGCTTTGTGTCTGCGTGACTCTTATCCAATATACACCATTTGTGCTCTGTCACTTGTCACACCATCCACTTACCTATGGACATTAACCTATACAGTAAATAGGTCACTGTGTGCATTATTTTTTAATAGGACGTCACTATTTTATGCACTATAGCACTTTATGATTCACGTCTGTGGCACCGTATTTATATCTTTTAAGTGTTTTTTTATTATTTGTATTTTTCTGTGGAGTGTGACGCATATCACAGATTACATTATCACAGCAACGAAGGATTTTATTCAATATATTTTTTTGCTATATTATGTTATTTTCTATCACGTTCTATATATATATATATATATATATATATATATATATATATATATATATATATGTACGTATGTATGTATATATGTATGTATTTCTGTTCTATTATTGCAATGTTGGCACTTTATGATTCATTGTTGGGAAGAATATTAGGAGATAGGCAGCATAGTAATTTTTAATTTATACATATTCAGCCATACTTAGCCATACTCAGCCATACCCAGCCATACTCAGCAATACCCAGACATACTCAGCCATACCCAGCCATACTCAGCAATACCCAGCCATATACTCAGCAATACCCAGCCATACTCAGCCATACCCAGCAATACTCAGCCATACCCAGCCATACTTAGCCATACTCAGCCATACCCAGCCATACTCAGCAATACCCAGCAATACCCAGCCATACTCAGTCATACCCAGCCATACTCAGCCATACAACATCCATGCCACTACAGTGCCCATCAGTGCCACTACAGTGCCAATCAGTGTCTCACAAAAGTGTAATAGGTAGTCAAATTTGATTTGACATTTATGCCCCTAGAACACCTGATGGTGCTCCCTGCATGTTGCGCCTCTGTATGTAGCCAGGCTGTGGAAAAGTCTCCCACATGTGGTATCGCCGTACTCAGGAGGAGTAGGAGAATCTATTTTGGGGTGTAATTTTTGGTATGTACATGCTATGTGTTAGAAATATTGTATAAATGAACAACTTTGTGTAAAAAAAATGCGTTTTCATTTTCTTTCCACATTTTCCAAAAAATTGTAGAAAAAAATGACATGTTCAAAAGACTCATTATGCCTCAAAGATTATACGTTGAAGTGTTTTCTTTCCAAAATGGGGTAATTTTGGGCGTTTCCATTGTCCTGGTGCTCCAGGGCCTTCAAAAGTGCAAGAGGTAGTCAAAAAATTATATGTGTAATTTATGCTCCTAGAACACCTGGAGGTGCTCCCTGCATGTTGGGCCTCTGTATGTGGCCAAGCTGTGTAAAAGTCTCACACATGTGGTATCGCCATACTCAGGAGAAGAAGTAGAATGTGTTTTGGGGTGTAATTTGTGGTATGCATGTGCTATGTGTGAGAAATAACCTGCCAATATGACAATTTTGTGGAAAAAAATCTTGATTATGCAAAGAATTGTGGGAAAAAATGACAACTTCAAAAAACTCACCATGCCTCTTACTAAATACCTTGGATTGTCTACTTTACAAAAAGGGGTCATTGGGGGGGGGTATTTGTACTTTCCTGGCTTGTTAGGGTCTAAAGAAATGAGATAGACCGTCAGGACTTCAGGTGTGATCAATTTTCAGAGATTGGCACCATAGCTTGTGGACTCTATAACTTTCACACAGACCAAATAATATACACTGATTTGGGTTATTTTTACCAAAGATATGTAGCAGTATTAATTTTGGCCAAAATTTATGAAGAAAAGTAATTTGCAAAATTTTATAACAGAAATTAAGAAAAATTCTTTATTTTACAGAATTTTTCAGTCTTTTCTTTTATAGCGCAAAAAATAAAAAACCCAGCGGTGATTAAATACCACCAAAAGAAAGTTCTATTTGTGTGAAAAAAAGGACAAAAATGTCATATGGGTACAATGTTGCATGACTGAGTAATTGTCATTCAAAATGTGAGAGCGCCGAAAGCTGAAAATTGGTCTGGTTAAGGAGGGGGTTTAAGTGCCCAGTGAGCAAGTGATTAAAGGGACAGGATCCATTTTTTAAATTATTTTTAGGTTAACAAACGCTTTAAGAATCGAACAGACATCCAAAGTGGAAGGTTCGTGCACTTTATTATGAACGTTAGAATAATGAATTTTACACATTAACTTATATGAAGATAATTTAGTGGAATTTTTGGTATAGCATGGAGTACATGTACAATTATTTCAGGGATATTTGAGTATGTATTTCAGTTAGATGTGTTTATTTCAGTTGATCACAGTGGAAAATGGATATTTTTAGTCAAAATCATCAAAAAAACTGATGAGAAGTCACAGAAAATAGATATTCCCAGATAACCCCCCACTGCTCTGATCCTGGGCAGCCTTTAAACAAATGATGATTGGAAACTGAAGTTTAAATATAATTTAAGCAGTCAATGGATTTGTAGTTTTTCTTTTATAGGTTCCAAAATCTGTGGTGTTGTACACCAGTTTGGATCTTCAATCAAGCTGTGGTCTCTCCTCCTTCCCTTTGTTGTGGCTCTAACTTTTTTGGGTTATTGTTGCCCTCATTTGTGGGTGCACAGTGTTTATGGTGGTACCTGTTAGTTGGTACAGTTACTTGGTGCTCGAGTCCTGAAAGACTGAGCAGGTGGTTTGGTTAAAGTTTTTAAATGTGGTATTGGTCTCCTATCAGCTCTTCAGCTGCTGTGGAACTACAAGAACCAACATTTCCCTAAACTACCAGAGTAGAACATGGGATTCAAGCAAACCCCATCCCCAGCTGCCAAGTACAATACTAATCAGGAGAACCCTTGATGGACAGAACACATTGTGCTGTGTAGCCCGCTTTTGGGGGTTATGAAAAATGGCCCTCCCAAACAAGATATTGTGCTAAACCTGTAGGTAAATAAGAGAACCAGAACCTGCGCTAAGTGGAAAGTGGGTTTGATAAAGTTGGCAGTTCCAGGGAATCTCCACCATACATGGCCTATTGTTGGATACATCAGTTAAAGTGATATTAAAGGCAAGGTTTTCTTTTTTGTTTCAAAATAACAAACATATTATACTTACCGTGTAATGGTTTTGTACAGAGCAGCCCCAATCCTCCTCTTCTCAGGTCCCCCGCTGGTGCTCCTGGCCCCTCCCTCTTGCTGAGTATCCCCAAAGCAAACAGCTTGCTGTGGGGGCACCCAAGCAGGCTAGCTCCTGAGCCACTGATCTTCATGTCTATTCACACACAGAGCGGCGGCTCAGCCCTGCCCCCTCTCTCTTCTTATTGACTCACTGACTCACAGCAGCAGGAGCCAAAGGTCGTGCACATCACTAGATCAAGTTGGGACTCAGGTAAGTATTTGGGGGGCTGCATAGAATGCATGAAGGTAAAAAACCTTGAGCCTTTGGAAACACTTTAAGCTTCCATATATGTCTTCCTGGGAGGCTGATTTGGGCTTAGAAAGAACTATGGATAATTAGCATTTTTGTCATTAAGTTCCTATAAGGGCATTTTAAATGTATCATTGATCAAAGCCAATGGTAAGGTAAAGACGCAGTGTTGTGTCTGGTTCCCACCCAGTTAGCGAAATTGTACCCAGGGACCTCTTCGCTCTGTTTCAAGGGTTGTCATATGCTAGGCTTCATGCTTCACATCTGGTGGTAATGCCCTGGGGCTTTTGGAATAAGGTTTTTCCCTTCAGAGACAGGTGACCGAAGTCTCTATTCCAAAATCCCCGGAAATTGCCTTACTGAATGAGCCTATTGCTCAAGTTCCTAGAGCCACCAAAAGGTTGGCATTCTTTATTCTCCCAGCAGCCAAATTGACTATTGCCAGGCATCAGATGAGGATTTCTGTCCTGTTGTCACAGGTGCAGCAAAAAGTCTCCAGGATTGTGTGTCCTGAACAACGGACACAAAAGGTATGGAACCCTTGGGCGCGCTATAAGCATATTGAATTGTAAGGGTTCGGGATTTTTTTAGTATATGCCACTTGTCTTGCATCCTCCTTGGGACTCCAATACTTCTTTCTTCTATCTTTTCCTTCTTTTCTCACTCTCACTCTTTGACTTGGTTGTCCTTGTACTCATTTCTGTATCTGTTTACTTGGCTTGCCTGGAGATCAAGGTACAATGGTTTGGTCTATATGTATATGTCATACTTTGTACCACCAGCTCATGAACAGATGACATGTACTTTCATAGTGAATTTTTTTGACCATCTCTTATGTTATGTACTTAATCTATGTAGGACATTTTGCAGTCTTGATGGACTGTCATGCAAAATTATATTGTAATCTATGACACCCCAGGACAAATGTGCTTACTGTTTGATATATATGCAGAAACCTTTATTAAAAATTATTGAAAGAAAAAAGTTGTCAGTGCCGCCACCCAGGACAGGGCCTCTGTGAACAGAAGGGATTTCCTTTCTGGAGAATGAATAAGTAATCTAATCAAATGAATTGGAAGCAGAAGAACTACTGCAACCGGCATATAACATTAACCATAATTATATACAGTAGATGCACACCAGTATAGAAATACAAGGTACTACAAACTTTAGACCCCATGCACATGGGTCCAATCTGGTCCGCCTGTCAGTTGCCCTCTATGGAGCGGTGGTTGTCAACAGACATGTGTCCATTCCAATCCTATCTGGCAAAAACAGATGGGGATCCGTTCCCCATCCATCTGGGAGATCGAATGGCCATCGTTTACATCTGGATAGGATGGCCATTTACATCCAACCACCCAAAGAGGACAGCGGGCTGTGTCTGTTTTGCATAAGTGGAGCAGACACGGACAAGTAATCTGCCTGCCCAGCGGGGGGTCAGCGGACTGGCGGAGTCTGCCCCATGTAAAAGGGGCCTAATATAAGAAGAAATTAATAACAGTACATATTGTACATCCAATGTACAAACAGGTATTATCAGCAAAGGGTGCAATAGGAGTCCTTGTGTAATTGTACACATACAGGGCTGATGTTAGAAATCAAGGGACCCCCGTACAGCCTACATGACAAGGCCCCCCTGAAAATTTCAAAACCGTATTAACTATAAATCAAATTCACTAACAATACACTAAAATCATTATTAGGTGACACAGCCACAACATAACTTACAAATGTACTGCTAACTATAAAAGATAAAACTATATAGAGATAATAAATAAAGCTCTGTAAGTGAATGAGGTCTTGGGACTCATTCATATGGGAGCTGGGGCCTTGGCAGTGTGAATCAGTGTTTTTTTTAATGTATACAAAAACAGAAAGTCGCGCTAAATAGTGAAAGATCAATTAACATATGTTGCCAATAGTAGGTGCCAAAAATTGTTATATGAGTGACAAGAAATCAAGATGAAAGTGCAAAATTGAATGCAAACTATAAATTATACATATTGAAGTGCATAAAAATCAATACAATTGAGTATTGTTAAAAAAAGAAAAAAATGCAAAATAAAACTTAAGATGTCCAATGACTAGGTGAAAATACAAAAAAAGATTGAAAAAAAACCCCAAAGTTAATCAATATTGATAAGGGATAAATCCATATATCCATATAGTGAAACAAAAAATAGTCCAGTGAACATGTTGATCCAGAAAGTGATGTTAGGTGAAATTCTACACTCAAGTGACAAGTGAAAGGTATATCCTCCACCACAGAAAAAGCTGCCGCTTACTAGAAAACGGTGGTCCCTTGTTACAGGGGACCACACTGAGCGAGTGGCTATAACCCTAGCCCGGGATCTCACTGGCAGGCACTGGACTCCTCAGCGTCAGCAGGGATGGTCAGCGGAGGTCAGTGGAAGGATCAGTGGATAAGCAATATTGTCACCAAAAAAACAAAAGGCTCCACATAATGAAAAGTTAATTTTGTCACTACTTTTTCTTTAGAATACAACAAAATTGTTGCGATTCTTAAAGCACATCTCCCCATTTTGTATGCTGACAAGGATCTGTACTCTGTTATCCGGGGCGGTTGTCAATTTTCCAGTAAAAGAGCCCCCAGTCTGGGAAGTATGTTGTCACCCAGCTTGTTTTGCTCCCAGAAGTCAAACAAATCGCAGACCTGGCTTTCCATTGTAGGTTCCTACATGTGTGGCCACAACACCTGTAGGCAGTGTCATAGACATAAAAAAGCACCACAGTTTTTTTTCTACCAAGAAAACATATACCATCAAACAGTATATAAACTGCAACTCTAAATCGGTGGTATATGTTATTCAGTGTAGTGCCTGCAGTCTACAATATGTTGGGTGCACTATACGCCCCTTGAGAGTTAGAATCTCGGAACATGTGAATGACACTACAAATATAATTGCTAAAAATATCTCAAATGTGTCAAAACATTTCCGGGAATACCATCATGGTAATCTTGACACTTTTTCCTTTTTTGGTGCTGAACAGGTTAAAAAACTCCCAAGAAGAGGTGACACCCATTGTATTTTGCTCAAGCATGAAGTAGCTACTAGAAAACCATATGGTTTGAACGATAGGATGGATATAAATCTATTTTTTAACATAATTGCATTTTTCAACATAGTCGCATTGTTTGATACATTTATCGCATCATCTTGAATATGCTTTATTTGTTCATGATATGTCCCTCATATGCCTGCTGTGCTTCTCTTTCTTTTGCTGTGTGCTGTGCATACTAGCTCATTATGCCTTTGTCTTGCAGGGTTTTTTTTGTTTTTTTTTTCCTCCCTGTGGGTTTACATACACTTTAATACAGGGCTAATTGATATCGTAAAAGCCATTTAGGCCTGATCTCTGCTGACAGGTAACCAATTTGACCTGCAAAAGACCCCTTCTCCAACTCAGGTTTAAAATCTACACATAATTCATAATGTAGCACCCTGTAGTTTAGTCAGTGTTGCTCCTCACAAATTTACTCACCAGGAGTAGTTATCGTGGTTAATTGATAAAGATCTATTGATTTCTCCCTAAGTTTGGCCTTGCTGCACTTTTCTCTTCTACCGCTAGGTGGCCAGGTACTTGGTGGTACTAGATATGAGAAGGGCAACCCAAGGTCAAGTTATGGGTATGTGGGGTGGATTAATTAGACTCATGTAGGCTGTCATGTAATTGCCAACATCCCTTAGTGTACCAAACAAAATAACACCTCGAGGTTTTGGGATTTTAAAGGCAATGTAAACAGGTAATTTTTATAAAAGAATATATTTATTAATACAAAAATATCTAAAAACAATGATCATGTGGATCCAAACAAGTTAATTAGAATTAATACGTAGAAATAAATATAGTGACATATGATGGTATCAGAAAGTGACAAAATACAACTAAGTTCAACAAAGAGATAAATAACATAGCTCTAGGTGATACGTAGTTGCAGAGTCCTAACTCCCAACTCTGCAACTACGTATCACCTAGAGCTATGTTATTTATCTCTTTGTTGAACTTAGTTGTATTTTGCCACTTTCTGATACCATCATATGTCACTATATGTATTTCTACGTATTAATTCTAATTGACTTGTTTGGATCCACATGATCATTGTTTTTAGATATTTTTGTATTAATAAATATATTCTTTTATAAAAATTACCTGTTTACATTGCCTTTAAAATCCCAAAACCTTGAGGTGTTATTTTGATGGGTATGTCTCAGTCAATGGGCAGGGGTTTTCTTGGATCCCTTGGCCTGCTGGGAAAACCTATATATTTGGGTGGAGTCAGGTGATCTGTTCTGTGCCACCTGGACTTCTGTCTGGGTGGACATGTGTCATGTGGCCGGGCTGCTAGGCCGGAAATTGGGCCTGTCCCGGGGGAATTTGGCTGCTGGGCTGTGTGAGGGCCTATCCAGAGGTAAGAGAGCAGCGCAGGGTTGGGATTGTGGCTTGTAGTCCAACCACAAGTGACGGTTCTGCCAGCCGGGGAGCCCGTCAGTGGTCGGAGGTGGAGGGGGGGCTGTCGCCATGGAGGGACCAACCACCTTATTACTGGGGACCACAGTGAGTAACTGAGGCAAGTACCAGAGCAGTATTCTCGCCAAACAGGCGCGGTGGAGAATCCAGAAACTTCAGGCGGTGATTAAGTCAGGAACCCAGCCAGCAGAGGTGACGCTTGCAGAGCAGCCTTGTGTGTCAAGCCAGGGACTGAGCCGGTCGGCAGGGGGGAAGCTTGAGGAGTGTCTGGAGTACCAGGTTAGGGATCCAGCAGGGAAGCGTGGGTGACGCTTGAGGGAGATACAACCGCAAAGATTGGAGGAGCTCAAGGGATTCAGAGTCAGTGAATTAAAGCGTGGGTCCACCTAAACCGCCAAAAAAAAATATTAAAAGCCAGCAGCTACAAATACTGCAGCTGCTGACTTTTAATACATAGCCACTTACCTGTCCCAGGTTCCAGCGATGTCGGCAGGCGATGCCGAGAACCCGCTCGGTTCTCGGCAGCTGCCGCCGCCATCCTAGGTGAGGGAATCAGGAAGTGAAGCATTGCAGCTTCACTTCCCGGTTCCCTACTGCGCATGCGCGAGTCGCGCTGCGCTTCCTAACTGGTCCCCGCTGTCTCTGGGACCCGTGTGTGTCCCAGCAGACAGCGTGGTAGGGATGGGAAGAGGCATAGACTCCCATGGGAATCTATGCCGGAAGTGGGTGCAAATACCTGTCTTAGACAGGTATCTGCACCCCCCTCCCCCCTGAAAGGTGCCAAATGTGACACCGGAGGGGGGGAGGGTTCCAAAAAGTGGAAGTTCCATTTTTGTGTGGAACTCCGCTTTAAGGGGTCCATTGAGAGCCCGGTATCTCAGTGTTGAAGAACTACAAGAGGCAGTTGTAGTGAAGCTGAAGGAACTGTTACAGTTGAGTTGGGAACTGTTAAAGACTGTTGCCATAGAAGACAGCATTCCTGCATGTGCAGATGTGGCACCTTGCTGGGGCCTTTCCCTGCATGGCTGTTCTCCTGTTGAAGTCTTGAAGTCTGCCAATTTAAATTATGGCTACTTAAGGCTGTCCTGGCCCTAACCCTCTTTCCCCATAAAATAGAAAAAGGACTGTTAAGAGAAATAAAATCTCTTTCACATCCAAGAAGTGTCTGGCACCCAATAACTTTGTCCACCTTGCACCCACTATGCCTCACAACCCACCACATACAGAAGGATGTCAGCTATCTTTGACCTGGAAAGTTCTCATTAGACTGGACAAGGTCAGAGACCTTGCTGCATTTAAATCAGACATGACCAATCTACATTACTGTTGATTATATATTTGAAGATGTAAGAAAATACCGGATCAACATCACACAGGACTAGGCTACCATATACATTAAGCGGAATGCACATCTTCTACCTCCTAGGTGACTTGCCTATCATGCATTTTTAATATCTCTGGAATGGAATTTGCATGCTGTACAATAATTTGTGGGTTATCAGATTAAGACATGGGGTATACTTGAAATATTAACCAGTTAACCAGTTCCAGATGGATATATACTGCGGCAGAGCGGGCCGGCTGCGCAAAACCATGTACAAGTATGTGATTTTGTGCATGAGATCCAGGGGGTGCGCACCGCCGCTCCTACTGTGATTGGACACAACGGGAGCCAATCGGTGGGTCCAGTGGCCGCGATGGCTGCCGGGACCCGCCGATCGCTCGGAAGAAGGAAAGAACAGTGGTCTGCCTATGTAAACAAGGCACAAGGCAGACAGCTGTTCTGTCAGAGTGTAAAAGAGACATCTTGTGTGCTAAGCTGAAACATGGAACTCTCTTTTACTCAAGTGCATCCGTCCCCTACACAGTTAGAAATCCCTCCCTAGGAGTAAACTTAACGCCTTGATCGCACCTGGTGTTAACCTCTTCCCTGCCAGTGTCACTTCTACAGTGACAGTGCATTTTTTTTTAGCACTGATCACTGTATTGGTGTCACTGGTCCCCAAAAAGTGTCACTTAGTGTCAGATTTGTCCACCGCAATGTCGCAGTCCCTATAAAAATCACTGATAGCCACCACTACTAGTAAAAACAATAAAAGAAAAAAGTCCATAAATCTATCTCATAGTTTGTAAACGCTATAACTTTTTCGCAAACCAATCATTATATGTTTATTGGGATTTTTTACCAAATATATGTAGCTGAATACATATTGGCCTAAATTTGATAGAAATTCGATTTTTAATTTTTTTTTATTGGGAATGTTTTAAAGCAGAAAGTTAAAAATATTGTTTTTTTTCCAAAATTTTCGGTCTTTTTTTGTTTTTGCAAAAAATAAAAACTACAGAGGTGATCAAATACCACCAAAATAAAGCTCTATTTATGGGAAAAAAAGGACCTAAATTTTATTTTTGTACATGCTACAGTGTTGCACGGCCGTGCAATCGTCAGTTAAAGCAACGCAGTGCCATATTGCAAAAAATGGCCTGGTCAGGAAGGGGGTAAAACCTTCCGGAGCTGAAGTGGTTAATACATTTAGAAAGCTGTATCTAAGGGAGTGACAGCTGAATGATTGTAAAGGCTGTGACATCCCATCAGCCATTTCTCAGACCTTCTTATTGGTCAGATCATTTCTTTTAACACCCTCCTCAGAGACCAGAAAAGGCTATTCTGTAGCTCTTATTACCATCAATCAAGGAACATCAGCCATGACTTATGGGAGCCACTAAACTATGTTGCTCATTGATTGGACATCGCCAAACCAACAGAGAAGGATTTGGTTATGTATTTTTATTCCTAAACCCCTTTTGTTTTTCTGTTGCAGTTTTGTCTCTTTTTTGTTCTGTAATACCCTTTTTCCATAAACATTTTATTAGCACCCTTTTATCTATTCTATTATTTAAATTTTTTTTTTTTAAACCACTTGGCAAGATCTCTAATGCACTACGACAGAACGTAACCACTTCAGCCCCGGAAGAATTTACCCCCTTCCTGACCAGAGCACTTTTTGCGATTCGGCACTGCTTCGCTTTAACTGACAATTGCGCGGTCATGCGACGTGGCTCCCAAACAAAATTCACATCCTTTTTTTCCCACAAATAAAGCTTTCTTTTGGTGGTATTTGATCGCCTCTGTGGTTTTTATTTTTTGCACTATAAACAAAAATAGAGCGACAATTTTGAAAAAAACGCATTATTTTTTTACTTTTTGCTATAATAAATATCCCCCAAAAATTTATAAAAAACCAATTTTTTTCCTCAGTTTAGGCCGATACGTATTCTTCTACATATTTTTGTTAAAAAATCGCATTAAGCAAAGCAAAAGCAAAAGATAGTTTTATGGCATTTTTATTAATAATTTTTATTTTTTTTTAAATGGCGGTGATCATCGATTTTTATTGTGACTGCAACATTTTTGACACATTTTTGGGATCATTGTCATTTATACAGCAATCAGTGCTATAAAAATGCATTGATTACTGTGTAAATGACACTGGCAGTGAAGGGGTTAACCACTAGGGGGCGGGGAGGGGTTAAATCAGTACTAGGGAGTGTTTTACATTAGCATCTCCCCGTTCTTCCTCCCCGTGAGGCGATCACGGGTATCCCCACGGACATCGATACCGCGGGACCCGCGACCCGACTTACGTAACTTGCTGGCAGCGGCGCGCGCGCTGGCCGCCTCTTAAAGGGAAACGTACAGGTACGTGATTTTGCCTGTATGTGCCCTTCTGCCGCAGTATATCTGCATGAGGCGGTCGGCAAGCGGTTAAAGAATCCCTGTTTCTAAAGAGAGCTATTACTCTGTAAATCTCTGGATACTCCTGCCTGTGGTGACACTGGGTATTACAGATATTTATTAAGAATCATAATTGTTACTGTGAATGTTGATATTTATGATAAATATCTGGTGGCAGTGATTGATTTAGGGTATAAAGGGTTAATTGCTCAGTTAATGAAATCCAGCAATAATCACTCTCAGTCGGCTGGCATTTTGATTTTGGTTCCGCAAGCTGAATAATCTTTGTGCGGGTGAGGCTGAGAGCGTCATTGTTGCACCACAGTAACAGCCATTTAATACAGGTTGGTGAAGGTGGCCGGGGTCTGACACCGTGTCCGTCACAACACCACCTCCCCAGACTCTCCTCACTCACCAGATAGGCTGGAGATAGGTGTGAGAGGAAGTCCTCTTGGCTCTGTTATGTGGGCAGAGAAGGGGAGGAGACTTCCTTCCATACTGAGCTCCAGATTAGCTGAAAATTCAGAACCACTGCGTGTGTACTCACTGATGGTGCCGCAGCCACCAGACAATTTTCTTTTTTTGTGTTGCACAGCACTGCAGGGCAGCGTTAAACTATGTTAAAGTGGTTCTAAAGGTAGAAGTTTTTTTTTTACATGAATGCATTCTCTACATTAAAGGGATTGTAAAGTCTTGTTTTTTTTTAAAATAACAAACATGTCATACCTACCTTCTCTGTGCAAGGGTTTTGCACAGAGTGGCCCCCGATCCTCCTCTTCTGGGGTCCCCCAGTGGCGTTCCTGCCTCCTCCTCTCATCGAGTGCCCCCACAGAGAGCTGCATTCCCTTGGGGCACTCGTGCGGGTGCGCTCCCCCGTCCTGCTGCTGCGTCCATTGACACAGACAGCAGCCCTCGGCCCCACCCCCCAGCTCCCACATCATTGGATTTGATTGACAGCAGCAGGAGCCAATGGCTCCTGCTGCTATCAATCTGTCCAGTGAGGACCCAAGACAGTGGCTGGAGCTGCTGTGCTCATCCCCGTTGCTGGAAAGATCGGGTTCAGGTAAGTAAAAGGGGGACTCTGAGGGGCTGTTGCAGCACAGGAGGTTTTTCACCTCAGTGCATAGAATGCATTAAGGTGAAAAACCTTGAGGGTTTACAACCTCTTTAAGGTAAAAAAAGGTCTTTGTCCAGCTCCCCCTCAGCCCCCCCTTATACTTACCTGAGCCTGATCTTGATCCAACACTGTACACGAGAGCAGTGTCTCTCTCTCTCTCTCAGCTCTCTCCCTCCTCAATGGATCCCACTGCTGTCAATCACAGCTAGTAACAAGGGGGCAGGCATGGACACACAGAGCCAGTTTGGGAGCGATCACGAACGAGTGCACCCCATAGCAAGTGGATTGCTATGGGGGACTCGACGGGGGGTGGAGCCATGATTTCTGGCTGAGGACCTGAGAAAGGAAGGATCTGGGCTGCTCTGTGCATAACCATTGCACAAAGCAGGTAAGTATAACAATTTTTTTATTTAAATAAAAATGTAAATATAATTTACAATCACTTTACATTTTTGTGTCTATTTGTGTCCCCACTGGAGAGATTTGTTTTGGTGACCATTGTTACCAAAACAAAATGAAATAGGAAATCCAAAAGTTGCCATCAAAGCAAATAAGATAGGAAAAATTCTACTGGGACACCTGTTCCTATGACAGCTTTCTAAGATAGGCCTTACTTTCACTTTGGAGAGGTTTCCTCCCATTTCCTGTTGTATCTCCATGACAGGAAGTGAAAGGAAATCTCCCCAGATTTACAGTCAGCAAAAAAAAAACTTGATGGGACATCATCTTTCATCCTTTGTTTTAAACTGAAAAATACTGACATTTTTTTGGCTTATTTAACCGCTTCAGCCCCGGAAGATTTTACCCCCTTCCTGACCAGAGCACTTTTTGCGATTCAGCACTGCGTCGCTTTAACTGACAATTGCGCAGTCGTGCGACGTGACTCTCAAACAAAATTGATGTCCTTTTTTCCCCACAAATAGAGCTTTCTTTTGGTGGTATTTGATCACCTCTGCGATTTTTATTTTTTGCGCTATAAACAAAATAAGAGCGACAATTTTGAAAAAAACGCATTATTTTTTACATTTTGCTATAATATCCCCAAAAATATATAAAAAAACATTTTTTTTCCTCAGTTTAGGCCGATCGTATTCTTCTACATATTTTTGGTAAAAAAAAAATCGCAATAAGCGTTTATTGATTGGTTTGCGCAAAAGTTATAGCGTTTACAATATAGGGGATAGTTTTATGGCATTTTTATTAATAATTTTTTTTTTTACTAGTAATGGCGGTGATCAGCGATTTTTGTTGTGACTGCGACATTATGGCGGACATGTTGGACATTTTTGACACATTTTTGGGACCATTGTCATTTATACAGCAATCAGTGCTATAAAAATGCATTGATTACTGTGTAAATGTGACTGGCAGGGAAGGGGTTAACACTAAGGGGGCGATCGAGGGGTTAATGTGTGACCTAGGGAGGTGATTCTAACTGTGGGGGGAGGGGACTGACTGGGGGAGGAGACCGATCGGTGTCCCTATGCACAAGGGACACACATCGGTCTCCTCTCCTCTCTGACAGGACGTGGATCTGTGTTTACATACACAGATCCATGTTCCTGCTCAGTTGCTGGGCAATCACGGGTGCCCGGTGGACATTGCGGCCGCCGGGCACGCGCATCGGGTCCCCAGTTACACGACGGCGCGCGTCCCCTAGTGGCTCGGGAAGGCGATCACTTCATGTGACGTCCGCCCAGAACGAGAGCTGCCTCGTCGCACCGTCATATGAGAGTGGGTGGGAAGCTAGTAGTTAAAGTGAATACTCCTATTCAGTGAGTGTGATTTTATTGAACGGGATATTTATGTTCCACAACATTTCATTTATGTCTCTGTGAGTGGATCTGCGTGGTGTGTATTGCATCATGAGATCTTACAATATAGAACATTTATCCACAAAGGCCAATAACTATGTAAACTCTCATATAAGCCATAGCATGTTAATATAGTTTCAAAATTAACTTTCAATTTTTTAATTAAAACAATACTGATCCTGCCATGAAAGTTCCTGTTCAGGTACTTCCTGTTATAGGCGTATCTAGTGAAAATGGCGCCTATGGCAAGCACTGAAACTGCGCCCCTGTCAAACATTTGAAACCCATCTTTCAGATAACCTTAACAAAAAAAAAAACACCTAACAAAACGACAAGGCAAAATTTCAAAATATAAAATTGTAGTTTATTAGTGATGGTGACACCCCCTATTGTAAGTGGAGTTATTTTATTTCTTGAGGGGGTGTTACCATCACTTATATATTGCAACTTGTTGTCAAAAATCATTTGAGGGGGTGTCAATGTCACTAATATGCTGCAATTTTATATTTTGATATTGTTATTTGTTTGAAAGATATCAAGTTGTATATTTGGTTTACAGGACACCACATATAGAGTATATGATATTCAGAGGAAGGGCTCCACCATCACTTAAAGTGGAAGTAAACTTCCTTTACTGCCTTTTACATATAGGTAAGTCTATAATAAGGCTTACCTATAGTTACAGTAAATACAGTAAATCGCAAGTAAGGATTGGATTCAGTTATTTATAATGTTTTTTTCATATCTATACACAAATGGTTTGCCTTTCATTTCTATTTTAAACTGAATGGGTTGTTTTACAAGGTAAGGGTTCACATACAGTGCCTTGAAAAAGTATTCACACCCCTTGAGATTTTCCACACTTTGTAATGTTACAACCAAAAACATAAATGTATTTTTTTGGGATTTTATGTGATAGACCAACACAAAAGGGTTGATTTACTAAAGGCAAATAGACTGTGCACTTTTGAAAGTGCAGTTGCTCCAGAGCTTAGTAAATAATGGAGAGCTCCGCTGACTTCCATCATCCAATCACGTGTAAGCAAAAATGTTGTTTTTGTCATTTTCCTTGCACATGATTGGATGATGGAAGTCAGCAGAGCTCCTCATTATTTACTATTTACTTCACCAACTAAGAAAAGAGTTAGAGAAAAGAGGGGCTGAATACAAATGCACGTCACGCTTTTCAGACATTTCTTTGTCAAAAATATTGAAAACCATTAATCATTTTCCTTCCACTTCAAAATGATGTACAGTTTAGAAGATATTTACATTACATGGAGCCAGTGACATCACTGGAGCATGCGCTCTGAAGGAACGGCCACCGGTGCTGTTCATTTAGAACCCTGTGCCATAAACGGTGACTCCCGCGCGCATGCACGGTAGTGACTTCATCATGGCTCAGGCGAGTCACAGAGCCTGCGAACCCGGAAGCAAGATGAGTAAAAATTAGAGCGCCTTCTGCGCTGACTTCTGGATGCGGAAGGGTTTGTTTTAAGGTAAGTTTAACATTATGTGCTAGTATGCTATCAATACTAGCAGATTATACCTTTACCTTGCAAAAAAAAAGTCCAGCAGTATAGAACCGGTTTAAATTATGCAATTACATTGAAATTGAAACTCTAAGGTGAAGGAGGAAGCACAACATTGTATTTTATTGTAATATTTACAGTGTTTATACTGATTATGGCAAGAGGGGGAGGAGGGGAGAGAAGATGGAAGGGGGAGGAGAGAGAACTGGGGGGGGAGAGAGGAGAGAGAGAGAAGGGGGGGGGCAGGGGGAAGGAGAGAGAAGAGGAATACAGAACACATCAGAAAGTACAGAGAGAATAAAGAGAGGAGCATTGTAGTAAATGTCTCTTCCTGTACACATTCTCCACATTACCTTCACCTGAATGCATTCTTCTGCTTCTCTAAGTGTCCTTTCACACTGGGGCGGGGGGCGGGGGGCGGCATCGGTGGTAAAACGCTGCTATTATTAGCGGCATTTTACCGTCGGTATGCGGCCGATAGCGGGGCGGTTTTACCCCCCACTAGCGGCCGAGAAAGGGTTAAATACCACCGCAAAACGCCTCTGCCATTGATTTCAATGGGCAGGAGCGGTAAAGGAGCGAAATACACACCGCTCCTTCACTGCTCCGAAGATGCTGCTAGCAGGACTTTTTTTCCCGTCCTGCCAGTGCATCGTTCCAGTGTGAAAGCCCTCGGGGCTTTCACACTGGATACAAAGCAGCGGCACTTTCGGGTCAGTTTGCAGGCGCTATTATTAGCGCAATAGCGCCTGCAAACCACCCCAGTGTGCAAGGGCTCTTACTCATTTCTCCTCCTTCTCTGCCCCCTCCCCAGTCCCCACAGCAGCTCGGCTCTTCCTCGAGGCTCCAGTACTCTGTTCTTCCCAATCAAAGGGGGCGGCTTGAGATGGGGGCGGGGTTACAGCAGTGCCCATTGGCTCAGTAAGAAGCAGGAGGTGGATCAGCTCCTGCTGTTCACTCTTTCTTGTCCTGTGGCAGCCGTTCATATATTAGGAGGCTGCTGGTTCCTTTCTGCTGCTTCTATATAGTCAATGACAGAACAGGAGGGGGGAATTTGACTGCAGGGCGCTCCTATACACACACAGAGCCACTGGAAGAGAAGAGCTGCAGTGTCAGGACTGTGAAGATGGAGAGGAGGGAGAGCACAGCGCACCTCCTGGCTCCTTTCCCCTCTCCTGCATGGCAGCCTATTTTGCAAATAACCCAGTGGACACCACTGCTTAAACTCCTCTCTCCCTTTGATTCTTGTGCATGTCGGAGAAGATGCAGGGAGGAGGTGGGCGGAGCTAAGCAGTGGGCGTGGAAGAGGAAGTTAAAGAGGGAGTCCACCTAAAAAAAAAAAATATTAAAAGCCAGCAGCTACAAATACTGCAGCTGCTGACTTTTAATAAATGGCCACTTACCTGTCCCAGGGTCCAGCGATGTCGGCAGCCGACGCCGATAACTCACTCAATTCTCGGCAGCTGCCGCCGCCATCCTAGGTGAGGGAATCAGGAAGTGAAGCGTTGCGGCTTCACTTCCCGGTTCCCTACTGCGCATGCGCGAGTTGCGCTGCGCGTCGTAACTGGTCCCCGCTATCTCATGGGACCCGTGTGTTTCCCAGGAGACAGCGCGGAGGGACAGGAAGAGGCATAGACTCCCGTGGGAGTCTATGCCAGAAGTGGGTGCAAATACCTGTCTTAGACAGGGATCTGCACCCCCCTGAAAGGTGCCAAATGTGACACCGGAGGGGGGGAGGGTTCCGAAAAGTGTAAGTTTCATTTTTGTGTGGAACTCCGCTTTAAATCTCCGCTCTGAATGCTGATCTCTGCCTCTCTCCTCCGTGACGTCACTGGTTGTTAGAAGCCAGGCGGGCCGTGCCTAGCAACCAGTTTGGGCAGTGAGACAGTGGTGAACGACCTAAAGCAGTCTCCGCTGGCCAGGATCCCACCCCAGGCTGACAATGAGTAACAGTGGCGATATCAGGGCCATTTTAATTAGAGATCTCTGCAAGTGCCTTGCTTCCCAGCCACTCAGGAGCGCCCCCTTCATATGGCGCCCATGGCACTTGCCATATCTGCCATACCCTGGATACTCCACTGCTTCCTGTTATAGGGTGACAACACTCAACTCCTGTCAGTTGTACCCCTACATTGTCACATGGGCTTCTGTCAGAGTACAAGTGGCCATTTTAACACACATTAAAGAATATGTCAACCCAACATTTCATGTCTCGGATATGTGCCTGCTATACCATGTACTTATATGAAAAAGTATCCTGTTCTCTTTGTTAGGCGCCCGTCTTCTCCTTGTGGCCTAGGCTCTTGGGGATGTGGCTCAGTGGAGGTCCTCGCCGGCGGTTAATCAAAGACACATACACACATAGGTATGCTGAAAATGATTACAAGTCTTTATTTTTAGATTCGCTTTTTTATGCTGTCTTTACAAGACTCTGCCCACAATTTGGGGGCCAATCAAAATGATAATACATATTAGCATATTCGGTAATTTCCAAACATATCCCAATCTTGTGATTTTCCAAACATTAATAGTGTCTACATCTTGTGATATCAAAAAGGGTGACCCCTGTAGTTCAAGTTAATAGGTCAAAACATTCCTCATCCTCTGTCACTTGTCTGCTGGACAACCGCAGCTTCTTTAAAAAATACAGAGACAAAACCACAAGCAGATGTTTCCTCAAATAAACACAGAAAAAGAGGAAAAGACATATATGAGATATTTCAGTAAATCATAAGACAGTCTGATCTTAATCAAAAATATACTAAGATATGTTTCTGATTATTAAAGCAAAATAAGCAATGTGAAATCATGAATCATGAACAGAGTGAAATCAACAATTAATCAATTAATCAATAATGTAATGTAATATGGAATCTCCTTACAATCCTCCCTTTGACCATTCGATATCATCGAAATGGTCATTCTACCAAGTAGGTATAAATACTATCAGAATCAGACATGTCCAGAAGCATAATGTTTTTCCTGACACAAAGGTGGAAATCATTTTGTCAGGTACTGTGTGCAAAGTTCTGTTACACGTTTCTTCTTGTTGGTGGGGGATTGGTCTCGTCGTCCAGAGAGATTTGTGTTATGCCTTCTTAAATGTCCTTCAAACCTGGTCGCTGTTCCTGGTCAGAGGAGTCTTGGGGTGCTGGAGGAGGGTCAGGGGTCTGGGGTTGCTGTGGACACTTCCTTAACCGGCTGGCGTGGATCCAGGTGTTTCCTAGATCGGTCAGTACAGCAGTTCTGGAAACCTTCTCTATTTTCCAAGGTCCGGAGAAAATGGGTCCAACCTTCTTTTTGTGTGCCAGTTGTTTCACCAGTACTTTGTCTCCTGGGATGAAGGGATGAGTAGGTTCTGTTGAAAGAGGAGAAAAGGTGACAGAAACTTGTTCGTTCATATCCTGTAGCATACTTACCAGATTTTTCACGTACATTTCCTGTTGAGAATAGATGTTAATGTCAGTGTTTTGATCTAAGAGGGGCAGCTCTATGTTTGCAGGAACTCCCATTAAGATCTCAAAGGGCGAGAGTTTTGTTCTAGCATGTGGTGTTGTTCTGATCTGAAATAGGACAGAAGGAAGGTAATCCAACCATCCTTTCATGGTGCCCCCCGTGGCTTTTTTTAACTTGTCCTTAATGTTCCTATTCATTCTCTCCACTACTCCTGCACTTTGTGGGTGGTAAGGGATGTGCAGTTTCCACTGTAAGCCTAGTAGCTTAGCTAAAGTCTGTGTAACAGAGGAGCTGAAGGCAGGCCCTCTGTCTGACCATATGGCCGTTGGTATTCCGAACCTACAAACCCAATGGTTCAGTATGCATTTGGCAGCAATTTTGGCAGTCTCACCTGTACATGGAATTCCTTCAATCCAGCCTGACCATTTGCATACGATTACGCAAAGGCATTTCAAATTACCTCTTTGTTTGGGCATGTGTGTGAAGTCTATTTGCAAATCTGTTAGGGGACCCAGGGGTGAGGGCAGGTGGCCATGTAATCCATGATTTTTCCCTTGGACATTGTTTTGTGCACAGGTTAGACAACTGCTGGTGAGGAGTTTTGCCTGTTTACTTAAGTTGTGTGTGCAGAAAGACTTTGTGTACATGTTTGTTAGGGCGGTGGTACCTATATGTCCTGGACCATGGAGATAGGAAAGTATGAGAACACTGCTTGATTCTGGTATGCCCAATATCTTCCCCTCTTTTGACCAAAGACCTTCTTGGTCCTTGGTCAAGCCATCCTTGACCCAAAAAGAAACATCCTCTTCTGTAGCTAATCCCTGTATTTGTGCCACAACGGTTTTGAAGTTGGGCGATGTAAAATGTTCTTTGAAGAACATTGTTGTGGGGGCTGGCTGTCCAATGTATAGGGCAGCGGCTTTTTTTTTGCTTCTCTGTCTGCCAGAGCGTTTCCTTTGGAAATTCTGCTGTTATCTGATGAATGTGCCTTTACCTTGATGACCGCTATCCTCTTTGGGAGAAGAATCGCTTGCAGGAGTGCTTTAATTTGTGTAGAGTTAGCGATTGGCTTGTTGTCAGCGGTTTTAAATCCTCTATTCGCCCATATTACGCCGTAGTCGTGCGTTACGCCAAAAGCGTACCTACTATCTGTGTAGATGTTTACCTCCTCATCAGAGAAAAGTATGCAAGCTCTTGTGAGCGCCTCCAGTTCTGCTACCTGTGCTGAGGAGGGTGGTAAGGCTTTTGCTTCCAACACCACATCAGGTAGTTGGACAATGGCATACCCTGTCAGGAATGTTGCATCAGAGGGGCGAGTACAACTGCCGTCTATGAAGACGTCCTGTACTCCTGGTAGGGGAATGTCAGTGAGATCTGGGCGAGGGCTGGTTATTGCTGCAACCTGTTCAACACAATTGTGCTTCTGATCAGGGTCTCGCGGTAACCTGAGTAAAGAGTGCAAAAGACGGACAGTGGGATTACTTGGTGGTGCGTGTTTGAGAGTGAGGTTATCAGTATTCAGAAGTGTGATCTCATACCCACTAAGCCTCTGTGCTGTCATATGCTGCGTGTTCATGTTTTGCAGGAGGTGAGTTACTGAATGAGTAGTGTAGAGAGTCAATTCATGGCCTAATACTGATTTGTTAGCCTCTTGAACTGCCATAGCACAAGCAGCAAGGTTTTGTAGACAAGATGGCATCCCTTGTACTTGGGTAGGCAACTTTTTTGAGAGATAGGAGACTGGTCGGTACCCGGTTCCATGTTGCTGTGTCAAAACCGCAGCAAAAGAATTTCCCGATACCACACAGTATAATTGAAAGGGTTTGCCATATTCTATCAATCCCAGGGCGGGGGCCTGAGTCAGACTTTTTAACAAGGCCTGAAAAGCACAGAGCCTTTCTGTTGTCCAATCTACTGTCTTTGGGGCGGTGGACAAGGTAGCCTCCCTCAGAATGCCATCATAATATGAACAATCTGGGATCCATTGGCGGCAATATACGATTGCGCCCAAGAATGAGAGCAAAGTTGCTTTGTCTCTTGGAGGACTGAGAGCCTGCAGGGCTGCGGCACGTTTGGGGGATACCAGCCTGGTTCCCTCCTTCAGAATGCATCCCAGGTATTCTACCTGACTTTGACACCATTGTATCTTCTTCCGTGATGCTAGGTGGCCAGACCTGGCCAGGTGATGTAACAGAGATGTGGAATCGACCGCACAATCTTCAGCAGATCGACTGCACAGGAGCAAGTCGTCCACATACTGTATTAGTACCGACCCGCGCTCAGCAGTCCATGACTTAATTGTCTCATTAAGGACCATGGAGAAGGCTGCTGGACTGTCCACATACCCCTGAGGTAATCTTGACCAGGTCAACTGCTTTCCCCTCCCCCATGAGAATGAAAACATGGGCAATACCCCTTCATCGATCGGGATGCTAAAAAATGCATTCGCCAGGTCTACTACTGTGTAGCAAAGGGAATCAGCAGGTATTTTCAAAAAGATGAAAGAAATATCTGCCACCAAAGGTGGCAGAGGTATAACCTGCTTGTTCACGGCCCTTAGGTCCTGTACAAGCCTCCATTCCCCATTTGCCTTTTTCACAGGGTAGATTGGTGTATTCCAGGGGCTTATGATGTGTTTCAGAATCCCTTTTGCTATGTAATCATTGATTAATGGTGTGATGCCTTCAATTTTTTCAAGTGGCAGGGGGTACTGCTTGTGATATTGTACTTCAGCGTCTGGACGCATTTGTGGTGTGTAGGGTGTACAGTTAATAAAACCCACACTCCCTTTGTTGTCTGCCCATATAGCATGTGTTTCTAGAGTGGGTGGCAATGATGCAAAGAGTCCCCTGAAAGTGTGTCTCTTTGGAGCATGTAAATCACAGAACGGTGAGCTGGCAGTGAGGGAGCCCCCTCTGTCAAATTTAATGGTGATATTCAGTTTTGAGAGTAGGTCCCTCCCCATTAAAGATACTGGACAATCCACAAGGACAGCAAAACTCTGGGTGCACAGTTCCTGCCCTTCTGGAGTGGCCACGGGCAATGGTGGAGTGATGGGGTGGGTAATTGATGTCCCATTTATACCAATAGAGTTTCCCTCAGTGCAGTGCGGTGTGTCATATATGGCATCATTCAAACTACTGAATGTAGCCCCTGAATCCAACAATAGACATATCAGGTGATTGTCTACCCGCAATAGTACCTGCGGAAGACTTTTCCATGATGGATTGTAACACACAAGGCTGAGGGACGGGACGTACTCTTGGCATCCCTATTGTGGTGTCCGCCGAGCGGATGGCCACTGCATCGGAATGCGTGGGGGTGGTCTGTTAGGCTGAGGCTGGTATTGGGCTTGTGGTTGGGGTAGTTGGGGTTGTGGTGGGTGAGGATACCTGATATCCTGAAGGCGACGGGGGGTGGTGTTAAGATTCCTACCTCTCCCTCTTTGGGCGTTTGTTCTAATTCTGTAGGGACATTGGGACTTCCAGTGCCCCAGTTCCCCACAGTTAAAGCACCCCTGGTCTGGTGGGTAACCCTGATTTGGGGGATAAGATTGCATTGGTGGATAAGGTTGCATTGTCATTATGTGGGTGGGCGGAGTCCCACCAGTTGGCAGAGTCTGGGTTGGTGTCAGGGAGGGAAAAATGCCACCCTTCTGTTCAAATACCCCTGATGTTTCTCGTGACCTAGCATCCTTCATAAATTCATCTGGGGGTTGTTCTGCCCACTTTGGATTAGTGAATTTAAGCAACTGTGTCACCTTCGTATCGCCACCAGCCATAATGGTGGTGGTGAACAACTGGGGGTTGGCGTTATCTACTGCTTTCCACAGACCATATACCCGGGTACAAAATTCATAGAACTTTTCCTTCGGTCCCTGTTTTGCTAGGACAAGTTCCTGAAGTGCAGATGAACCCTTGTATATAGTAGACCAATGATTCCCCATACCTTTCCAAAAAGATACCCAATCTTTATCTTCTTCTATGTGGGCTGTCCATAAGGCATCTACGGGATGCCCTTCTGGGCTGTCAGGGTCAACTATACTAAGGATCCCCGCTATATCTTCTTTATCCAGGCTAGTCCCTGCACTGTATTTTGCAAGGAAAGCTCCAGCCTCCCTAGGGCTTTTCTTTGGGCTGGGGCATAACTCCTTTATTTTTGACAGTGTGCCTAGGGGTAAGGGAATATGGACTACCGTCTCCCCTATATGCATGAGTGGTGCTTTGAAGGCGGCACCTAGACTTTCCTGTTCCGTGTCTATTTCTCTTTCCTCAGTAGAGGATTCACCCTGCTCCCTTTCCTCCTGTGGGGGTTTCTGGCTTATGGCCGGTTTTGTTTGGCTTCTGAGTGTGGTGGATGGCTGTGAAATTATCTTTTCCTTGGCCTCCTTAATCCTTCTTGCTTCTTTCTCTAGTTTCCTCTCATACGCCTCTAAATCTTCCCTTTTCCTTTGTATCCTTTCTTCCTCTTCTTAAACTCTTTTAACTTCTCTTCTAATTCCCTTTCCTTCGGATCCAACCTCCTAATCCTCTCTTCTTCTCTCCTACGTATACCTTCTGCCCGGACTTCCTCTTCCCTGTTTCTACTTTCATTTTCCCATCGTGTAACCTGTGTCTGATCAGCTGCACTATATATCATGGTAGCTAATACTGCTGGATCCAGAGATGGATACAGCTGAAGACATGGACCCAATGTTCCATCCTCCTGTTTAACCATCACATAAGGGGGGGGTGCTTCGGGTGATAGGGCGGGTGAGTTTACAGGTTTTGGTGTAAGGGCTTTAGTTATATACTTTGTTTTATATTTGGCTTAGTGGTAAGCAGGATCCATGTCCTGTCAACACTAAGGAACAGTAAACCAAAGGTGCAATGTGGGCAGGCGGGCGCTATCTCACTACAGTCAGGCTCCTGTCTTAGGTCGTTCATTTAGTACATATATGTGTAATACAATATCAACAAAAAAAAATCCTCTAAATTAATACAGTACTTTACATTCAGTTGTCATACACATATATCATCATACACTTATCTCTAATTCTCTAATTCTCTATACACTCTAAATACTTACGGTGTTACCTAAAAGCAAAACAAGCAAGAAAACAAGCAAAATCTTATATATACAGTGGCAAGATAAAGTTACATTATATGAACATGTTATAATAAGTATAATAAGTGCACTTTTCAATATTTTCCCCAAAAATTGGGCGTCCACTTAGCCACTCCTTATACTACGGGCGTATTCTATACTTCCCGAGTTTTAAACACACATATATATACTCAACACAGCAGTCAGACCAACCTAGTCAGACTATAAAAAACCAAAAAACCTCTGCGAGCCCTTAACCCTCCAAGGGGCCAGCCTAGCCCGTTGCGAAGGCACAGTTATGTAAGTGGGTGGATATACAAGGTTATTTGAACAAGGCAAGCATCAACACCAGTTACCAAAAATAGGTAACAAGGAGCAGAATGTCTTACCTGTTCAAAACACCCCACTTCTGGTACCAAAACTGTTAGGCGCCCGTCTTCTCCTTGTGGCCTAGGCTCTTGGGGATGTGGCTCAGTGGAGGTCCTCGCCGGCGGTTAATCAAAGACACATACACACATAGGTATGCTGAAAATGATTACAAGTCTTTATTTTTAGATTCGCTTTTTTATGCTGTCTTTACAAGACTCTGCCCACAATTTGGGGGCCAATCAAAATGATAATACATATTAGCATATTCGGTAATTTCCAAACATATCCCAATCTTGTGATTTTCCAAACATTAATAGTGTCTACATCTTGTGATATCAAAAAGGGTGACCCCTGTAGTTCAAGTTAATAGGTCAAAACATTCCTCATCCTCTGTCACTTGTCTGCTGGACAACCGCAGCTTCTTTAAAAAATACAGAGACAAAACCACAAGCAGATGTTTCCTCAAATAAACACAGAAAAAGAGGAAAAGACATATATGAGATATTTCAGTAAATCATAAGACAGTCTGATCTTAATCAAAAATATACTAAGATATGTTTCTGATTATTAAAGCAAAATAAGCAATGTGAAATCATGAATCATGAACAGAGTGAAATCAACAATTAATCAATTAATCAATAATGTAATGTAATATGGAATCTCCTTACACTCTTTGTATTGGTTTCTTTGTGGGAGATCCCTGATGCTCCTGCTAGTCCGCTTTCCTATCAAAAACTGACCACACTAGGCATGAGGGCACAGTGTTGCCAGTTTTCTAATTGTGCTGGAACTCAGCCTGCTGTCTTCCAACGATCAGATTTGTCCTGACAACCCCCCCCTTTCCCTGCACAGCCATTCACTGGGAAGTTCAGTGTGCTGCTGTTTCTCATCCCTGAGGTTCTTATGCATCTGAGAACAGAGGGAATGTGATCACTTATAAAAAAAAAGGAGGGGGGGTATTTATAATGGTTTTCATATTCAAATATTTTATTGAGCAACACAAAAGCCATCACATGCAAAGTACCGTCTATCGCAAGTAAGGATTGGATTCAGTTATTTATAATGTTTTTTTCATATCTATACACAAATGGTTTGCCTTTCATTTCTATTTTAAACTGAATGGGTTGTTTTACAAGGTGAGGGTTCACATACAGTGCCTTGAAAAAGTATTCACACCCCTTGAGATTTTCCACACTTTGTAATGTTACAACCAAAAACATAAATGTATTTTTTTGGGATTTTATGTGATAGACCAACACAAAAGGGTTGATTTACTAAAGGCAAATAGACTGTGCACTTTTGAAAGTGCAGTTGCTCCAGAGCTTAGTAAATAATGGAGAGCTCCGCTGACTTCCATCATCCAATCACGTGTAAGCAAAAATGTTGTTTTTGTCATTTTCCTTGCACATGATTGGATGATGGAAGTCAGCAGAGCTCCTCATTATTTACTATTTACTTCACCAACTAAGAAAAGAGTTAGAGAAAAGAGGGGCTGAATACAAATGCACGTCACGCTTTTCAGACATTTATTTGTCAAAAATATTGAAAACCATTAATCATTTTCCTTCCACTTCAAAATGATGTGCCACTTTTTTTTGGTCTATTACATAAAATATTCAATAAAATACATTTAAATGTTTGACTGTAACATGACAAAATATTGAAAATGTCAAGGGGTATGAATACTTTTTCAAGGCACTGTATACTTTAAGTAAGCATAGTCCACTGTTGGTATCATCAATGCCATGCAGCTGTCACTGCATTCATTATCTGTTTGTATTTTTTCCGTATGCAATGGCAAACGAGCCAATTAAAATAAAATATCACATTTGGGGTAGATATCACACATTTGGTAAATATGTAAGGTAAATACCACAAATTAATAAAGTTAATAAAAAAAGATAAAACATTTGTTATTTATCCCATGGTTTAGGCCCCTGGTGCCCAACATGCAACTGGCAAGCTATTGAGCACCAGTTACACAGCAGAGTGGCAGCAGGGTGCTAGGTGATGGAATGTTTTGTGTTCCAGCACCCAGCACTGAAAGAGACTGTACTGTGAGTCTGGGTTATCTCCACCTACAGTACAACTAAAGTCCTGGCCTAGGGAGAGAGAGCAGAGCAGGAGATTGTGATCAGGTAAGTGATGCATGGGGGTTAACTTTCATTGCCACTGACCACCAATGCAGGGGAGTAATAGCACTGACACCATAGTGCTAAGGGCTATTATTGAGGCCGCTGACACCAATGTTGTTTTTTTTTTTTATTTTAAGGCCAGTGACGCCAATGCTGGGGGCTATTATTGAGTCCATCGACATCAATGTTGGGGGTTACTATAGAAGCCACTGAAACCAATGATAGGGGCTATTGAGTCCACTGACACCAATAATGGGGGCTATTATTGAGTCCACTGACACCAATGTTGGGGGCTATTATTGAGGCCACTGACACCAATGTTGGGGGTTATTGCATGCCCTGGTACCAGTGTTGGGCATATTATTGGACTTGATACCAGTGTTGGGGGTTATTATTGCATCCTCTGACAATGACGTTGGGAGTTATTGTTTCATCCAATGGCACTAATGTTAGGGGTTATTATTGTGTCCACTGATATCAATGTTGAGGGTCATTATTGCACTCATTGACAGCAATGCTTGGGGCTATTGTACTCCAATTTCTTCAGTGTGCATTGCGAAAAGGAGCAGGACCAGAATTTTTGTTCATTGAGATGCGTTATAGCCCAATAATTATGCATGGATTGCCTAACTTGATGCAATACAGCTCAATGCACAAAAATGTGCTGCTATTGAGTGGCCCTTTGGAAGTGTCAGGGCTGCATATAAGGCCTCAATCATTTTCAAGCATCTATAAAGAAGACCTGTAAATTTAATATTTTATTAATTCCAAATATTAAAATAATTGACTCTCAAGGACAGAGAAAACACATATAAAATTGTCACAACATAATAGAGAACAATATAATGCATGTAAAGCTATATAAATGCCTGTTTGCTCAACATGTTTCGCTATATTGCTTTTTCAGGAGATGTAAGGCATATGTTGGCTACAAAGAAATACAAAAAAGAGATATCAACATATACAGCAATTTATTACAAATCATAATAAACAAGTATGTATAACAAGAAGGTATTGAAACAATAAACCATCCATAGGGCATAACTTGGTCTGAGAGCGTTTTGCAAGACAAGCAAAATGTTTTTATAAACTTTGACTTGATGAACAAGCGATGTCTTTATATACAAGTAGTGTCACCTTACAACTGAGTATAAAAGAGAAGAGAGGTGCCTCTAAGTGTAGCAACATGGTTACATTTAATGAAGGTACAACATTTAGCAACTCATATGTATGATGATTAAAAGAGGCAGATCTAAGTATACAGGCATTCGGGGTAAAGCTGACCACATAGACCATCCTCCACACTGCCATCGACGTCGTCCCCTCCACTCTGCGCTCCACGAGCGGTTCAAGCCTCACTTTCAGATCACTATACTGCAGGGTAGTCTTCCTGGTCACGATTGCAGACTGACAGCGGTGAGAACCAGCAGTGCGGGGGATGGTCTATGTGGACAGCTTTACCCCAGATACCTGCATACTTAGATGTGCCTCTTTTAATCATCAACCATGTGAGTTTCTAAATGTTGTACCTTCATTAAATGTAACAATATCGCTACACTTAGAGGCTCCTCTCTTCTCTTTTATACAATGTAGCTCCCCCTGGATTTTGCTTCTAATCCCCTTGTGGAGGCTTCCATTTGTGGATGGACATTTTATATACGAGTGCTTTGGATTACAAGCATGTTTCTGGATCGAATTATGCTTGCAATCCAAGGTTTTACTATCTATAATTTTCAAGTTGACCACCACTGGAGTAGGCAGTCGATATTTTAATAAAGGACAAAATGACAATAAGGGGAAATTTAAACTGGTAAAGTGAAAGAATACAATGTACCAGTGTGGTTATGTTATGCCCTGGGCTCAGGAATGTAAATCATTTGTAACATGTAACATGTATTAAAGGGAAATGATTCTGTGACTGAAGGCATAATAGAATGTTTTTAACTCAACATTTCTGTGAGTCTTCATTTATAGAACAATCTCCATATGGTGCTGTGTTAACCTGTGAAAAAAATTGAAAAAAACATCAAAAAACACACATTATTTAAGAAATAAATACCACAAAATAGAAATATTTTAGTGAATTGACTACTTTTGAGATCAATACTGCACACGTTAATTCAAGGCAAAAATGTATTTGGTATTTAACGCTTACTGAATTGACCCCACAGTGCTTTAACAACTAAATGTCACTCAGTTACAGTTTACATTTACTTTACCGCTTGCCCACCAACCGCCATCATTTTACTGTGGCAGGGTGGCACAATCCCGCAAGCCGTCGTAGCTGTACATCGGCTTGTGGGATCAGGATAGCAGGCGCGCACGTGCCCGCTGCACTGCGGGGGTGCTGGTGCTCGTGGCTGATGGTCGCGATGACCACCAGCCAACAGCGATCGTGGGCACGAGAGGCAGAACACGGAAGTGTGTGTGTAAACATGCAAATCCCTGTTTTGTTCTCTGAGGAGTGACAGATTGTGTGTTCCTAATAGCTAGGAACCACAATCTGTCACTTCCTCTAGGTCAGTCCCCTCCCCCTACATTTAGAAACACACAGTTAACCCCTTGATCACATTTTTACAGTAATCAGTGCATTTTTATAGCACTGATCACTGTATGAATGCCAATGGTCCCAAAAATGTGTCTAAAGTGTCTGATGTGGCCGCCATAATGTTGCAGTCCAGATAAAAATCGCAGATCACCGCCATTACTAGTAAAAAAAATAAAATAAATAATAAAAATGCCATAAAACTATCCCCTATTTTGTAAACGCTATAACTTTTGAACAAACCAATCAATAAACGCTTATTGCAATTTTTTTTACCAAAAATATGTAGAAAAATACATATCGGCCTAAACTGAGAAAAATTGGCTTTTTTAAAAATGAAAATGGGGATATTTGTTATAGCAAAAAGTACAAAATATTGTGTTTTTTTTTTTTTAAATTGTCGCTCTTTTTTTGTTTAATAGCGCAAAAAATAAAAACCGCAGAGATGATCAAATACCACCAAAAGAAAGCTCTATTTGTGGGGAAAAAAAAAGACGGCAATTTTAATTGGGTGCAGCGTCGCACGACCGCACAATTGTCAGTTAAAGCGGCGCAGTGCCGAATCGCAAAAAATGGCCCGGTCATTCAGTGGCCAAATCTTCCAGGGCTGAAGTGGTTAAAACAATTCTACACAATCTGAGGAGTTCATAGAGTGTGTCATAGGCAATCTTTAGAACCCCTCTAGACAAAAAATGTCAGTGCGGGAGACATATGTATACGTACTGAACAGGTACATGAATCTCTCACATGGATTGTGGCATCACTAAGGCTACAGCGTCCATATTGTGGAAACCCGGTCATCAGTGCATGTTCAGCCCCATGTTATCTAAGACACTATCGGCTATGCAGTCAATATCATCATAGCAATGGATAATCCATATTCAGCCATGGGTCAGGAGATTCCCAAGCCAATAGATGAAAGTAAACAAAGTAATGGGGATGCTGGTGATATCATTGTTCAAATATGGCTGTTGCCATGGGCATCTTTGGACACTGTCATATTAGGACAGTGATATCACCATCTCCCAGCCAGAAGATGGATGGGACTGGAGATGAGTCATTGGTTGCTAGGAAGCCTGCATTTGCTGGCATCCTAGCAACCACATTCCTTATACAGGAAGCTTTCACATTAATGATAGTTTCCCAGCATATATATCCAACGGTGTACAGTGCACTGTACACAACTCAGATTTGGTCTTGCAGTTTAAGTTACCCTAATTTTTTCCTATGTGTGTATTTTATAAATTATAGTCTACCCTCTATCATTTTCATGTACTTCTTCCATCTGAAGTACCTGGTTAACCCTACCAGTCATTGTCCTTCCTTGTTCTAAACTGACCACACAAAGCACAGAAGCTGATCTATGTTCATGTGGTCAGTTTTCACCATTTGTCTGGTCATTCAGAGATATGGGACACTGTGCAGACACATTGCATGCCTATTGAGTAGTTTGTCCAGCCACCACACCCCCCAACCAATCACATCCTGCCTCTAACACACACCCTGACCCAATCAAAACCTGCCTCTTGAAACCCCCCCCCCCACTCAAGCACTACCTGAATCTTGCCTCAAGTTGAACAGGCTATGAAATACAGGCATGGTCTGTGCCTGCACAGTGTCCTGTAACCCCGCCCCCCACCATCAGGAAAAAGAGATGCACGGTCACATGACAACTTTTTAACCTTGTTAAAAAGATAAGAAAGCTAATTTCTGGAACTAAGCAAAACAGTTTTGGTGACTGCATGGGTATAACTGTATTAGAAAGTGTCTATAACATTGTATATTCACAACTACGTCTTTTAGAAATTTTCACAGCTTTAGTGATAGACGCTAAAAGTGATAGTAAAAACTACCTGATAGCGGTGCATGTGTCGGTACTGGCACTGAGACTGGCTAACAATTTTCATTAAATTGTGCTGGTCAAGTGGTCATGTTAAAGGATCCAAACCAGCAAAAACTTGTCTGTATTACTTACTGAATTCCCCCAGAATACATGTAATACTTCTATAGATTACAGAAACAGATCTAATTGATTCATTTACTTTGGATGCATTCCTAAAAACAATGACATGTTGCTGCTCACAATTTTAAAGTGTAACATAAAAAACAGTGATCTGTATTGTTGCAGAGTGCTACCATTTTCTGTGCTGAAGAAAAAGCTGTACATTTCATCATGTCCTTTCTAGACTGATTCCTAAATGGGATGGTCATTGTTTAGTATAATGACCAGTGCACACTCAGTATTTTGATGAGGAAAGATGCAGTGTCTGTATCCCTTTAGAAGTAGTTAATCCTTAGAGTATCTCACTCAAAATTAAATTCCTATTGCAGAGGATGCCTAAAACTTGACCTAGTGCAGACTTCTGAGAATATCACATTCCATACACCAACACTGTGCAGAAAAACTCCAGGTTGTTATGCTGCATTGAATTTTTTTAAATAGATATTTTTTTACCACTTGCCGCATGCCCACCATCAAATGACGGTGTGGCTCTCGTTCTGGGTGGACACCATATGACGGCCTCCCAGAACGACTGCTCTTGCACGCCCCCGGGGCGCGCTGTGTTGCTAGGACACTGCGTGACCCCGATCTGCTGCTCCTTAACCATGTGATCGACTGTGTCCAATCACAGCTGGTCACATATAAACACGGAGATGCCGGTAATCGGTCCTCCTCGCCTCACACTGACAGAGTGTGAGGAGAGGAGAGCTGATCAGCGGCATCTCCTCACAGGGGACAACTAGGTATGTAATTATGGCACTGATCATCAGTGCCCTGATTACAATTAAGTGCCCACCAGTGCCAGCAATGATTGCCCACCACTGCCAGCAATCAGTGCCAACCAGTGCCCGCAATTGCCACCAATCTGTGCCCACAAGTGCCAGAAATCAGTGCCCACAAGTGCCAGAAATCAGTGGCCATTAGTGATGCCAGTCAGGGCTGGCTATCAGTGCTGCCCATCAATGCTCATCACTTCTGCCCATCAATGCCACCTATCAATGCCCATCAGTGCCGCCCATCATTGCTGCCTATCTGTGCCCACCAGTGCCGCCTATCTGTGCCCACCAGTGCCGCCTATCTGTGCCCACCAGTGCCGCCTATCTGTGCCCACCAGTGCTGCCTATCTGTGCCCACCAGTGCTGCCTGTGCCCAGTGCCCACCAGTGCCACCCATCAGTGCCACCTATCATGGCCACATATCACTGCCACCTATCAGTGCTCATAAGTGGGGCATATTCGTGCCTCCTCATCAGTGCCACCTAATCAGTGCCCATAAGTGCAGCTTATCAGTGCCCATCAGTGCCACCTCATCAGTGAAGGAGAAAAATTACTTATTTACAAAATTTACTGACAAAAAATAAGAACAACTTTTTTTTTCCAAAGTTTTTGGCCTTTTTATTTTTTTTGAAAAAATAAAAAACCCAGAAGTGATTACATACCACCAAAAGAAAGCTTTATTTGTGTGAAGAAAATGATAACAATTTCACATGAATACAGTTTAGCATGACCGCGCAATTGTCATTCAAAGTGTGAGAGCGCTGAAAGGTGAAAAATTGCCTGGGCAGGAAGGGAGTGTAAGTGCCTGGTATTGAGGTGGTTAAATAGTTTTAAAAAAATCACAGCGGCTACAGACTGAAATTGAAATGTAAATTTTATTACGTTAAATTCACAAATGGCTTGTGCAGCAATTTTGCAGAATTTATTCATTATTTTATTGTAAGTTGAGTTCTCCTTTAGGCACTCAAATGGATTCCCTGGAAAACAAGAACACAACAATATTTATATGTTTAAAACATAAACTATAACTCGTGCTAGGTGAAAAATAATAATAAAGTAAGACCGCAGCTGCTGTTGCAAAGGTACTAAAACCTTGTGGATAGAATAAACAGTGATAACAGCGCTAGCGCAATGACACAATGTGATACCATGTAACACACTAAGAAAAAGAAATAAAGTGTTCAGTGCTTTCAAATGAAATGATCAGTGAACAAATAATATTAGTGCTAGTGATAGCGCAATGTGATCCCATATATCACACACTAAAAAAATATTACATATTAATATGGGTGATTGCGATAGTAAACAATGGTGATGAAAAAGTGCTTCCGATTAGATGATATCACCTCTTGCGACCCCACTCACCGGAGTTATTGGACCCTCAGCTTTGCAGTCCAGGGGTCAAACTGGGCTTAGAGTTTTTTTGGGAGGTAAGACACCGATATCAATTTCTCAGAGGTGATGGGTCTCAGCAGGATCCAGGATAATTTAGGACATGACGAGACAAAAGAGAGAGAAAATACATGTGAAGTACCGCCAGTACACAAAACACACTGCGCTGCTAACGAGTGTCACTCACGGGACATTAGGCAAAAACACCATACGCGTGCGTTCCATGGGAACGGGAAGTAGCATCACTGGTTCACTACTTGATGACGCCCTGGAGGAGGGGCGAAATGCGTCAACATAATTTCGGTATAGTGAACCAGTGACGCTACTTCCGGTTCCCGTGGAATGCACGCGGATTGTGCGAACCCGGAACACGCTGATGCTTGTTTTTGCCTAATGTCTCGTGAGTGACACTCGTTAGCAGCGCAGTGTGTTTTGTGTACTGGAGGTACTTCACATGTATTTTCTCTCTCTCTTTTGCCTCGCCATGTCTTAAATTATCCTGGATCCTGCTGAGACCCATCACCTCTGAGAAATTGATATCGGTGTCTTACCTCCCAAAAAAGCTCTAAGCCCAGTTTGACCCCTGGACTGCAAAGCTGAGGGTCCAATAACTCCGGTGAGTGGGGTCACAAGAGGTGATATCATCTGATCGGAAGCACTTTTTCATCACCATTTATGTTAATGGTGGATCAGTATATCCCGGTCACTTAAGAATATCTGAGAACAGAAATCTTGTAAGGGGAAGTGTGGAGGGGCATCTTTCTGTACCAGCCATGATATGGAGGGGAATATTTGGATGAAGCTTAAAGAACAAATTCACTTTTAGTGAAGTAGTTCCTTCTTAAATTTTTCTCCATCCCCTTCAGTGGAAGTCACAAAATGAAATACTTTCCTTCAGCCCCACTGCCCAGATCTTCACTGTGCCACCCTGCCTGGCTCTGCACAGCTATTGTATAAAAAGTCATTACCGAAGCTATTCATTTCTATGGCTGGTGCCTCACAGTATATGACTACCAATGAGGGGGAAATCGCCCATTAACCCTTTCAATGCCAGAGCCATTTTTGCATTTTGTGTACATATGTTTAAAAGATAATTTTAAGACCTCCTCTGTAAGTCAAAACTGGTAACTTGTAAAAAATGTATTCTCTAGGGGGTCTGAAAAAAATATATAATGTTTCGGGGTTCCAAGTAATTTTCTAGCAAAAACAAAAACAGATTTTAATCACTTGCCGACCGCTGCATTCTGATATACGTCAGCAGCGGTGGGCAAATGGGCTTACGTGTACGTCCCCCTTAAATGGAGGGGCTAGCGCGCGCGTGTGCCCACCGCATACAACGTGACCGTGCCTGGCGGGTCCCGCAAGTCCCCCGGTCTCCCGGCGATCATGTCATGGAGCTGCAGAACGGGGAAGTGCCTATGTAAACAAGGCATTTCCCATTCTGTCTTGTGTCATGACAGAGATCACTGCACCCTGTCATTGGGAGCAGTGATCGCTGTCATGTGAGTTGAAGCTCATCCCCCCTACAGTTAGAATCTCTCCCTAGGACACACTTAACCCCTTCATCGCCACCTAGTGGTTAACCCCTTCCCTGCCAGTGTCATTTACAAAGTAATCAGTGCATTTTTATAGCACTGATCACTGTATAAATGCCAATGGCCCAAAAAAGTGTCCGATGTGTCCGCCATAATGTCGCAGTCCCGCTAAAAATCGCGGATCGTCGTCATTACTAATAAAAAAAATAATAATCAAAATGCCTAAAAACTATCCCCTATTTTGTAGACGTTATAACTTTTGCGCAAATCAATCAATATACGCTTATTGAAATTTTTATTACCAAAAATATGTAGAAGAATACGTATCGGCCTAAACTGAGGAAAAAATTAGTTTTTTTATATATTTTTGGGGGATATTTATTATAGCAAAAAGTAAAAAAAAATGAGTTTTTTAAAAAATTGTCACTTTTTTTGTTTATAGCGCAAAAAATAAAAACCCCAGAGGTGATCAAATACCACCAAAAGAAAGCTCTATTTGTGGGAAAAAGCGGTTAACTTGTAAACACCAAGCCTGAAAAATAGGCCTGGTCCTTAAAACGGAGTTCCACCCAAAAATGGAACTTCCGCTGTCCGGATTCCTCCCCCCCTGCGGTGTCACATTTGGCACCTTTTTAGGGGGGAGAGGGCAGCAGATACTTGTCTAATACAGGTAATTGCTCCCACTTCCGGCAAAAGATTGCCATGTCCGGCCCCTCCTCCGCCCCCCACCGCTCTCTTCTGGGAGACACACAGGTCCCACTCAGAACGTGCAGTGCGACTCGCCCGTGTGCAGTAGGGAACCAGGCAGTGAAGCCGCACTCCCCACTTCTATCCTATTTACTAGCAATGCTGGTGCCTCCACCCGGAGCCGTGGGATGGATTGGCTTCAGGTGAGGACATTGCGGGCGCACTGGACAGGTAAGTGACCTTCTTTTAAAAGTCAGCAGCTGCAGTATTTGTAGCTGCTTACTTTTAATTTTTTTAGGCGGAACTCTGCTTTAAGTAGTTAACAGGGACCCCACTTTATTAATGTAAGCAATTATAGGACAAGATTAGTAACACTACAATGTGAGCTATCCTTAGGAGAAGACTGCTGCACACTTGGCACTGAATAAATGCCACATGCTTTGCGTTTTAGTGTGTGTTGAACGTACTTAAGTTAATGTGCGTTGACGTGATTTTTTTAATGTGTTGCAGGCTGTGATGATCTGTAGTGAATTGCTCTGTGTTTAAATGCAGCATGTATTGTTTGCACCCCGCACACATCAACCTGGTGCATTGCTATGAAATTAGCGCATTGGAAACAACAGATTTCAGATGGTTATTGCATTGGGCTGCATTAATCAATGCAGTCCAACAGACATGGTGTTAATGGGCCCTAAAGCAAACCTTGCATGAAAATGAAAGATACTGTACTGCAATTAAGTAGACCCCCCACATGTAAACACACTATAAAAAATAAAATAAAAATAAAATATTTTTTTTTTAGAAAGGAAGTTACTTAAAGAGGTTGCAAACCCTGTCAAAAAACAAACAAACCTGTAAGCTCATTATGACATACTTACCTTAGAACGAAGCTCTCTCAGCGGCACCCGCACACCACTGAGATAGCTGACATTTTTCCCGGCGTTTCTTCTGGGTTTGTGGGCTCCGGTGCTGTGATTGACCAGAGTTGTGATGACGTCACTCCCACTTATGTGCACGGGAGCCGGTGGTCACGGTACAGGGTCCTAAAGAAACACCACGGGCGGCCATTTCTTTAGAACGCATGCTCCGATGACGTTGGCATGGCGTGTACAGTAGATATCGCCTAAACGGTGCAAGTTTAGGAGATATTTACAGGACCTACAGGTAAGCCTTATTATAGGCTTACCTGTAGGTACAATTGTGTTCAGCAGCCAAATCAAAGTCAGTCAGCCAATGAGGAGAGAAAGGGGGCGGGGCCAGGCCACGACTCTGTGTCTGAATGGACACAGGGAGCTGTGGCTCAGCTTGGGTGCCCCCCATAGCAAGCAGCTTGCTGTGGGGGCACTCAACAGAAGGGAGGGGCCAGGAGCACAGAAGAGGCAACTGAGAAGAGGAGGATCTGGGCTGCTCTGTGCAAATCCACTGCAACAGAGCAAGTATAACATGTTTTAACTAAAAAAAAAAAAAAAAAAGAGACTTTAGTATTACTTTAATTATAGGGCCACATTCTCATGAGAATGTGTAAGGTAAGCATCTTTCCCTTTGTTTTCTTTCTTTCTTTGTTTCTTTATTTCATGGGGATTATTAACCTCTTGCCGTCCAGCCGCCGTCATTATACTGCGGCAGGTCAGCACGATCCCGCGAATCGTCGTAACTATACGTCGGCTCCTTTAAGCGGGATACCTGGCCACTTGTGATCGTGGGCACCAAAGGCAGAACAGGGACATGTGTATGTTTACAGGGAAGTGTAAACACACAAATCCCTGTTCTGTTCTGTGAGGAGAGACAGATCGTGAGCTCCTAATAGCTAGGAATCACGATCCGTCACTTCCTCTAGTCAGTCCCCTCCCCCTACAGTTGGAAACACACACAGGGAACCCCTTCATCGCCCCCTAGTGTTAACCCCTTCCCTGCCAGTAACATTTTTACAGTAATAAGTGCATTTTTATAGCACTGACGCTGTATAAATGCCAATGGTCCCAAAAATGTGTCAAAACTGTCCGATGTGTCCGCCATAATGTCGCAGTCCCAATAAAAATCACAGATTGTCGTCTCATGGTTGGGACGTATCGCAGCTGTGAAAATGTCCCTATTGCCAAAGCTTCTGTACTTATACAGAGTGCTCCCTATTACAGTCCCACCCTATTAACATAGGATCATACAAAACAAAGTTTTCAAATACATTTGGGGCCCTATTAGGCCCAGAGTGGCGAGACCGGTTCTTCTCCGTAACAAGCTCTGTGGCGGCCTAGGCATTCCCAACTTTTCGCATTACTATCATGCAGCCCGTCTAGCCCGGTCAATATTATACCACGCTAAAGCTGAGATACCACTTTGGGTTGCCCTCGAGGCCATTGACTTACACCCGATTAATGTAACTAATTTACTATGGCTCCCTACATCAACACGAGGACCCATAACTAATCCATTAACACAACACATGCTTAACCTCCCTGGCGGTATGATTCTTTCTGATTTTAGGTGCTGAAAGCGGTACAATTATTTTGCATGGAAATTTGGCGTTTTATATTGTAGGTCTGTAATTATTAAGAATAACACACTTAAATCTGTCCAAACAAGAGTCTAGTAGATATCCCGGGTATGATAAAGTTTGAAACACAAAAACGTAAATTATAATATAATAAAAAAAAAATAATAATTAAAAAAAATAAAAATAAATAGTAATAAAATAAATTTCCACACGATTCACTATCGCTCAATTCTGCAAGTGTTCTAATTTACTATTGCTGTTTTCTAGCTGGTCTAAATCCATTTTTGACGTAAAGGGACACTTTTTGGTTGCTATGGACAATCTCCAGTTTCCAGGCAGAAAGAACAGTATATGCAATATAAAACTGCATGCAGGGCATGGGCCAGAGCACTGGGGACAAATGGGATGTGAAATGATTTCATACAGTACTGTAATCTGTAAGATTACAGTACTGTATGTGTTATGCTTTTGATATTTTTTTGAATTTGCCGCCAGGCTCCACCCCCGTGCATCGCGACGCTCGCAGGGAACTGGGGCCTGGCACAGAGAGGCTTTGGAGGAGGACACAGCCCGCGGACACTGCGGGGGACATCGCAGGATCCCGGGGACAAGGTAAGTAAGGAGGCACCAGGATCCTGCGATGCAATCCCGAGTGTGGCTCGGGGTTACCGCTAATGGTGCTGAATTTTAACCCCGAGCCACACTCGGGAATACCGTCAGGGAGGTTAAGCTATGGGACAGACTGAAAACCCCCTTTAAGTTACTCTCTCCACACTCCCCACTTCTATCCTATTTAGGCCATTCCCAATTTTACCCAGCTCGCACAGAGCCAACTTCATTCCATGCCTGTGTCCAGGCGGGTCTGACTCGCTTTTGCGATCTAATTAGTGGAGACTCTGTAAAATCATTTCCAAATATCCAGGTGCAAGCACAGCTCCCCTACAGAGAATGCTTCCGCTACCTTCAAATTAAACACTTTGTTCAAACAATCATAAAATCTAACTCTGGGCTAGATACTCTAACTGAATTTGAGCATATGTGCGACTCGGACCCATATGCCCCAGGTATTATCTCCCGTCTATACTCCCACCTTACATTACCACCCCCGGGTCTCCCCACCTATGCACAGCGATGGTTAAGGGACTTAGATATTAGCCTTGAAATGGATGACTGGACGACCATATGGTCTAACACAAAAAACTCATCCCAAAACGTTGTTGCTTCAGAAGTGAACTATAAAGTGTTAATGCGCTGGTATCTAGTCCCAGCTAGAATCGCTAAATTTCTACCTGAGTCCTCTCCAAGCTGTTTCAGAGGGTGTGGAGACAGGGGCACACATCTACATATCTGGTGGACATGCCCCCTGGTGCAGTGCTTCTGGGCAACAGTATTCCGGATGGCATCCACCCTCCACCAAGTTACCTTACCTCCTAACTCAACAATGGCCCTCCTTAATCATTTCCCGCAAGATTACACTAGATCACAACTCCGTCTCCTCCTTCACTTATTTACCGCAGCCAAACAGACGATTGCTAAGGCTTGGAAAACGCCCACTCTTAACAGTCGAAATAAAGAATAGGATCACCCAAGCAATGATACATAGCAAAATTGAAGCGAGAATTCTTGATAAAGTCCCTCAACACTCCAGAACCTGGCAACCCTGGGTTGAACATTTTTTGCCCGCGGATATTGACGAAAGCCTCTTGCTACTTTAGGTGGGTCTCCATACCACCTTGAGACTCTGAAATGGTTCTTGTGCCCGCGTGGACCGACCGGTACCTCTCTCCCCTCTGCTTCTCTTATCCACATCTCCTTCTCTTATACTCCCCCTTTACTACTACTTTTCCTTCTTTCATTCTTCTACCCTATCCTACCCTCCAAAGTTAAATACTGGTAATGTACTCTGTTACATGTGATAGTTTCGGTGGCCTCCCCACCACTGTTTTTGGGGAATGGCCAACACTTTACTGTAGTAAAATTTGGAACGTAGCTCCCTTTAGCTATTCATGTATCTAGTTACACTGATCCAGAATGTTACTTGATTAAGAATGTACCTGCTGTTATATTATTCAGTTTTCTTTATGCTCATGTTCTTTTACCTTATTATTATACACACTGTCAACTATTCGTATGGTACAATGTATTGAGCTTAATGTAACAGTTGTATGTGAAATTACCAATAAAATATTTGAAAAGAAAAATCACAGATTGCTGCCATTACTAGTAAAAAAAAAAATAAATATTAATAAAAATGCTATAAATTTATGCCCCTTTTTGTAGACGCTATAACTTTTGCGCAAACCAATCAATATATGCTTATTGCGATTATTTCTTACCAAAAATATGTAGAAGAATACATATCGGCCTAAACTGAGAAAAATGGCTTTTTTTAAGAAAAAATGGGGATATTTATTATAGCAAAAAGTACAAAATATTGGGGGTTATTTACTAAAGCTGGAGCGTACAAAGTCTGGTGCAACTCTATATTGAAATCAGCTTTCAGGTTGTATTGCCAAAGCTTAATTGAACAAGCTGAAGTTAGAAGCTGATTGGCTACCTTGCACAGCTGCACCAGATTCTGAGTGCTCCAGTTTTAGTAAATCCCCTCATTTGTGTTTTTTGTAAATTGTCGCTCTTTTTTTTGTTTATAGCGCAAAAAATAAAAACCGCAGAGATGATCAAATACCACCAAAAGAAAGCTCTATTTGTGGGGAAAAAACGGACGTAAATTTTGTTTGGGTGCAACATCGCACGACTGCGCAATTGTTAGTTAAAGCGACGTAGTACCGAATCGCAAAAAATGGCCTGGTCATTGAGCAGCCAAATCTTCCGGGGCTGAAGTGGTTAGATAAATTTGATGCAAGGTCTGCTTTAAGTGAATTACTCCTTTGGCTCACTGATGGAGCTCAATGACTGAGTGGGATCATCCAATAAGCCAGCAACATAACCTCACCCAGATTTGATGTAAAATCAGGTTTATGCAAATTGATTCCCTTATCCCTAGCTGCAATGGAGTTTAGAGTAAAAATAATTTATTTTGACCATCTAGCCATAGAAAGGATGAAATTTATCCCCTAGATGTGAGATGAACTTTGATCTCACCAAGACGTCAGAGAAAATTCTTGATCACTTTCAACAGTTACTACTTACCGGGTCAACACTACAGGGGTCCGTCTTGCCTGAAACTGAGAAATAAACATTTATCATGGCAGCCCTATAGAATATGGTGACCATACTTTCACAATAAAGGACATGCTGGTAGGTTAATTGGCTCCTGTCGAAATTGGCCCTAATATGTGTATGTATGAATGTGAGTTAGGGACCTTAGATCGTAAGCTCCTTGAGGGCAGGGACTGATGTGAATGTAAAATATATACGTAAAGTGGTGTGTAAATTGTCAGTGCTATACAAGTACCTGTAGAAAAATATTTAAACAATATAAAAACATGTCAATGTTGATAATACCCATGAGAGGTATTCTGCCTGGCTTTATCATCAAATCATAGGGCAGTATGACAAAATTTTGCTCTCAATCAAAATGCAAATAAAGTACCAACTACTAAGGTACTTTTAGTACTAAAGTATAAAGTACTAACCACTACATGGCAATAACCTTTTCAAGTTTCTGTATACAAACATATATAAGATCATCACTAGTATTATCATGGAGTCAGTATGTAAATCTGACCAATTGTTTTCTTTAATTTATTATACACCCCCCAAAAAATTGTCATAGACATCCTTTAGAATTCTGTTGGGTTGCTGCACAAAAATTGCCCCTGTGATTCAAGTCAATTCTCAAATATGGGCCAATGACATCATCACTTTCCCCGGCCCCTTTGTTTACATACAGTTTTGAATATCCCAGCTGACAGCTGGATGGGGCCGGGAATAGAGCCCTGTGCACATCCCAACAAAATCATGCCCGACTGAGTACTGGTATACCTCTGTACGCAAGCCTAGAGTTGGTCTTAACTGCCACTGGTTTCCTAATCTGCAAACTGGGGGTAATTGTTTATAAATCTGTATCTGCCATTGCGGCAGGGTCTTAAAGTGGCAGTAGTTAGTACTGTAATAAGAATATTCCTGCGCTACCCAATTGGAAAAAGAAAAGAAAACAAGAACTCAGAAAAATAGTAAAAAACGCACGTATGCGACTGGACAGCTGCATGCACCGAAGCAAGGGTCAGACATAAGCCCAAAATCAAACTGAGGTATAGGGGGGAGGTGCTGCGCTAACCAGAAGAAAGCTGTAAATCTCTGTCTGTGGTCAATTAATAAATGACATAAAATTGCATAATAAATCGCATAAATAAGTGTTGACACTAAAAACATTCAAGTCTTAATAATCAGCATCATGTGTATGTGAAAAAAAGTGCACAAAAAATCCTTTTCAGTTAGTATATACTAAATGACAAAAAAAAAAAAACGCATGTAAAATCGCATAAATAAGTGTTGACACTAAAAACATAAATCTAGATAATCATGTGTAGGTGCACAAAGGGACATAAACACTACTTCATGTGAATAATTCTAAATAAAAATACATAGAATAAATCAGAAATAACCATCAAAAACATATCCTTATAAATGGTGCAAAACGTACAAAGTGCCAGTGCTTAAAGGTGATCTAGATATCGCAAATAAAACACATCAATCCAACGCAATATGGATAATAAATAATATAAATAAATGTCCCAATAATAGTGATATAAAATATAATGTGCTGGCCTGCGAAACAAATGACTAATGACATGCCAGTAAGTGCAGCAAACTTAAAGTGCCAGTGTAAAAGTCATTGAAGTCACGTGATCGGTGATGACACGCGTAGGGACGGAATAGGCTGTTTCACATTGCTAGACACAGAACGAGTTCGCTGCTCGTAGGAGAGAGGTTTGCTCTGCATTGTTTTTATGTGAGTACATCTACTTAAAGATTTTTAATAAAGCATTACCTGGTTAAGACATACTTCACTATCAAGTACCTTTGTCCTGCATATTCCTGTACATACATACCTGAGATGTGGAGGCTGAGCTAGGATCCGCGCTGGTCCAGGACCCCTGATAGGACCATAGCCACTTGTAATCAGCTGCCATTAGAATAACCCAACACCGGCAAGCGTGGATATAGGGACGCGATGGAGGCTCAGGACCTGGCGTTTTAGCTACAATTCATGCGGTTGACCTAGCACCGCTAGGTAAGGGGCCACTGCTTACATTAGTGTTTTATGCACGAAGAGGACACTGAGTGAATTGCATCCCAGACACCCCACTGTTGTTTTGTTGAATACACCAGAACTTGCTTTTGCACCTTCAATGACTTTTACACTGGCACTTTAAGTTTGCTGCACTTACTGGCATGTCATTGGTCATTTGTTTCGCAGGCCAGCACATTATATTTTATATCACTATTATTGGGACATTTATTTATATTATTTATTATCCATATTGCGTTGGATTGATGTGTTTTATTTGCGATATCTAGATCACCTTTAAGCACTGGCACTTTGTACGTTTTGCACCATTTATAAGGATATGTTTTTGATGGTTATTTCTGATTTATTCTATGTATTTTTATTTAGAATTATTCATATGAAGTAGTGTTTATGTCCCTATGTGCACCTACACATGATTATCTAGATTTATATGTTTTTTAGTGTCAACACTTATTTATGTGATTTTACATGCATTTTTTTTTTTTGTCATTTAGTATATACCAACTAAAAACAAGTAGAAAGGCGCAAAGCAGGTATACCTCACATAACAGATCCTAAATAGTCCAATGGCCGGGTAGGTGTATGTAGATGTATATAGATATATATACAAGAGGAAGTCTATCAGGGCTGCCACCAAAAAAAGACCAGAAGCAAGGTCCAATGGGCTGAGGAAGATAAAACAAGGAAGAGGGGCGCCTCTGAGTATATATCAATAATCATTTATTTACAAAAAACAATATCCACTCACATGGAAGACTGTAGTATTGCGTTCCGGTGCATCTCTGAGTAGAGAAGAGGCTGGAGGACCACAAGTCTCAGCAAGTCCGTGCAGTGCTGGTCACACATCAAGTCCTGGCAGGGATGGATGGTGGTGGCAGAACACGGTGGGAGCTCCCTCGGGTCTCCAGATGGCACTTCAGGATAGGTGGTGGGTTAAAATGACATAGACCAACGGTCTGTGGGTTCCAGGGAGGGGATAAGGGGACGCCAAAGCCGATCGCCGGGCGCGCTGCCGTCTGAGGCTCGTACGGCTCCGTGGAGAGAGATGGTGACGGCCGTACAGGGAGCCAGAACGAGGCCTGGGAAGCAAGCGCAGCGCGGCGCCGGGCCGTGACGTCACAGCTCTGCGACGCGTTTCCGAGTCTGCGCGCTATTGGTGACAGGAATAGCGGCACTCCTTTCTCAAGCATAGGGGGCGGATGTTATGGCAGTCCTTTTATAGTCTTTGGGAGGGGGGGGAAGGGGCGGGGCTGAGGATGATAGACAGTATCCGGATACACTGCAGCTTTTGTCAATACTAGATATAATACACATGGAAGTGGGGCACAAGTTAATAAATAGATATATGAAGTTTGAGCATGGAGTATCTGTACAATCATGAGCATGGAGTATCTGTACATTCATATATAGGAAACACATGAGTATAGTAATACATAGAATTGGAAATTAAAAATTAAAAATTAAAATTAAAAATTAATTAAAAACCAGTACACATCCACCTGCAAAATAAGACCTGGTGCATATACAACCAATATGGGCCATACATAAGAACATGTAAATGTATCAATTAAGAATTGGGATGGTACTTGAAAATAATAATAATAATAATAATGATAATGGACCAGTGCAAGATAAAAGATATATATATATGAAATAAAAAATATATATATGTAAAATACACAAGAGATGGTGATTATGCAAATATAAATATCAGTACACACTGTTAACATAATTAGCGATGTACACAGTCCGCAAGGGAAAAACCAGGAAAAAGGAGCAGGGGGAGGGGAAAGGGGGGGGGGTGGGAAGGAAAAGCCGGGGGGAGAGAAAAAGGTGAAACGGGGGGGGGGGAAAGGGAGGGATGGAAAAAAGGGGGGGGTTTTGGGAAGAAAGAGGGCAGGGGAGGGGGCGGGGGATGGAATATACTTACTCGTGGACCCGCCACCCCCACAATAATAGATATGTTAGTGTGTATACAACCTGTGGTAAGGATGATAAAAATACAAGTAATGAATATACACATACCATATATAAACAAATAAAAGCAATATATATCTATAATATGGTGGCAATCTCGATGCCCTCATTCAAGCCCCCAGGCGAGAGGACGTCGAGATTGTAAATCCAGAACGTTTCCCTTGCACAGAGCTTTTTGAAACGTTCGGCAGGAGTATATGACTTGGGGATTTGTTCAATTACCCATACAGTGAGGCCCGTGGTGGATTTTTGGTGAAAACTAGCAAAATGTCGTGGGACACTGTGCATGTCTTTACCACCCTCTATCAGTCTCCGGTGTTGACCGAAACGCTGTCTGAGGGGGCAGATTGTTCTACCGACATAGATCAGTCCACAGGGGCACATGAGGCCGTAGACTACAAAATCGGAAGAACAATTGTAGAAATGGTCTATCTGATACGTTTTACCTTTGGAAAGGAATGACTTTTGTCCATGTTTAACAAAGGCACAAGTTTTGCATAGGGTTTTTTTTGCATCGATACATGCCAACCAAAGGTATAAGTGTGGTGGCATGGTCGTTGCTCACAGTGGTTTTGAATTTGCTTGGGGCAATTTTACTTTTCAAGTTAGGTGCTTTACGGTAAGTGATTCGTGGTACTGTAGGGAGAAGAGTTTTGAGGAGGGGGTCCTGTAGTAGAATCCCCCAATGTTTTTTCATGATGTTTTCCATTTTTTTATATTCGAAGTGAAAGGTCGTGATAAATCTGGTGGAGTGATCTGTTGGGCAAGTATTTGTTTTGGCTGGTTTACCCTTGGAATAGGATGCACAAGCTTCATCAACCAATTCTTTAGGGTATTGTTTTTCAGCGAATTTGTTTTTTAATGGAATACTGGAAGCTGCATAATCACTATCGAGGGTACAGTTCTGTCTAAGACGGCAGAACTGTCCCTTTGGTATATTTTTCGTCCACTTCGGATAGTGGCAGCTGTGAAAATGTAAAAAGGAGTTCCCAGCAGTTGGCTTGGTGTAATTTTTTGCAATGATTCTATCGTCCATGTGACCCAATTCCAAATCGAGATATGCTAAATGGGTGGGGTCGGAGGTGTGGGTGAAGGCAAGTCCATAAGGATTATGGTTACAGTGGTCCACAAATGATGTAATCTGATCTGGGGAGCCGTCCCAGATCACGATCAGATCATCTATATAGCGCCCAAAGAAAATGATGTTTGCTGAGTGTGGGTTATTTTGCCATATAAAGTTTTTCTCCCAGTAACCCATAGCCAGGTTGGCATAGGAGGGGGCGAAGTTTGCTCCCATGGCGGTCCCCTGTGCTTGCAGGAAGAACTCACCATTAAAATCAAAATAGTTGTGGGTTAAACAAAAATTGGTAGCCTCCATGATGAAAGCGGCTTGTCTGGGGTTTAAAAGGGGGTCCTGGGCAAGAAAGAATTCCAGAGCTAATAATCCAAATGAGTGAGGGATGGAAGTGTAAAGTGAGGTAACATCCAATGAAAGCCACAGGTAAGTGGATTCCCACTTGTACGGTGCTAAGAGTTCTAGGAGATGTGAACCATCTCTGATATATGACGGTAATTCCTTAACTAATGGCTGTAAAAATTGATCAATATATTGGCTGAATCCCGTGGTGACACTGTCCATCGCCGCCACGATGGGTCTTCCCGGGGGAGTGGTTGTGTTCTTGTGGATTTTAGGCAAATAGTAAAAATAGGGAACCTGGTAGAAGCTTTTCAGAAAAAAGGAAGCTTCCGTTTTATTGATCACTCCATTATTGAGGGCTGATTGGACCAAACTGCTCGCCTCCAGAGCAAATTCGCTAGTGGGGTCTTTTTTGAGTTTAATGTATGTGGTTTGGTCTGAGAGGAGTCTATGGGCCTCTTTGATGTAGTCTGCTCTGTCCAGTACCACTATACTTCCTCCTTTGTCTGCTGTTTTGATGACTACATTAGTGTTTTGAATGAGAGAATCTAATGCTCGAGTTTCGGCGACTGTAAGATTGTGTTTATGAGTAGGAATGGTGGAGGATGATTGACAAAGCTTCACAAAGTCAGCGTATACCACTCTGTAGAAGCTTTCTAGGAAAGGGCCTTTCGATTGGGCAGGGAAAAAAAACGACTTCGGTTTAAAAGAGGAGTGGATGATGGGCGGGGAAGTGGCCATGTGTTGTGTGAAGAGATCAAGCAGGTCCTCTTCTTCCCTGATGGAATCTAGGATATCTATGACATCACCGTCATATTCAAAAACATTGGGGGGTGAAGTACATGTAGGTGGGGCTGGGTCTTCTTTGATGGGTTTATTTTGTTTTGCATTAAAAAACCTTTTAAGGGTTAGATTACGAATATAGCGGTTGAGATCTTTAAACAAAAGGAAGGGGTTGGGCTTGTTGATGGGAGCGAAATTGAGTCCTCTGCATAGCAGACTGGTGTCTGCAGTGGAGAGTTCTAAGGAAGATAGATTAAAAATCTTCATAGTTTGCGGAATTTGAGTAGGTTGCTTTTTGGACTTGGTTCGTCCTCCTCTACAACCTCTCCGGTGAATTTTCTTTTTCTCCGGTTGGTTGGAGGAGGACAATGAGCTAAAAAAGAAGGGTCAGTGGGTGAGGAGGGACCTGGGGCATGGGGTATGTGTGTGGATGGGGTAGGGGAGGAAAGGGGGGGGATGTGGGAAAGGGGAAGTGTAGAGGAGAGCAAGTCTGTGGTGGAAGGGCTGGGTGTGTCCCCAAGATTAGGTCTGGACACGTATGTAGTTGTAGGAAGATCAGCGGTAATACCTAGCTGTACTTCCATATGTTCATCATTGATAGTAGTGGGTACTTTGGAATGACGTGGATCGGCAGCATTATTCGGGTGAGCTATCCCAGGTATAGCTCCTGGCTGGTTATCTGACGTCTGGCGGGAAGTGGGTGTAGCAATAGTGGCAGCATTGGTGCTTTTAGTAGCACGTGATGGTCTGTTGTAAAATCTATTGAGATCAGTTAATAGATTACTGGTTTTATATTTATTTTTAGTGGTAGTGGGAGTTTTACGTACCGTACGATCATGGGTATTGGGCAACAGATGTACAGAGTTTTTGTAAGGGAAACGAATTCCCATTAAGGGAGGGGGGTGGTTGGGAAGTTGAATGGGGGGTGGTGGATGTGGGTGAGAAACATGTGATGATATGTGGGGTGGGGGAGGGGAGGGGAAGCAGGGATGAGAAGGACACGACGATTTAATGTCGTGGGTGGACTGTGGCAATTTATGTTTCCAATTAAAAACACGATCTAGATTAAAAATCGTCAAGATCTCTCTTGAATTTACCTAGTTTGCCTTTTATCATAAAGTCCTCGTCGGACTTGGTGTTTTTCTTCAAAATCATGAACCAAGAGAGTGGGACAATGACTTTCTGGTCAATGATAGTCTTAGCTATGGCATTGGCTTCTAACCCGAGTTTTTCAAAAAGATGTAATCTATGTTCAACCAGGATTTCCATCCATTTTGAGGTACAGAATTCGGAAATATTTTCCCATTCTTTTTTACGAATAGTGTCAAGAAAGGGGCAGTCCTTGGTGACTCTAAGACCTCTGGGTGAGATCTTAGTGGAGATATACCTTTCCAGAAAGAATTTATCCCACCATTGTAAATTAATGTGTTTGATAATTCTTTCTAGATGTTTGAATTTGCCACACAGAGAATATCTAGTAGTGCCGGTTAGCTTGATGTCATTGGAGAACATATGGGAAGGTAGGATGGCATATAGTTCTTCCAATACATTATACTTATGAGTCTCTATGTCATCTAAGAATTCCATGATAGATGACCAAAGCTAGGTTAAATGAGGAAAAAAAAAAAAAAAAAAAAAAAGGGGGGGGGGGAAGGGGAGGGGGGGGGGTTGACGGGGGGAGGAAGGGAGTGGAAAGCACTATAGAAGTTATTGGTAAACGTGTATGTCTATAGAGACACTACAAACAAATAACAGTGCAGATGCAATAGATTTAAATAAAAAATGATGTACAAGGAACCATTTGTAATGAATTAATAAGGCAGGTAATTACAGACATAGTGATGTTAAATATGAGTATACATGTGCATGCAGCACTAGGAGCTTCTATGTAGAACAAAAAACAAGTAGAAAGGCGCAAAGCAGGTATACCTCACATAACAGATCCTAAATAGTCCAATGGCCGGGTAGGTGTATGTAGATGTATATAGATATATATACAAGAGGAAATCTATCAGGGCTGCCACCAAAAAAAGACCAGAAGCAAGGTCCAATGGGCTGAGGAAGATAAAACAAGGAAGAGGGGCGCCTCTGAGTATATATCAATAATCATTTATTTACAACAAACAATATCCACTCACATGGAAGACTGTTGTATTGCATTCCGGTGCATCTCTGAGTAGAGAAGAGGCTGGAGGACCACAAGTCTCAGCAAGTCCGTGCAGCGCTGGTCACACATCAAGTCCTGGCAGGGATGGATGGTGGTGGCAGAACACGGTGGGAGCTCCCTCGGGTCTCCAGATGGCACTTCAGGATAGGTGGTGGGTTAAAATGACATAGACCAACGGTCTGTGGGTTCCAGGGAGGGGATAAGGGGATGCCAAAGCCGATCGCCGGGCGCGCTGCCGTCTGAGGCTCGTACGGCTCCGTGGAGAGAGACGGTGACGGCCGTACAGGGAGCCAGAACGAGGCCTGGGAAGCAAGCGCAGCGCGGCGCCGGGCCGTGACGTCACAGCTCTGCAACGCGTTTCCGAGTCTGCGCGCTATTGGTGACAGGAATAGCGGCACTCCTTTCTCAAGCATAGGGGGCGGATGTTATGGCAGTCCTTTTATAGTCTTTGGGAGGGGGGGGAAGGGGCGGGGCTGAGGATGATAGACAGTATCCGGATACACTGCAGCTTTTGTCAATACTAGATATAATACACATGGAAGTGGGGCACAAGTTAATAAATAGATATATGAAGTTTGAGCATGGAGTATCTGTACAATCATGAGCATGGAGTATCTGTACATTCATATATAGGAAACACATGAGTATAGTAATACATAGAATTGGAAATTAAAAATTAAAAATTAAAATTAAAAATTAATTAAAAACCAGTACACATCCACCTGCAAAATAAGACCTGGTGCATATACAACCAATATGGGCCATACATAAGAACATGTAAATGTATCAATTAAGAATTGGGATGGTACTTGAAAATAATAATAATAATAATGATAATGGACCAGTGCAAGATAAAAGATATATATATATATGAAATAAAAAATATATATATGTAAAATACACAAGAGATGGTGATTATGCAAATATAAATATCAGTACACACTGTTAACATAATTAGCGATGCACACAGTCCGCAAGGGAAAAACCAGGAAAAAGGAGCAGGGGGAGGGGAAAGGGGGGGGTGGGAAGGAAAAGCCGGGGGGAGAGAAAAAGGTGAAACGGGGGGGGGGGGGAAAGGGAGGGATGGAAAAAAGGGGGGGGGGGTTTTGGGAAGAAAGAGGGCAGGGGAGGGGGCGGGGGATGGAATATACTTACTCGTGGACCCGCCACCCCCACAATAATAGATATGTTAGTGTGTATACAACCTGTGGTAAGGATGATAAAAATACAAGTAATGAATATACACATACCATATATAAACAAATAAAAGCAATATATATCTATAATATGGTGGCAATCTCGATGCCCTCATTCAAGCCCCCAGGCGAGAGGACGTTGAGATTGTAAATCCAGAACGTTTCCCTTGCACAGAGCTTTTTGAAACGTTCGGCAGGAGTATATGACTTGGGGATTTGTTCAATTACCCATACAGTGAGGCCCGTGGTGGATTTTTGGTGAAAACTAGCAAAATGTCGTGGGACACTGTGCATGTCTTTACCACCCTCTATCAGTCTCCGGTGTTGACCGAAACGCTGTCTGAGGGGCAGATTGTTCTACCGACATAGATCAGTCCACAGGGGCACATGAGGCCGTAGACTACAAAATCGGAAGAACAATTGTAGAAATGGTCTATCTGATACGTTTTACCTTTGGAAAGGAATGACTTTTGTCCATGTTTAACAAAGGCACAAGTTTTGCATAGGGTTTTTTTGCATCGATACATGCCAACCAAAGGTATAAGTGTGGTGGCATGGTCGTTGCTCACAGTGGTTTTGAATTTGCTTGGGGCAATTTTACTTTTCAAGTTAGGTGCTTTACGGTAAGTGATTCGTGGTACTGTAGGGAGAAGAGTTTTGAGGAGGGGGTCCTGTAGTAGAATCCCCCAGTGATTGAGTGATGAATAAAACGGAAGCTTCCTTTTTTCTGAAAAGCTTCTACCAGGTTCCCTATTTTTACTATTTGCCTAAAATCCACAAGAACACAACCACTCCCCCGGGAAGACCCATCGTGGCGGCGATGGACAGTGTCACCACGGGATTCAGCCAATATATTGATCAATTTTTACAGCCATTAGTTAAGGAATTACCGTCATATATCAGAGATGGTTCACATCTCCTAGAACTCTTAGCACCGTACAAGTGGGAATCCACTTACCTGTGGCTTTCATTGGATGTTACCTCACTTTACACTTCCATCCCTCACTCATTTGGATTATTAGCTCTGGAATTCTTTCTTGCCCAGGACCCCCTTTTAAACCCCAGACAAGCCGCTTTCATCATGGAGGCTACCAATTTTTGTTTAACCCACAACTATTTTGATTTTAATGGTGAGTTCTTCCTGCAAGCACAGGGGACCGCCATGGGAGCAAACTTCGCCCCCTCCTATGCCAACCTGGCTATGGGTTACTGGGAGAAAAACTTTATATGGCAAAATAACCCACACTCAGCAAACATCATTTTCTTTGGGCGCTATATAGATGATCTGATCGTGATCTGGGACGGCTCCCCAGATCAGATTACATCATTTGTGGACCACTGTAACCATAATCCTTATGGACTTGCCTTCACCCACACCTCCGACCCCACCCATTTAGCATATCTCGATTTGGAATTGGGTCACATGGACGATAGAATCATTGCAAAAAATTACACCAAGCCAACTGCTGGGAACTCCTTTTTACATTTTCACAGCTGCCACTATCCGAAGTGGACGAAAAATATACCAAAGGGACAGTTCTGCCGTCTTAGACAGAACTGTACCCTCGATAGTGATTATGCAGCTTCCAGTATTCCATTAAAAAACAAATTCGCTGAAAAACAATACCCTAAAGAATTGGTTGATGAAGCTTGTGCATCCTATTCCAAGGGTAAACCAGCCAAAACAAATACTTGCCCAACAGATCACTCCACCAGATTTATCACGACCTTTCACTTCGAATATAAAAAAATGGAAAACATCATGAAAAAACATTGGGGGATTCTACTACAGGACCCCCTCCTCAAAACTCTTCTCCCTACAGTACCACGAATCACTTACCGTAAAGCACCTAACTTGAAAAGTAAAACTGCCCCAAGCAAATTCAAAACCACTGTGAGCAACGACCATGCCACCACACTTATACCTTTGGTTGGCATGTATCAATGCAAAAAAACCCTATGCAAAACTTGTGCCTTTGTTAAACATGGACAAAAGTCATTCCTTTCCAAAGGTAAAACGTATCAGATAGACCATTTCTACAATTGTTCTTCCGATTTTGTAGTCTACGGCCTCATGTGCCCCTGTGGACTGATCTATGTCGGTAGAACAATCTGCCCCCTCAGACAGCGTTTCGGTCAACACCGGAGACTGATAGAGGGTGGTAAAGACATGCACAGTGTCCCACGACATTTTGCTAGTTTTCACCAAAAATCCACCACGGGCCTCACTGTATGGGTAATTGAACAAATCCCCAAGTCATATACTCCTGCCGAACGTTTCAAAAAGCTCTGTGCAAGGGAAACGTTCTGGATTTACAATCTCAACGTCCTCTCGCCTGGGGGCTTGAATGAGGGCATCGAGATTGCCACCATATTATAGATATATATTGCTTTTATTTGTTTATATATGGTATGTGTATATTCATTACTTGTATTTTTATCATCCTTACCACAGGTTGTATACACACTAACATATCTATTATTGTGGGGGTGGCGGGTCCACGAGTAAGTATATTCCATCCCCCGCCCCCTCCCCTGCCCTCTTTCTTCCCAAAACCCCCCCTTTTTTCCATCCCTCCCTTTCCCCCCCCCGTTTCACCTTTTTCTCTCCCCCCGGCTTTTCCTTCCCCCCCCCCCCCTTTCCCCTCCCCCTGCTCCTTTTTCCTGGTTTTTCCCTTGCGGACTGTGTACATCGCTAATTATGTTAACAGTGTGTACTGATATTTATATTTGCATAATCACCATCTCTTGTGTATTTTACATATATATATATTTTATTTCATATATATATATATCTTTTATCTTGCACTGGTCCATTATCATTATTATTATTATTATTTTTCAAGTACCATCCCAATTCTTAATTGATACATTTACATGTTCTTATGTATGGCCCATATTGGTTGTATATGCACCAGGTCTTATTTTGCAGGTGGATGTGTACTGGTTTTTAATTAATTTTTAATTTTAATTTTTAATTTTTAATTTCCAATTCTATGTATTACTATACTCATGTGTTTCCTATATATGAATGTACAGATACTCCATGCTCATGATTGTACAGATACTCCATGCTCAAACTTCATATATCTATTTATTAACTTGTGCCCCACTTCCATGTGTATTATATCTAGTATTGACAAAAGCTGCAGTGTATCCGGATACTGTCTATCATCCTCAGCCCCGCCCCTTCCCCCCCCCTCCCAAAGACTATAAAAGGACTGCCATAACATCCGCCCCCTATGCTTGAGAAAGGAGTGCCGCTATTCCTGTCACCAATAGCGCGCAGACTCGGAA